>CM031375.1:15451877-15858633 GCA_018208015.1 Medicago ruthenica
TTCGCTCACTAAAGAAAAATGTTTTTTTATTATTTTTGTTTTATTAAAAATTTAATCGAAAGACGAATGCTTTGAACGTGGTCGAGACGGGGATCTCGCATTCCGCATTCGGGGAAGCGTCGGGTGTCTACCCAAGTTTTCCTTTTTTCGGTCGATTAAACTCTTAATATTTATTTCCATTTACGAAAAGAAAATTGTTTTTTTGTTTTTTTGATATACTGAAAATAGGATAATAATCTAATAAAAATAGAATAAAAAAACGTGAAAAGATTAGAGCATTAATACTCAAAAAAAAAAATGAATTTAAGTGCGATAAACTAAACACGAGGGATTAGATTACGGCGTTGGCTCAAAGTAAAATGCAAAGTAAAACCCTAAATGCATTCTAATGACATATAAATAAATAAAATGATAAATGCAAAGTGAAATGACAAATAAAATAAAATGCATGATATGATGTGATAAGTAAATAAATAAGATGTGAAAAATAAAAGAAACAATAAAAAGGAAATAATAATAATAATAGGAAATAAAATTGCAAAGAAGAAAAAAAAAAGAAATAAACAGGGAGGTGTAAAAAATAAAATAGGAGGTGCAGAAAGTGAGAAAATAATCAGATTTGAAGCAAATAGGCCCAAAATGCATTGGGCCAGCGTGATTTAATCTGGGCCGTCTGATTAATCAGAGGGCCCTGATCTGATCACAAAGAAAAAATAACCAGAGCCGTTTGATTTAAAATCAAAGGGCCAAAGGGGCGAGGGTGCATGCTAACGCATGCACCCACGCGCGCAGGATTAAGGAGGGGGTATAAATACCCATTCTTACTATTTTTTCTCTCATTTCTCACTTCATTTCTCTCTCTACTCCTTCTTTCTTTTTTTTTACTCTCCCCTCTCTCTAGAAAGTCAGCCGCCGCCCCCTTTGCTTCCGGTGGCCGGAAAATTTTCCGGCGCGGTGGCCGCCGGCGGCGCCACCGCGCCGGAATTTAAAATTCCGTTTTTTTTTTTTTAAAAAAATAGTTTTTCTAACTCGTTTTCTCGCCCTCTTCTCAAATCTAAACTTAGATTTCTCAAAAAACTTTCAAAAACTCCTAGATCTAAGTTTAAAGTTTTAAAAAATTTTAAAAAAAACTACCTATTTTGTTCTTCTTTTGGCTCGGTTTTGTGTGATTTTTGGGGTAGGAGGCGCGGCTTTGTTGCTGTATTTTGTGGCCGGTTTGGTGCGCGTGTGTGTGGTGTTTTATGTTGCTATGTTGTGCGTGTGCTTGCTCTTGTCGTGTGTGGTTTTGTGTGTGTTGGTTCGGTTTTGAGTGAGCTTTTTTGTGTTGTGGGTGAGCTGTTTTGGGTTGTATTTTTTGTGGGTGTTGTGTTGTGTGTTTTAGGCCGCGTGTAGTTGTGTTTTGGGCGTGGTTTTGATGGGTGGTTGGGTGTGTGGTTGTGGTTTTTATTGTGCTGGCCGCGGTTGTGTTAGTGAGGGAGGAAGTGGATGTTTTTGTTGTTGTTTGTGTGGTTATTTAGGGTGTGTGCGCGCGGTTTGGGATGTGTGGGGGGGGCTGGCTGTTTTGGTGGTGGTTTAGGTGGTTGAGTTTGTGTTTTTGCTGTGTATTTGCAGCTTGTGTTGTGCTGGGAGTGAACTTTTATGTGTAGTGTTTTTTCTGTTCTTTTTTGTTCTGTTCTTGTGTTTTTTAGTGTTCTCCTCTAATCCTCTCTATCTCACTGTTTTTATTGAAATTGGATGGACAAAAGAGGTTGTATGCAGAGCTATTGAGAGGGATCTGTGGCTTAATCAAAAAAATGGCAAGAAACCAAGCAAGAATGGACAAAAAAACTGATGAGAAAATGATGGATCTGATGAGAAAGGGATGGGTCTGTTTACTAATTAATTAAATAATTAAAATAAATGATAAAAATGACAGCATAAAAAAAATAAATAAAAACAGAAAATAATTAAAAAAAATAAAAAACGAAATTAATAAAATAATAATAAAAAAAAAACTAAAGTAAAAATGAAATAACAAAAAAACTAAAATTATCACCTTTGAAATCCTAAATGAGGTATTTTAAAATACCTCCCTGCCGAAATTTCGTCTGAAACGACGAAAATTCTCGGCCTTAAAAAGACGATTAAAACGAATCAAAACTGGGTCAAAAATTGGGGTACGACAGAGTTGTTCTGACACATCCAGGCATTAAATGCGCACAGTACTGGTCATTTTCCATGCCACATCAGCTTCAGAAGCTTCTGTGTGAACAGTGCATCAGAAGCTGCCTTGTACGGATCAGAAGCTGGCTTCAGGATCAGAAGCTGGTCTTCAGACATTGACTCTGCGTTGACTTCTTCAGAAGCACCCAGACTTCAAAAGCTGCCTTCAGACTCAGAAGCTGCACTTCAGGAGCACCACTTCAGGACCACTTCAGAAGCACCACTTCAGGAGCACTTCTTCAGGAGCACTTCTTCAGACCCAGTTTCCTTCTAGCTTTGCAACCTTGCTTCTTAGCTTTCCTTTCTTGCTCTAAGCTTGTTCTTCCATAACCATTCTTAATAATCAATCATAAAATACGTGGTTCTGAAAACACTTGAACAAAGCATTAGCAAATAACCAATTTTCTATTTAACACTTTGTTATCATCAAAACCATAAAGAGAGATATGTTTACACATAATGTTTCAACAATCTCTCCTTAATTCATAAGAGACTTGTTAAACACATTTTGTTCCAACAGAATTAAGGTAAGAGGGGAGATTACTTTCACCAAATGGGTTTAATAAGGAATTGAGAGATTTGGGTGTTTTAGATTATGATTAATTGCATGTTAATTGCTGCTGATTTTGGTGAATTTCGTGCTCCTTTTTGTAGATTAAATTAAGCATGTTAAACCTTGATGAAATTGCATTTTCTTCATGTCAAAATTCATGTTTTATTATGTTAAATTGATACATTTGTGAATTTTATGATCTTGATAATTAACATGATAATTGAATGATGTTTGTTGATTATGAGCATGGGTATGTGTTTTGTTTGAGAAATCATGAAGTTATGTTGAATAAGTTATGATTTAAGTGATTTTGGGAAAATTGATTAATTAAGTGAATTTGATTAAGTTGCTACTGTTTTAATTAAGTTGCTGCCATATGATGAAAAGAATGAAAAGATTATGTTGGTGATAAGTGCCAGAAATTTGTTAAAATGCATATTTAATTTAAGCACTTTATGTTACTTGTTTCGCAAGTTATCATAGGAAAAGCTCAGAATCACTGATCAAATGCCAAATTATGCTTTTACTTCTTACCACATCCATTTGTGCAGGAAAATGCAAGCCAGGACATGATTTGAGCAAAGAAACATGAAGAATTGTCAAGGTGCCATCGCTACAGCGGAGGATCTGGTCGCTATAGCGCGCCTAGGCAGGGAGGAATTAAGTTTCCATCGCTGCAGCGATGGATATGGTCGCTATAGCGACCAAAGGCGGTTTGAACCCCGTTTTGCTGACGTGGAGCAAACCCAATGGCCAAGAAACCTTCCATCGCTACAGCGACCAACTCATCGCTGTAGCGAGCCTTGAAAAATCCAGTTTATATATATAGTCTTTCAGCTCATTTTTACATGGTTGGATAGGGAGTATTATTATTACAGTTTAGTAATAGTTTTAGGATATAGTTTTAGACATAAAATAGGGCTAAATGAGGTGATTTTCATGGAGCAAGAGTGATTGAAGTGTGGAATCAACTAAGACTCTTTGGGAAATCAAGAACTTAGCATTAGATCTTCATCTTCTTTCCATTTTTGTATAGTTGTCATGACAATGACCAACTAACCTTCCCTTGTAGGGATTGGAGGTGCTCAATATAGCTTAGATGTAATCTTTGATTTTGCAAATATATGATTCTAGTAGTTTATGTGATATTGAAGTTATTCTTGCTTTTCATTCTTATGCTTGATTTAATTGTTATTGACAAATACTTTTGAATCTAGGTTTAGAATAATCTTCTATCAAAATAAGAAATTCTAGACATGGAATTGGGTTTTGATAATCGCATAAAGTGTCGGAACGTAAAGCTTTCGTATCGTTTAATAGATTGGGAAATCGTCGATTAAACGATACGATCGATCTCACGACGTCATTTGGACACGAATGATGTTGTCGAGTGATACGTGATAATTTCGCTAAAAAGCTAGAGTTCATATGCTTGATCATTAGAATATTTTCAAGGCTAGATTGACGAACTCCGATCCCAACGCTTTTATTCCCTATTACTTGTCGTCTTTATTTCCGCTTTTACATTCCAATAGTTTATAGCAAACAAAGTTATAAAACCCTTACTCAAAATGATAACGATTGTTGAACGGCTCAAGATAGCGCACTAGTCCCTGTGGAGACGATATAAAAAAAAATACTTACTTTTGTTGCTACCAACAGTTGGTTGTGTAGCTTTGATGTGAATTAAGTTGTTGTTGTAGGTGTTTTGCTAAAATTGCTTAATTGAGTGAAAATGAATAAGTTGTTGTTGGAATAGTTTGAATAGGTGATTATGGTGATGTTGAACTTGATGAAATACTGTTGATGTTGATATGCAAACTTATTTGCTAAGTTGTTGGTGAAAATGGATTTTTGAGACGAAGTTTGAATTTAACCTAAAAACATTGAGAATTCATGTCAATTTGATGTTTTCTTGTGTATCCATTGTTCAATTAAAGTGTATTGATCATGGATATTGTTTGTAAAATGATTTTGGGTCAATTGGGATGAAAAATGAGATTTTTGGGTGGAATTTGGGGTCTTCCCGTAGTGAAAACCATGTTTTCTGGTTCCAGAAAATAGGACTTCGCTAAGCGAAGTCCCTGGTCGCTGAGCGACCATGACAGCAGCAACATGTGTTGTTTTGTGCATTTTGGTCCTTGGGGGATGATTCTGGACATCCCTGAGCATTCCTTTTGTGTTGTTTTGTTGTTGTTTTGATCATTCATTGATGGATAACGATTGATTGCAATGAATTGATTATAAAGGTTGATTTTGAGACGAACTTAGCGATTTTGTGAAACTTGATAATTGTCGAAATGAACTTAAGAATCAATTACAGTAGTATGAATGAAGTTGAATCATGAATATAATGTGGTGTAGTAGTAGGTTGAGGTAACCTTACTTAATTTATTCATGAAATTTGGATTATGTGAATTATGGTGAATGAAAGTAAGATGTTGAAGTGTTTATGATTAGATGATGATTAAACTTGGTGAAATGTATGAATATGAGATGATGGTGATGAATGTGGCTTAATGCATTATAGCTGTGATGAAATGGTGATGTGGTGTTAATATGATTTGTGTGGAATGTATTGATTTGATGATGCAAATAAAATGGTGATGAAATGTAGCATGATTTAAGATCAAAATAAATTATTGGTGCTTGATTTAAGATGAAGATAAATTATTGGTGAGGTGATTTAAGATCACTATGGCACCACATGCATGTAGAGTCGTATTAGGCGCATTATATACACGAGTCATGTTTGGTAATGTTTTGGTGTGAACTTGTCCATTTATGTGGTAAATGTCAATTGTTAGTGTGTGAAAATTATGGAATGATTCATAATTGTGTTGTTGGAGATTTATAATTGAAATGGTGATTTAATTGTTGATGATGTATAATTAAGTTGGTAATTATATAATGATGAAGGTATACTATGATTTACGAATTATGCATGAGTACTAACCAGGTTTTTTGTATTGATGAATATTTAAATGTTAAGTGATCGTTTTGCCTGAAACATAATTGCGTTTATTATATCTTTTTTTTGAATATATATCTTACCCTCTAGTGGCTTTATTGTCGCCTCACCCATGGGTTTTACCCTTGGGGATGTAGACTTGCAGGTTGAGGAGTAGTGCTCGGTGAGTTGTGCTGAGGATGGCGTCACACCTATTCTCCTTTTATATCGCGTTTATTTTCGAGGATGTCTAGATTAGGTGCTCTGATCTACGAGTCCGGGATTTATTTTACTTGTTGAATTTTATGATGATGTATTTATTTGAGATTTTTATGATGAGACCCGAGATGATTTATTTCCGCTGTGCTGTGATGATTGTTGATGAGATTTTCATTACGATAAATTTGTATGAGTTAATTAGTGATTTGTTAGATTCCGATTAGTTGTGTTGCATGATTTATCGCTTAATTAGTAGTCTCGGGGATCGGGGTCTTACAATTATGATTAATCGATTTTTTTAAAAAAAAAAGTCTTTCAAATGTAAATTCTTTAATTTATGTTATAATATTCATTGTTGAATGTAATGAATTTCAATGTAATGAAATAATATTTCTGTTCTAATGTAACGTAATATAATAATATGTAACAGGCGTGAGTTAACTCACGTTGGTATATACCGAATGTGAGTTAAGTCACGTTGGGGGTATTTTGGTCAGTTTGTATGGGGGTGAGCAATTTTGTACGGGAGAAGAGCAATTTTTATGTTACTCTTGAGCCTTCTAAATTTTCAATGTTGTCTACATTTGAATTATATAATTTGAAGCGTGTTTTGGATTTTTTGGATCATAGCCGAAATTTATCAAAACACATAAGATGAATTTTTCCAATAAATCACCCACAATAAACTTCAACAACAAAAAATCATGTGTTTCATTGGTTAGGCATATACAATTTGAAAAAAAAATTAAATATTTACGTATGATTCGGCTTATACAATTATGATTCGGCTTATACAACTTGAACTATGTCAAACTCCCTTAAAACCAATTTTCAACCACATTTAGATTCACTGTATTGACATATTTTGGATTCTTTTTTTTTTTGGTACATCATATTTTAGATTCTATAAACTGAAATGTTGGAACAAAATGTATGAACAAGTCCCTTTTGAGTTTTGATGATAACAAAGTGTTAAAAAGAAAATTGGATACGTTAATACTTGTTCTAGTGTGCAGGACCATATACTGAAAGTTATGTATCTAACAGTGGTTCTGAAAGATCAAGTTAAGAGCAGAAGGAAAATATTGAAGCTTGTGTTGCAAGTCTGAAGACCAGCGTCTGAAGGTCAGCGTCTGAAGACCAGCGTTTGAAGGTCAGCGTCGGTCATCGTCTGAAGTTCAGCGTCTGAAGGTCAGCGTCTGATGAACAGTGTCTGAAGACCAGCTTCTGAAGAACTGCGTCTGAAGACTGGGAGTCTGAGTCTGAGTCTGAAGGAAACGCAGAAGTCAACAGCTGTCACTGTCAACAGTACAGTACGACAGAAATCTCAGAGTCAGAACCGCTCTCTGCAACTGTCTCCTTGGACGAAACACTCAACCCTTTTCAAGGAAACATTTCAAAACGTGTTCCTCTGTTCGCACACCATATCAAGAACAAATTAATGCTGGATGTAGCTTCAATTACAACGACTCTATTGATGAATCTGGATCTTCTCAACGGCTCTTTATTCCTCTATAAAGGATTGAAGATTTGAAGAAGAACATAAGACTCTGTTTTCTGAAAGGGCATAAACTCTGCCAAATTCGAAAGTCATTAAATAACTTGGAAATTCTTACAAACTCTCTTATCCTAGAATTTCTTAAGTATAGAGTCTGAATTTGTGTTGTATTTTGTGAACACCACTGATAGTATATCAAGTGTTCAACTGAAACATATTCTTTTGTAAATCTGTTTGATTCAAAGTCTCTCGCCTGTGTGCTTGAGCAATCAGAAGTCTCTTACTTTGTGTTTGAGCATAGAAAGTCTCTTACTTAGTGTTTGAGCATAGAAAGTCTCTTACTTTGTGTTTGAGCATAGAAAGTCTCTTACTTTGTGTTTGAGCATAGGAAGTCTCTTACTTTGTGTTTGAGCATTGGAAGTCTCTTACTTTGTGTTTGAGCATGGGAAGTCTCTTACTTTGTGTTTAAGCATTCAAGAGCCAAACATATTGAAATTAAACATCATTTTATTGTAGATTATGTTCAGAAGGGTGTTTTGGATATTCAATTCATTGATACTGATCATCAATAGGCTGATATATTTACAAAACCCCTCACAGAAGATAGATATAATTTTATTAAAAAGAATCTGAACATGCATTTTATCTCTGAAAAAAAATTGCTTGACTCTGAATAGAAACTGAGAATCTGAAGTTCATCAGAAGCTAAGACTTATCAGACACTCACTTTGAGAATCTGAAGAAAGTTCAGCCTCTGAAGACATCAAAGTCTGAGTTTCAGAATCTGAATTTTTGACTTCTGATAAAACTCATTATAAGTGGACACTTTACATGTGGCCCACTAATGAGAGTGAATCTGAACAGTAGTCTGACACATGGTCAGAAACTGGTAAGTAATAACTGCTGGGCAGTGATAAGTTAGTTTTGAAAGTTGTACTTTGCGCCCCTCCTAAAGTCATTAATGTGCAGTTGTGTTTAATGTTTTTATGTTTTCAGTTTCTGAAACTTTTTAACAAGAACACTCAAAACACTTTCACACTTTCACTTTCTCATCTTAAACGTTCAGTTTTCAGACCCATTTAAAAAACTCTCGAACGTTTTCTGAAAGAGTTCAGCAGTACTGAACCATATGTTCTGAACAATTCTGTCTGAAAGAGTTCAGTGGTACTGAACAATATGCTCTGAACATTTTTATCTCACGTTTTAACTCTCTTGTGTCTTAAATTCTTGAATTTTCTTTTTGTTGATGACAAAAGGGGGAGTAAAAGTAACAAGTATTTCAGACTCTGAGTCATATCAGAACATAAGTTAATTATTGAAAATTAATTAACTTAGGAGAACATTTTCTCATCTCTTAGCCTCTGATTAATTCTTTGTGAGATAATTCTGTGAAAAATCACTCAGAAACAGTTTGGATTTTTCACCTTTTTTATTTAAACTGAATTTAATTAACCTGAATAAGACTCAGGGGGAGCTTACAAACCTCAGACCCTGAAGTCAACTTGTTAATTAAATTAACAACAATTTTCTATTAATACTTGTGTTTGTCATCATCAAAAAGGGGGAGATTGTTGGAACAAAATGTATGAACAAGTCCCTTTTGAGTTTTGATGATAACAAAGTGTTAAAAAGAAAATTGGATACGCTAATACTTGTTCTAGTGTGCAGGACCATATACTAAAAGTTATGTATCTAACAGTGGTTCTGAAAGATCAAGTTAAGAGCAGAAGGAAAATATTGAAGCTTGTGTTGCAAGTCTGAAGACCAGCGTCTGAAGGTCAGCGTCTGATGAACAGCGTCTGAAGTTCAACGTCTGAAGGTCAGCGTCTAAAGGTCAACGTCTGATGAACAGTGTCTGAAGACCAGCTTCTGAAGAACTGCGTCTGAAGACTGAGAGTCTGAGTTTGAGTCTGAAGGAAACGCAGAAGTCAACAGCTGTCACTGTCAACAGTACAGTACGACAGAAATCTCAGAGTCAGAACCGCTCTCTACAACTTTGTTTCCTTGGACGAAACACTCAACCCTTTTCAAGGAAACATTTCAAAACGTGTTCCTCTGTTCGCACACCATATCAAGAACAAATTAATGATGGATGTAGCTTCAATTACAACGACTCTATTGATGAATCTGGATCTTCTCAACGGCTCTTTATTCCTCTATAAAGGATTGAAGATTTGAAGAAGAACATAAGACTCTGTTTTCTAAAAGCGCATAAACTCTGCCAAATTCGAAAGTCATCAAATAACTTAGAAATTCTTACAAACTCTCTTATCCTAGAATTTCTTAAGTATAGAGTCTGAATCTGTGTTGTATTTTGTGAACACCACTGATAGTATATCAAGTGTTCAACTCAAACATATTCTTTTGTAAATCTGTTTGATTCAAAGTCTCTCGCATGTGTGCTTGAGCAATCAGAAGTCTCTTACTTTGTGTTTGAGCATAAAAAGTCTTTTACTTAGTGTTTGAGCATAGAAAGTCTCTTACTTTGTGTTTGAGCATAGAAAGTCTCTTACTTTGTGTTTGAGTATAGGAAGTCTCTTACTTTGTGTTTGAGCATTGGAAGTCTCTTGCTTTGTGTTTGAGCAATTGTAATCTTTGTGATTATAGTGAAAAATCTCTTGTAAGTGACAAGGGGACTGGACTACTTCCGGGTTGTGGAAGGAACCAGGATAATTGCTTGTGTCTATCTCTCATTTACTTTATATCCGCTGCAAAACATCTCTGAAAATAGCTTCAGAATCTGATCAATATCAGACTTTGAACTAACATAAGTTTTTGAGAAAGAAAAAGGGCAATACAATTCAACCCCCCCCCCCCCCCCCCTCCTTCTTGTGTTTTTCTCACCTTCATGAACCTGTCAAATATATGGTCTAATTGATCTCTTTTTTTATTTGGTTTAATTTTTCTTACAAACTGGTTTGTAATTTGATCTGAGTCGCCTTTATTTATTAACTTTTATATCACACCTCATACCTTTTCCAAGTGAGGTTTGAGTTTTTTCTATTTCCCTTTTTCTATTATCTCTCTCACGCCAACACTTCCTCATACTAATTTTTTTTTATAAGAAAAACACACTATTTGCTTGTTTGGTAGGCTCTCGTATTTTTTTTAGGTCAACTCATCCTTGCATAATCAATTTGTAAAATGATGGATGATTCGCTTTGTAAACTCCTATAGACCTTGTATATTTTCTACGCAAGGCTTGAATTTTTTTTTCCAATAAATAATAAGCATATAATAAAACTATGAGATTTTATACACGGAGTTATTAAAATTTGATAGAAAAAAAGATTGTAGGACATAATTTTTATAAAAATAAAAATATCATATATTCTTTTAAAAAAATGAAACATGGAAAGACCAGGTGAAACATGGTAAAAATAAATAGAAACAGAGTTTGTCACAAGGAATGTCAAATAAAAGGAGGAGTCACATGTCAAAATTAAGGTGCGTTTGGATTGAGGGTTTAGAAAGAGAATGGAGAGGAGGGCTTACTTTTCTTTTTTAAATTATAAACAATATGAAAAAATAGACCAAAATGAAATTATTTCCACACGGTAGGAGACCAAAATAATGTTCAAAATTACATTTGTTGAAAAGAAAAAAATCTCTTTCAATTCAAAAAGGCTAATGTAAGTTAGAGTACATAATTTTTTAATTTGATTTAACAAGTTAAAATCATTATATACTAAGATTAAATTAATAACTAATACATTCCTATTTCCTACTTTATTGTGAATATAAGCTCCTCAAAGTTTCGAGCATTTGGTCTTTTCTGATTTTTTTTCACTAACCATTAAATTTCTAGAGAAAAGGGACATTATAATTGAAGTTGGAATGAAAGGTTGTAAAATTGTTAGAGTTAAAAATGATTGTTTTGCTCTCTGGTTTGTCAAACATGAACATTATTAAGTAAAGAACATGTTATGCAAAGAGAAACAAACTTGCTGCCTAGTCTATGAGTCCCTACTGCCAGTTGTAGAATGCCAATTCCATGGTAAGCAAAGTCACAGTTCATGAATGTTGACAACCACTTTTGCAAAAAGAACTGCAGTTGCTCTGCAGCCGGAGACGTAAGCAAAAATTGGTGGAACGTCGAAGGTGTTTATTCTTTTGAGTCAGGTTGATGTTCTAAGTCCACACTTATTTGTCTGGAGTTGGCTTTAGGTTTTCAAACTTGTTAACGATGCACTTCATTTCAATATTTCTGGTGCATATGCATTACACATTACAATTTTTCTGTGCACTTTCTATAGATGAAAACTGATTTGTCTCATTGAAATCCTGTTTTTGCAGCTATCTAGCTCTTGAGTATGCATTATGCAATGACCGGCCATCTTCATAGTTGGAAAAAAAAATATTGTTTTTATATTCTTAACTTATGACATGTATATAAAATGTTTATGAAATGGAGTCACCGGTAAGCCCTATGCATACCTGCCCATCATCATGACAGTAGCTTGAGGATTGGTTCCTGGTGACTTCGTAAATGTCGAGCCATCTACGACACTAAGTCTATTAACACCAAGAACCTTATGATCCGAGTCGATCACCTTCCCTACTTGCCATCCACCATGATAATGCCAAATAGTGATCACAGTATCTCTACAAAACTGTTCTAATGATTCTGTTTCATTGGCATGCTTCGGTGTAAGGTTGACATTTTCCTTCAGAGTGTTGTTAAGAAGTTGTTATGTAGTTTGTCTTGTACACAAAGTCAAATTTGTGAAGTGATGTTGTCATACCCCATTTTTTATCCGGTTTCGATTCATTTTCGCTCGTCTTTTTAAGCCGGAAATTTTTGTCGTTTCAGACGAAATTTCGGCAGAGAGGTATTTTAAAATACCTCATTTTTGTTCTAAAGGAGACCGTTTTTTATTTTATTATTTTATTATTAATTTTTTTTATATTATTATTTATTTCTTATTATTAGAATTATTTTTTTTATTAGTATTTTCTTTTATTTTCGTTTTTATTTTTACTGTTTTTTTTTTATTTTTAGTGGTTTTTAGTCACTTTTGGTCCAATACTGTCCAGGGGCATTTTTGTCCAAAAATTTCAAAACCCTTTTTTTGTACTATAAATAGTACATTAAATGTACTATTCAGGCAGTCCAAGATAGGTCAGAATCAGTCAGAGGCAACAATACAACCACCACCAGAAAACCCCAATTTTCCTTTTTTTTTTACAAAAATCAATATAAACAACACAGAACCAAGAAAATCTCATCACAAAAAGTCAAAATCACAACCAAAATTAATCTCACAAACCCAAAAACGATTCGGCCGAAACCAAATCCAAACCACCAGTTTTGAATCCAAAACCGAATCCAAGCCAAAGCTTCACAAAAACCCTCAAATCGAACCACAATCCGTCTGAAACCAATTAAACAAAGCCATATAAACCAGAAACCGAACCGAGAAGAGAAGAGGTAGTTTATTTTTCGAAACCTTTTTTTCAAACTAAGATCTAGTCTGTTTAAGGAAGAAGTTTGAAAATCTAAGTTTAGATTCGGCCCAGGGAAGAAAAAGGAATTTTAAACAGTAAAAAAAGTTTTTAAAAAAGGGAGTTTTCTTGCTCCGGAGCCGCGGCGCTGCCCCCTGGGCCGGCCGGCCACCGTGCCGGAGGAGTTTTCCGGCCAGGCTTTGAGAAGGGGAGAGGAAGAGAGGAGAAGGGAGTAAGAGAGAGAAGAGAAGAGAGGGAATGGAAAAAATCTGAAAAAAGAAGCCAATTTATACTCTTCAAAACAGAGCCCAACACTCGGCCCATTTTTCCTCTTTTTTCTGATTTTCTTCTTGCTGCTTCTCACACCCCCCCCCCCCCCCCTCCCCCCCTTTACTGCTCCTGCACCTCCCTTCTTCTTCTTATGTCTTTTTTATTTTATTTCATTTCTTGCATTTATTTTTTTTAGTCTTTATTTATTTTCATCCGTTTTATTTTATTGCCTTTAATTTTCAGCACATCATGTATTTTTATTTTATTTATTTTTTATGCAACATATTTATTTATTGCATATCATGCATTTTTATTCTTTTTATTTATTTATGCAACATATTTATTTATTGTCTTGCATTTCATGCATTTTTATTTTTTTTATTTATTTTTATGCAACATATTTATTTATTGTCTTGCATTTCATGCATTTTTATTTTTTTATTTATTTTTATGCAACATATTTATTTATTGTCTTGCATTTCATGCATTTTTATTTCTTTATTTATTTTTATGCAACATATTTATTTATTGTTTTGCATTTCATGCATTTTTATTCCTTTATTTATTTCTAGCATATTTATTTTAGTGCATTTGCAATTTTATTTTTATTTATTATTTTGTCTTTTTTTATTTTATTAGAATGTATTTAGGAACAATGTAAATATAAATGAGAATATGCACCGACACTCACATTTATTTATTCCGCTTTATGTCAAAACGAAAAAAAAAATAATGACCGTATCCGAGGAAAAGGACCCTCACTTGATCCAACGTCATTTTGAGGGATCCGTCGCGCTTTAGATTATCTCAACATACTTTAGTTTTCAGACCTTAGGATTTAATCAAAATTTTCGAAAAACATTCAAATAGTCAAAATCAAAAAAATATTTCATATAATCAAAAATCTCAAAAAATCAACCTTGGATTTCAAACCAAGTGACTTTTCTTTCTTAATCAAACTTTAATCAACTTTAATTATATAAACTTTTTCTTCAATTAAAATCAATTAAACTCACATTTTATTCTTCTACGCCTTTACGGTCTCTTACCTTCTCAAAAACATTTTCAAAACTTTAAAATCAATCAAAACAAATCACTCGGCTTTTTACCCCGAACTACGTGATTTTGATCTCACTCGGGTACGTAGGCAAAAGACTTTGTCTTTCCACATCAACAAAATAACAAAAACATTTCATTTTATTCTCATCACTTTAATCTTCTTTTACACTTAGGCATTTATTTACAATTTAGCATAAAGATAAAAATAAAACGAGAGGTTCCTATAGAGTACTATAGACGTTTAGGGTGCTAGTACCTTCCCTTTGCGTAACCAACCCCCGGACCTTGATCTCTAAAAATAGAGTTTTTCGAACTTTCTCCCTTTTCCTAGGAAAAATAAAAGATCGGTGGTGAACTTAAAATTGCGAGTCAACGCTAACTAATAGCTTGATATCCAAAAATCACCGCGACAGAAAAATGACGACTTCACTGGGGATGATGTCCTAAGTGGGTTAAACCTATCTTGTTTATCTTTATCTTTATGTTTTATTCTTATTTGTAATTGTAAATACGTGCTTAAATGTTTATCTTTTCACGTGAGTGGTGAGATAAGTCTTACACCCGGACTTGAGGGAAACATAAGATAGGATGGTGGTAAAATCAAAGTGTATTTCCTAGAGTAAATTTCGAATGTGGCACATGTGATAACCCCACTCAATGGAGGAATCTTGGAATTATTACTATGTCGGCATGAGTAGTCGTGTCCGGCATTATTATTTTCAAGTGACCTATGAAGTTGGGGACCTTTAGTTACACTTAACCCATCTTGGCCTTTTAGGACGTAGTGTGGTGGCTAACCAAGAGTAATCTTGAATTAGTTGATACGCGATACTACACTCAAACGAGACTTTCCTACGAACGTCGTTGGACCGAGAGTAGTCCCGTAACCCGACAATATTCGGAAGTGGTCAATGACTTTGGGAACTTGGTAGAACCCGTGATACATGTACATAGAAACCATAGTCCTTACCAAATTGCGGGTTTACCCTCGACTCCAACATTATGGACTTAACTTCACCATGTTTTCTCCGTTTCTTTAGCATAATCATGCATACATGCATTCATTCATAGACATTTTTCCATCAAGTATCGAAGGACTTAGACAAGTTTTGCTGTAAACATCGTAGGATGAACTTCACAAAGAGGAACACTCAGAAGTACAACTTCAAAAGCCCAGATTTGACAAACTTAAGGAAGCTAGGATCTTTAGTGACTAGTCCTGAGGATTTTTCAAGCTCGTTATGGGAGATCACTTGGCATCCTCAAGTTTGAGATATCGGGGTTTTTTTCAAGATTTCTATTAATGAACTTTTGAGCATATCCCTTGGCTTTGTTCCTAAAAAGGGGATTGTTTGTAATATTTTATTTTTTAAATGAAATGTTCAAACTATGATGTTTACAATTACTTCAACAAAGTCCTTCGATAACAAATCTTTCTTTTTTGCATAAGCATAATCATGCATCATACTGCATTCATAGTTTCCAAACCGAGTCTTATACTTTGTTCATCAAATAAAAGGTCAGTCTGCCGAAGAAAGTGGCCCGATGTATTCATTACAAACCCACTCGAATCTACAACACTCGGGCACATCAAAGAAGAAGAATGGATTTGTTAGAGCAAGAGAACCAGAATTTCAGGGAAGAGGTAGCAAGCCTCCGGGAAGGAATGGAGAAGTTGACCTCCGTGATGAACGCCTTACTAGCTTCTCAGGCTCAAGCTTCGGTTCCTCAGCCTGCTGTCACCACTTTTGAGCAACCGATCTCATTTGCTTTACCAACTTCTATTGTGTTTACTCCACCGCCCGGCATGTCTAGAGCTTACCCATGGGGGATGCCATTTCCATCCAGCGAAGGTTTCCATCCCACTTCTTCTGAAACTCCAGCTCTGTTTGTCCAACAGTCAATACAGGTTTCTCAACCCGGTCCGTCATTCTCACAAGCAGTTGTGACCTACTCAGCACCTCTCATCCATACTATTCAGCAAGAGACGGAACCTATCTTTCATGCTGAAAGTATTGGTGCTATCGATAAGATGAAGGAACTTCAAGAGAGATTTGACGAGATGCAGCGAGAAGTCAGAACTCTCCGTGGGAAAGATTTATTCGGGAAGAATGCTCGTGAACTCTGTTTGGTTCCCAACGTTGTGATACCACCAAAATTCAAGCTCCCTGACTTTGAAAAATACAAGGGGAACACATGCCCACGAAGCCATTTGGTGATGTACGCGAGAAAGATGTCTACGCACACTGACAATCATAAACTCCTCATTCATTTCTTCCAAGACAGTCTGACCGGGGCCGCCTTGAAGTGGTACATGAATTTGGAAAGCGGATAAGTATAAGTATAAGTATAACCTGGACATGGCCCCGGATAGGGACCAACTTCGTGCCATGACCCAGAGAGACAAGGAAACATTTAAGGAGTATGCCCAGCACTGGAGGGAAGTGGCTGCTCAAATCATCCTGCCTATAGGAGAAAGAGATGACTAAAATTTTCTTGAAGACTCTCGGTCAGTTCTATTATGAGAAAATGGTTGCCAGTGCGCCGATGGATTTTACTGAGATGGTAAATATGGGAGTGCGTCTGGAGGAAGGAGTCCGAGAAGAACGTTTGGTTATGGAAAGTGCTTTTGCTGATAGCAGTAGAAAGAAGTTTGGGAATGGCTTCTCAGGAAAGAAAGAGCAAGAAGTAAGTATGGTGGGTCATGGGTAGCCTCAGCAACGATATCCAGGGTATCAATATGTCGCCGCTGTCACACCTACCGTTAGTGCTATCCAGAATCCAGGTTATCAGCCTCAGCTCCAACAAAGGCCTCAGCAACAATATCAATAACAGCCTCGACAACAGGCACCCCAACAGTTCACCCAACAGAATCGGGTTCAGTGGATATTGTAGTTTAATCCAATCCCGATGGCGTATGCAGAGTTGTTTCCCGCTTTGCTTGAGAAAAATCTTGTTCAGACTAGGGCGCCTCCTTGGGTACCTGAAAGATTGCCAAGTTGGTATATATCTGATCTCTCTTGTGCTTTCCATCAAGTGGCACCCGGTCACGACCTTGAGCACTGTTACACCCTGAAAGCTGAAGTCCAAAAGTTGATCCAGGCTAATATTTTGTCCTTCAAAGATTTGAACCCCAATGTGCAAGCTAATCCACTACCGGATCATGGGACCTCATCTGTTAATATGATGCAAGATTGTTCAGAGGCTTACCCTGTTGAAGACAATCTTGAAGAAGGTGGCAGCTAGTTTTGTGACACATGGCGGAGTTTGCCACAATTGGATCGTTGTTGACGTTCCTTCCGCTTTTCATTTTTCCTAATAACATTTTGTTGTTTTCGCTTTTTGTTTTCTTTAAAAAAAATCCTTTTGTTCCACCCGAGACGAAAGTGAACTTTTGTAGGGCTTTTTGCTTTATGCATTCCCATCATCAAATAAAAAGTCGTTTTATCCCCGACTATGTCTTTTTATTCTTTACTTTTTTCTGGAAAATGGTAACACAAAAAACCAAAAAAAAAACTTATTTTTCTTTAATCAATTTCCAAATATCTGCATTTACTTGTTTACTAAAACTAATCATGAATCATACAAAAAAGTTTAAACACCAATAAACCTGTTGAACACTGTAATCTTATGCTCTTTCCCAACTTTGAGTTCCTTGTCTTCGAAGCGGAAGAGGAGGAGGATGAAGGGATTCCCAAAAAGATCTCTCGGTTACTAGAGTATGAAAGGAAGGTCATTCAGCCTCATGAAGAAGCACTGGAAGTGATTAACTTGGGTTCCGAGGAATTGCCACTACAGTATTCCTGATAAAATCATCACAAACAATGGGACGAATTTGAACAACAAAATGGTGAAGGAGTTTTGTGATAGTTTCAAAATTGAACATCATAACTCATATTCTTACCTCAGATGAATGGTAACCGTTGAAGCTGCAAAAAAAAAACAAAAAAAAAACAAAAAAAAGGCAAAAAAAAGACAAAAAAGAAATATACAAAGAAGATTGTTCAAAAGATGGTAGTCACCTACAAAGACTAGCATGGGATACTCCCATTCGCTTTGCATGAGTATCGTACTTCAGTACGCACATCACCAGGGGCACCCCCTTCTCTTACAGTTATATCAAATGGGATGAAGCAGACTTTTGACAAGAAAGTTCGTCCCCGTGTGTTCCAAGAAGGAGATCTCGTGCTCAAGAAAGTCTTGTCTTTTCAACCCGATTCCAGGGGCAAATGGACGCCTAACTATGAAGGCCCATACGTCGTCAAAAGGGTTTTCTCTGGTGGTGCAATGACTCTTATGACTATGGATGGTGATGAACTTCCCCGTCCTGTGAACGCTGATGCAGTCAAGAACTACTTTGTCTAAAAAATAAAAGAACAGCTCGGTAAGTCGAAAACCCGAAAGGGCGGCTTAGGCAAAAATGAGCGTCTTGGTGGATTGAAAACCCGAAAGGGCGGTCCAGGCAAAAATTAGAGACATAAAACAGAAAAATAATCATCCTGATAGGTCGAAAACTCAGAAGGGCGATCTATGCAAAAATTAAGGATCAAAAGACAAAGTGACTGCATTAGGTTGGTCATGACTCACTTGGGGCACAACTGTCAAAGAGACTCTGAATCTGAAGCATCCAAACAGTGGAATTCAAACTTGTTAGGGAGAATAGTGGTTATTGTGTTCAATGTACCTTCCCCTTATATTTACCATTTTCCAAACTTTGTGAGATCCGTGGAGCCACGCAATTGGCGGGCCACCACCCTATTAAATAAATTTGAGCATGTGCCTTCTATTTGGAATTCTCATTTATTCTGTTTATGAAATTTCTTCTGTTTTTTATGGTAATACTTGAAGCAAAATATTTTTCAAAATCATAAATCTTTTTTCATATCTTTTGGAAAGCATAAACAACAAACACATTCTCTCTGAACTCATGAATAAGTGAAGTGTGCGTCAACATCCATCCCAAGAACGGGTAAACTCTGCAGATTAAACATGGTCAATTGCTTGAAAGAAAAAAAAAAGAAGAAAAAGAGAAAAAGAAAAGAGCTCGGTAAGTCGAAAACCCGACGGGCCGACTTAGGCAAAAGAACATATTCCTGGTGGATCGAAAACCTGAAAGGGCTGTCCAGGCAAAAATTAGGGACATACAAAAGAACATATTCATGGTGGACTGAAAACTCGAAAGGGCGGTCCAGGCAAAAGTTAGGGATTCAAAAAGAAAAAAGAAAAAACAAAAGACAAGCATGACCACAGAAGCACCAGTTCTTCTACCAGATTTTTGGATTAGCACGTCTTCCCCAGGAAGTGTTTACTCCCCATCAGTTGTTGCGTATATCGGGTTTTACCCCATCAATGTTTTGGTATGTTCCCAATGGCATCATTCCCAATGAAGATTACCGAGTGTTTGTAATACGATGTTGGTCCACTTTCCATCTTACCCGTCCAATCTTGTCTCATCAAGTTCATCAGTTATACAATCATACAAGTTGATCCTTCATGCAGTCATACAAGTCGTACTATCATACATACATTCATACATTAATGCATATACACGTTCATGCATATACAACATACAGACAACATCACTCATACATGGTTGCATTAACCACCCTGAGTTTTTCTTTAACTATCTTTTCATACCGGTCAATCATGAGCAACTTGTAACCCTTTTTCCCCCAAATGTCACCCCCAGTGTGTCTGGTCCAAAGATGTCACCCTCTTTTCGCCAAGTGGCAGTTCTTTAACGAACAGCTTGTGCATCTTTTATCTTGCCTTTATGCCAAGTGGCAGTTCTTTAACAAACAGTTTCTGCATCCTTTATCTTGTCTTTATGCCAAGTGGCAGTTCTTTAACGAACAAGTTGTGCATCTTTTATCTTGTCTTTTCGCCAAGTGGAAGTTCTTTAACGAACAGCTTGCGCATACCTTTTACCTTCATTTTGTTGTCAGTGGCTAGTTCGGTTACATCCCGAACAGCTGGCATTTACCTTTTACCTTCATTTTGTTGTCAGTGGCTAGTTCAGTTACATCCTGAACAGCTGGCATTTACCTTTTACCTTCATTTTGTTGTTAGTGGCTAGTTCGGTTACATCCCGAACAGCTGGCATTTATCTTTTTATCCTCCATCTTGTCGTCAGTGGCTAGTTCGGTTACATCCGAACAGCTGGCATTTACCTTTTTATCCTTCATCTTATCGCCCAGTGGCAAGTTCTACAAGCGAACAGCTGGCAAGTCACATTTATTTCCGTCTTTACCTCAAACGGCAAGCTCTACAAACGGGCAGCCTGTGGTCGTTGTCTCTTTCCCATACCATATTACCTTCTTAGCTATCAGTACGATAGTTGATCTTTTCTCCTGTCAGACCATGTTATCCCCAGTGAAGTCGGATCTCGTTCTTTGACGAGCTCGGTATCCTTTTGTTTTGTTTTATCCCCAGTCGAGTCATCTTCGTCGTCTTGCATTCATACTTGCATCGCGGGAATTCATAGCATTGCATTCATAGTATTGCATTCATAGCACTTGCATGTTGAAATTGGTCAAAAATGGTGTACTCTGTATTTCAGTCTATTCAACCCGTCGAATTAAAAACTCCATTTTTAAATCTCCGTAACGAAGAAACTTAAATAGGGGCATCTGTCATACCCCATTTTTGACCCGGTTTCGATTCATTTTCGCTCGTCTTTTTAAGCCGGAAATTTTTGTCGTTTTTGACGAAATTTCGGCAGAGGTATTTTAAAATACCTCATTTTTGTTCTAAAGGCAACCGTTTTTTATTTTATTATTTTATTATTAATTTTTTTTATATTATTATTTATTTCTTTTTTTTAGAATTATTTTTTTATTAGTATTTTCTTTTATTTTAATTATTTTTTTATTTTCGTTTTTATTTTTACTGTTTTTTTATTTTTCAGTTGTTTTTAGTCACTTTTGGTCCAATACTGTCCAGGGGCTTTTTTGTCCAAAAATTTCAAAACCCTTTTTTTGTACTATAAATAGTACACTAAATGTACTATTCAGGCAGTCCAAGATAGGTCAGAATCAGTCAGAGGCAACAGTACAACCACCACCAGAAAACCCCAATTTTCCTTTTATTTTTACAAAAATCAATATAAACAACACAGAACCATGAAAATCTCATCACAAAAAATCAAAATCACAACCAAAATTAATCTCACAAACCCAAAAAACGATTCGGCCGAAACCAAATCCAAACCACCAGTTTTGAATCCAAAACCGAATCCAAGCCAAGGCTTCACAAAAACCCTCAAATCGAACCACAATCAGTCTGAAACCAATTAAACAAAGCCATATAAACCAGAAACCGAACCGAGAAGAGAAGAGGTAGTTTATTTTTCGAAACCTTTTTTTTCAAACTTAGATCTAGTCTGTTTAAGGAAGAAGTTTGAAAATCTAAGTTCAGATTCGGCCCAGGGAAGAAAAAGGAATTTTAAACAGTAAAAAAAGTTTTTAAAAAAGGGAGTTTACTTGCTCCGGCGCGGCGGCGCCGCCCCCTGGGCCAGCCGGCTACCGCGCCGGAGGAGTTTTCCGGCCAAACTTTGAGAAGGGGAGAGGAGAGGAAGAGAGAAGAAGGGAGTAAGAGAGAGAAGAGAAGAGAGGGAATGGAAAAAATCTAAAAAAAGAAGCCAATTTATACTCTCCAAATCAGAGCCCAACACTCGGCCTATTCTTCCTATTTTTTCTGATTTTCTTCTTCCTGCTTGTCACACCCCCATTTACTGCTCCTGCATCTCCCTTCTTCTTCTTATTTCTTTTTTAATTTATTTCATTTCTTGCATTTTCTTTAGCCTTTATTTATTTTCATCCATTTTATTTTATTGGCTTTAATTTTCAGCACATCATGCATTTTTATTTTACTTTTTTATTTATTTTTTATGCAACATATTTATTTATTGCATATCATGCATTTTTATTCTCTTTATTTATTTATGCAACATATTTATTTATTGTCTTGCATTTCATGCATTTTTATTTTTTATTTATTTTTATGCAACATATTTATTTATTGTCTTGCATTTCATGCATTTTTATTTTTTTTATTTATTTTTATGCAACATATTTATTTATTGTCTTGCATTTCATGCATTTTTATTTTTTTATTTATTTTTATGCAACATATTTATTTATTGTCTTGCATTTCATGCATTTTTATTTTTTTTATTTATTTTATGCAACATATTTACTTATTGCCTTGCATTTCATGCATTTTTATTTTTTTATTTATTTTTATGCAACATATTTATTTATTGTCTTGCATTTCATGCATTTTTATTTCTTTATTTATTTTTATGCAACATATTTATTTATTGTCTTGCATTTCATGCATTTTTATTTTTTTTATTTATTTTATGCAACATATTTATTTATTGTCTTGCATTTCATGCGTTTTTATTTATTTATTTTTATGCAACATATTTATTTATTGTCTTGCATTTCATGCATTTTTATTTCTTTATTTATTTTTATGCAACATATTTATTTATTGTCTTGCATTTCATGCATTTTTATTTTTTTATTTATTTTATGCAACATATTTATTTATTGTCTTGCATTTCATGCATTTTTATTTTTTTATTTATTTTTATGCAACATATTTATTTATTGTCTTGCATTTCATGCATTTTTATTTCTTTATTTATTTTTATGCAACATATTTATTTATTGTTTTGCATTTCATGCATTTTTATTGGTAATACCAACTGTTTCTATCAGTGACTGCTTAACTGTTTCTTAAGAGGGACAAAATTGTGTTCATTGCATTATCAACCATACCCTTCACAACAAATATGTTGTCAAAGTACTACAGGAATTTTCAAATTCTGCTTTTTGGCCAATTCCACTGAGCAATAGCATTTGAGGTGTCCCAATTGCACCACTTGACACAATCCCTTCACTCTACCTATCAATTTGTAAAATTGCCTTATGTTTTATAGCCTTTTGGTCTTTTTTATGCAACATATAGAGCATTACCCTTTTCAGTCTTCATGTGATTGTCTACCACTTTTAATGCTTGAACAAGTAAACTTTCAATTAAGTGAAATGTATCTTTGCATGCTACATTATTATCAATAAATGTTGCACTAATGGTCATTTTACAATCGACTTTGAAAGGATTTGATGTTCGTCCTTTAAAGTTATAAAGTCTTACTCTTATCATTGAGCTAACATCTTATGGGCAGATAACAATGTTATATGAAGAGAGATGAAACAAAAAGATCTTGCATATATAGTGTCATATATTTCCATTATGCATGCCTCAATTATATATTTTTGTCTATACATGGTCTTATTCTTATCGAGATGAGAGTCTACTGAAAATGCACTTTTCAATCTAGGACATTTGTCACCTTACAATACGCTTTTGTAGAATTTGTTAAAGCCCTCGAGTCACGCTCCAAATGTTCAATCTAGGATGTCTAGGGACCAATTTTGTAAAGTTTATTCTCAAACCAAACTCAAAGATATGGTGTGAAAATTCACATAAAAGAATAAGCCCTCATCTCATCAAGTATTTTTGCCTTATAAAACATCTTAGACATGTGAACCTGTTGTATAAAAAACAATCTTTTGGACAATGGCATAGATCAAAACAATGAGTTTGTGAGGATTTCCAGAAGCAAGCAATTCAGCAGCAGTGTGGCGGCAACCAAATCTGTCAAAAATGGTTCCACCAACTTTGGTTCCATACTTGTGCTCATAGGTGAAATCCTTTAAAAGGAGACACACCATTACACCAACATCTAGAAGACCATCCCTCAAAGCTCCCTGCCAGTGTGAAAATGTTGGACGATGAACAATCTGCTTCTCAACCCAAGGATATGACTTATTTACTAGTTTTGCATCCCACCCCGTCTTCTGTATAAATCTGCATCTTTATAGTATAGAAATGTTAAGGAAAAAAACATATAACATGACAATACTGCACAACGGTGGATTTGAGTGAAAAAAATCTACAGAGTATTTGGGGTAACTAAATTAAAATGTTCATATTCTAGGCGATCAAATTAAAAGCGTCCTACAAAGTTGAAGACTATTTTAGTTATCGTCATTACACATAAAAACATGTCGTCATCACCGACAACGGTTCGTAACATATATTCACAAAAAGACAAATTTGAGTAATGTTTTAGAAACTCAATGACCTAACTGAAAAATTCATACCAACATAGACTACATTAGAGCATCCTACAAAATTAAGATATTACAATGGTCTACTCAATAAAATTTACATCAATGTTTAATTATATATTTAGGTTGATTGTCGCATAGTGAACACGTTTTAAGAAATAATATTAGTATGTAAGTTCTAAATTAAACAAATGGGTCGAAGATGGAAGCCTATTTATAGCCTTAAACCAGTCCTAGATCATACCTACAGTCAAAAGAAACGGTTTTCATCGTCCAACCGACCAAAAATGCATTAAACACACCACAAACCGTTCAAACCTTTGTTGAAACGTCATGGTCCACCTAGTCCGAGAGTTTTTGGACTATACAATCTGAACCTGTCTAAATAGTTTCAGATTGTATAATTCGAATAGCACCAGACTGTGTTTAAGTTTCATTTTTGGTAGGTTTTCATTGCCAATGACATAGGAAAAAAATTTAAAAAAGATACAAAAATAATTAAACAGTTTAAAACAACACAATAACATAAGTGATGGATCTTCTGGGAAGGTGTTCGAAGATGTGCTTTTGTACTTGATCCAGTTGGCACCTGCCAACTGACACATTTCGATCAGGATGTCAACTTGATCAAGTTCATAAGAACCTCTTCGGAATCAGATCTGCAACATAATGATGAAAGGAAAGGTGTTTCAAGAGGATTGTTTTGAGTTAGATCATGATGCCTTGCTATCGGACATAGGTATATTGCCAAGGCAGCAAGATCTAGCTCATAGCAACCTCTTGGTGTTCATATCTTTCGGAAGATTTTTCAGAGTTTTTTGTTGTGTTTTACAGCAACGGAACCAAGCACACTTATTTATAGATGTTTCTGTGCGTCGTGGACCACAGAAACTGTCGGTGCAATATAGACCACAAAAAAACTTGTGCTGAACTGGTTCGGATTATATAGTCTGAACCTGACTTGCACCCTATATATCCTGGTATATTTGACAACATGATGAGGATTTATATATTATATCTATATATTTTTTTAAATGAACATCTTTAGTGTAAAGTTCATCAGAGAGATTTTTGACAGCATGATGAGAATCTATATATTCTATCTATCTATTTTTTTTAAATGAACATCTTTAGCGTAAAGTCCAACGGAGAGATATTTGACAGCATGATGAGGATCTATATATTCTATCTATCTATTTTTTAAAATGAACATCTTTAGCATAAAGTTCAGCTGAGAGATATTTGACAGCATGATGAAGATCTTCAGAAACTTTTCTCTTCGTATTTCTTCAATGTGTTCCTTCGGTGCAGACAAAAATAATTTTGTGCGAAGAAGAGAAAAAAACAACATAATTCAACAACATAAAACTGACCATAAATATATTGATTTTAACAACATAATTCAACAACATAAAACATGTAATAAAATAAAACATAATAGATCACAGATCAGCTAAACTAATGTATTCGTCTGGTCCTTCTAGCTGAGCCCTGATATCTTCGTAGTTCCTGGGACGGATCAAACTTTTCTGAATTTGTTCAACAGATCTGACCAACGAAGCGTCCAACTCGATCGGTCATATAGTATTGTACTGACCAAAGATCGAGAACATGGTTCTCACATCGTCGTCGTTCATGAGCTTCATCCGGCTGAACCGTAGAATTCCAGCTGAGTCGGTCGATGGACGTCGATACTCAACATCGTCCACTCTCCTTGTGTCTCTGTGTTTGAGTTAACGGTTGATTTGATCCAGCTGATCCTTCAACCTGAAGAGATTGACATCAGTTTGAATCCTGAACAGATGGGGTGGTTTTCCCTCGTTGTAGTAAACTGCAACTAGCTTGGTGTTTGAATCAATGACATAGAATTTCCATGGTTTTTTTGTGTGGTTTACTGCTAATGAAAATAGGCACACTTATTTATAGAGATTTTTGGGCGTCGTGGACCATAGAAACTGTCGGTGCAATGTGGACCACACATAAAAATCTTGTACATAATATTTTTGGATTGTACAATCCGAAACATCCCTCACCCTACAAAGTACGAAGTTTCTCTCATTTTTCACCCATTATTGAAGCATTTCAGATTATATAATCCGAAACAAGTTAGAGTTTTGGATGGCAAGAGTAACTCATGGAACACTTTTTTCAAAGGGTTTTACCAATTTTAATGGCTGATAAAACCCTTTGAACACGATTTTTTACCCTTAATTAAGAGCCGTTACACTCTATGCAACACAATCTTCACAAATTTCCCCTATAAATACCCGTCAAACCTTCACCATTTCTCACACCATCATCTCACACTCTCTCCTCCTCTTCCTACTACAACAATGTGTTTCCATCGTTGGCCTTTCATAAAAAGAGGCTACTTTGGAAATTCAGGGATTGTATAAACGGTCAATGGGGATGGTGACACGCTGCAAAGAAGCACGGTTTGTCTGGGTGTCATGTTGGTTTGTTTGGGTGCAAGGTTGACCATCAAGGTCTCTTTCGCCCTAGAGAGGAAACAAACCTTACCACAACCACCTCCCCCCACCATCTCTTTCTCCCCCCCACCCAATCAGCTTACACTACAGGTTTAGCTTTAGGTTTTTAATAGTTTAGCATTAGGTTTGAATATTTTATGTAATAAGCTTTAAGCTTAAGCTTTATTTTATTGTAAATGTATTGATATATTAATAAAATGAGATTTTATTTGTATCATTTTGTCCTTTTAATTTTGTTTATTTTTGCATTTATTTTATATTTTTGTCATTTCTATTTATGTCATTGAAATAATATAAACCACAATCTTTAAAAAATCTGGGCAAAGCTAATTTCAGATTATATAATCCAAAAATTCTAACAATTTGTTTCGGATTATATAATCCGAACCAAGGGTATGTATAGGAAAAAAAATAAGGCACGTGAAAAACTGATAAAGTGGAAAAAGTAATAGCCTACGAGTAATTCCTCCCTTTGACAAATGTGTTTAGTTTTCCATGGTCCAATTTACTAATAATGCAAGATTCAAGAAAACTTAACCAATGTTACTT
Source organism: Medicago ruthenica (assembly GCA_018208015.1). Taxonomy (NCBI): domain Eukaryota; kingdom Viridiplantae; phylum Streptophyta; class Magnoliopsida; order Fabales; family Fabaceae; genus Medicago; species Medicago ruthenica. Next base: position 15,479,254 of record CM031375.1, read on the forward strand.
CAAAAGCATAAATGAATGGAGAGAATGTCCTCGTAAGACTACATCTCTTTCAATTCTCCCAACAACATCACAATTTCTAGCTAGTGTTGGGATCTGGATTCTCTCCTGCATTTTCTCTGCAGCTGCCTGTCCTGCCATCATCTCGACCACTCATCTATGTTTTTCTCTCTTTCCAAAATGGTTGTTATTTATTTATTTATTTGTTATGAATTCTCAACCGTTGGATGAAATGCAGGAGGGATGGCTGAACAATAAAGGCAGGAGAGGATCCATATCCCTAGTGTTGCCACTAAAGTATTCACTATAGGGCAAAAAAATAGACTATGTTAATCAATTGATCGAGGAATTTTACATCAATTGGGACATTTATAAAATAGATATAAATTTTACCTTGATAAAATTACTACCGTAGTTTGAAACCTTACTCTCTATTTTGCTTGTGATTGTTGCCATCCTATGTTCAAGCTTTACAAAACGAGTCACAATCCTTTTTGCTCATTAATAACATTTGGTTGTCAAAGAGATCTCACTTGACCATTGCTTTCATAAATTATCAGACAAAATGTAGATTTATCATATTCTTTATGATGCTTCAACCTTTTTTGATATTTGTGTTGTGTTGGTAGCAGGGCCGTTCTTGGGGAGGTGCAAACAGCTCTATAGAGCTGGGCCTCCAAAATTTTGGGGCCCAAAATATATTTTTTTTGAAAATAATGCATGTAAAATGTGAATATATACTGATCGCGTTGCAATATTAGCATAACTGAAGACGTGGCGTAGTGGTAGAATGTTGGTGGTTATGATCTTTTGGTCCTGGGTTCAACTCCCTCCCAGAATTTATGTTCTTTTGCTCAACCTTTATAAAATAGCAAAACTCTAACAACAAACATTGTAATTATTCTTTTAAAAAATAAAATAAAACAAACATTATAAAGTTTTTTTTTACTCTTTTAAAAAATTACATTTTTTCTATTGGGGCCTATCTTTACAATAAGAGTCGGGCCTCCAATTTTACAGGAACGGCCCTGGTTGGTAGCTAGGAAATTAGACCCTCAATGTGGAGAAGAAGCCAGGAAAACAACACAAGGGGAAGGGTAACTATATACTACTCCGTCCCAAAATATAAGCAAAAATGAGTCAACATAAATTGATGTATTTGGTACAAATTTTGAACCAAATACATTAACTTTTGTTGACCAATTTTTGCTTATATTTTGGGACGGAGGGAGTATAATGCAAGATTAAATGGTATTACCATGTCTGGTTGATTTTTGATAAGAAACGTATAAGTTATAAGATTAAGTTATTTTATTCATGTATACAAATGAGTTACAATTTATTATAATATTATAATAAATAAGGAATAAATGCATAATAATGAAATAAAATGAGAGGAGTGGCTAATAAAAAGTGATCCTATGTTGAGAGAAGAAAGAAAAAATGTAGAGAAGTGGTTGAGCATGTTTTAGAAGTGCCAACTTAGATTGTATTTGATGTGAAAATGATGAGATGTCAATCATATAACTTGAGGGTCTAATTTAATAATAGATAAATAGTTAGATGCAATCATAAATAAAGTAAAAGGTAAGATATTGATATAAAATTTGATAGGGTACCTGACGACAACTACTTCACCTCAAAGTACGTTTGAATGTGTGTCTTTCACAAATAAAAATTTGACCTTAAAACTTCCCCTTAAAAAAGAAAATGTGAGATTAAAACTTTTTTTGAGAGCGTGACCTTAAAACTTGTTTCGTGGCTCTGAGCTCATTATGTATTTTATAAAATTATTTTTATAATATTAATCTCAACATAAAAAATCATATAAATTTCTTGCATTAGAGATAATGATATTTGAGACACCATTAAACATTAAATATAAACATATCTTTCAATTCAAATTAAAATATTGGTTTGTCGTATTGTAGTAGTGTAATTTTTGCTAGACTCATCCCTTGTAGGTAGTCTCATGTTTTACTATCTTACTTTTTATACGCTTTTGACCAATCTTAACAAGAGTGAGAAAAAAGAAACTTATCTTTCTCAAGTGTAAAATAAATAGAATTTTGCAATTTGAACATAGCAATTTTAATGTAATATTTAACTAAGATTAATAAGAGTTTTTTATCTCATAAAGGTTAGATGAGTTGAGTTTCATGGTTCACCATGGTCAGGGTAAACCTCAAAACTCAAGAAGTGTTTACAGAGATACTTAGAGATCACTCATCAAAGATGTCATCACGTTAGCAACGAGATTTAAACTCACGACCTTACGGATGAGTCAATTCCTTACCAACTTAAGATCCACCGTAAAATTAAAATACTCTGATTTTAATCCAACCTAAAGATTAAAATTTGATGAAAATATGAAATCAATTATTAATGTTTTATCTTTGTTATCAATTAGTAATGTTTTATCTTAGTTATAATTTTGATCTCTTATTTTCATTCATCGAGATAGTAGGGAGATGAATAACACATTTGATTGAGTTAATGAATTAAATGAGTTAAAAAGTTAAAAAAAAATTAAAAATTCAAGTTAATCCTAATAATGAAAAAAATATTAACATAACAATTAACATATTGATGTTTCTCATACAAAAAATAAACTGACCGAGTTGTCCCACTTTAAAATTATGTGTTTAGTCTCTCACTTAAATTCTTTTAGTATAGAACTTATATTATATATTATAAATATACCTTGATGATTTCACCTTTGCAGGTTTTATGTCGGGTGGTAAAAAAATTGTCACATCATCACTCTTAGGTTTAAAAATTGAGTAAAGAACCAAAAATGAATTTTAAAAAGGGAAACTCAAGCTACAATCAAACTTTTTTTTTTCTGTAAATTTATTGATGCAATTAGAGAAAATTTCATATGTTTCCTTTCTAAATTTTTTGGCACTAATTCAATTTTTATAATAGTCAAGAATAATGTATATACCTTGAGCTTGCTCTAGCGTAGAAGCCAGCATTGATGGAGCTATAGTAAGAGTATCATCTAGCAAATTGTAACAAGAAGAAAACTTGATTAAAATGACAGCTATTTTGAACAGGATGAAATGATTAAAAAAAAAAAAAAAGCTATAGGAAGAGTATCATCTTACAGAATCGCTAGTTATGAGATATTATGCCCAAAATTAGCATCTAGATGCCCTATGAAGTTGTTATATCTCAAATCCAAAATCTCTAATTATTTTAAGCCAATTATTTTTTTTCAGTATGATCTCATAGAAAGAGTTGTTGCTTAAAATACTGTATAACATATTTTTATTATTGTTGTTAGAAAGAAAGGGGAAAAAATAGAAGAATTTTTTTAAGGAAAGAACCTCTTAAAACAATGTAACTAAACAACAATGAAAATTTTCACATTACATGGATCTTAAGCGAACAAGGTTCACAAATTCTGGTGTCAAAATTCCCTTGAGGCAAAGGTCTCTTAAGTTCTTGAACAAAGAAATAATTTCTCTTAATAAGAAATGAAACTCTCAAGTTCAATAACATGAATGAATATTGGTAATTTCATTTAATATAAGAGGATGACAATAAAAAAATTGAAATGAAAATTGCCACTTTCTATGTAGTTGGTACTATAAACACTTGAGGTGCAAAGAATAGCAGCACAAACTCAAGTTAAGAAACAAGAAGCACATTGTTACAAGCAACAAAGCTCCAGAAAGATTCATGTTCTTGATCAAGAAACATCTCTCTCAAATCTCAATTAAGTCATTGATTCTCCAATTTCTCCTTCCTTCTCCAATTGCTTGTTTTAGGGTATTTAACAAAAGGGGTTTTTTTGTTAATTAAATACAAGTAAAGGGTTTTTGTCAATTAAAGGATCGGAACCTTGAGAAAATTAGTTTATAACTGTTCAATTTTAGTTTTTTAGATTTTAGATTTTTCACTAATTCTGTTTGTTTTCTGATGAGAAAATCAGTTTATAATATTCTGTTTAAGTTGTAGAATTAGTTATAACTGTTCATTGATTTTTTAGAGGAAGTAGATTTTAGAATTAGAATTAGAACTGTTCAATATTATAAACTGTAGAATTGTATAACTGTTCATTGATTTTTTAGATTTTAGATTTATCACTTATTCTGTTTTTTTCCCGATAAATTGTAGAATTAGAATAGGAACCTTGAGAAAATCAGTTTGCAAAAATTCAATTTGTTAGGGTTTTAATTCTAACAAATGTTGGTATATTTTAATTCTGAAAAGGGAACACAAATGGATGATGATTATTGCCGATTCTTGTTATTCCTTCAATCGTTATTCCTTGTTGTTAAATTCAATCTGTTAGGAGGAACCTTGATTTTTGTTTGTTATGCTCACAATTTTGATGGAAGGAATAACTCTTAATTGGCCATTGAATTGTTTGTATGTTATGCTCACAAACCCATTGTTATGTTTTATAGGATGAAGAAATTTTTTTCCCGTGCTTTCTAGAGACAAAGCTAGTTCTTCGGCTAATCAAGAATCATCGAATACTCGACATCCAAGTGAGCCACAACATGAAGTTATACCCAACTCGACCAACGAGGGTATTAAAGTTGTTGATTACGAATTGTTGGAAACTGAACCAGGATTTAGGCCTCCAATTTCAAGTTATCATCCTAACATCCAAGAATGAGGTATGTAAAGCTTACCTAAAAATAGGTCATCATCAACCTCCTAGCAATTTCGTTTACCCTTGGTCTAATAATGGTAAACAAAGACGTCGATTTTGTAAGAATTGGTTTAATTTGTATGATTGGATTGAGTATAGTGAATCTAAGGACCTAGCATTTTGTTTGCCATGTTTTTTGTTCAAAAATATGTCTAAAAGTGGAGGGGATCACTTTGTGGGGGATGCTTTTCGTGAATGGAAGAATGCTCGAAGATTGGCTAATCATGCGACTTCTTCTTCTCATGTAGATTGTGTGCATATGGGTTTTTCTCTCATGAACCCAAACCAAAGTATTAAGGCTGCATTGTTTAATCAAACTAATCAAATGAATGTCGAATATCGTGTTCGTGTGATGAGGGCTGCATTGTTTAGCCCCACATGAACCAAAAGTCTAGATCCGCCCATATAAGAGATAGAAACTTTGTGTTACCAATTTAATCAAGGAAATCATACTCAAAAACATGTCTCCTGATGCATGTTCACTACCTGTGATTTGTTTTTATGACGGAAGAAATTGGACTTCTCATTGGCAATCATATTGGTAAATATGATTGCTGAACTTTTTCAAATTTTTTCTTCCTCTCTAGGATTTAGTTATACAAAAGACAATTTTTTTGGACTTTTACAAAGGTTCTAGGCCCCATACACCGTTTTTCTTCCTCGTTAGGATTTAGTTTCAAATTTTTTCTTCCTATCTAGGATTTAGTAATTATACCTCAAAATTCACTTTTTTCAATTCAAAATCGATATTTTTGTGTTCTTTAATATGTGCTCATATGACACAAGTTCGGAAGACGCTATTTCTTTTAGAGTTCCACAAGACTTTTTTTTTCCTTTTGTTAATCCACAAGACCCTTTTATATCCTTACAAAAATAAAATGTTACATTTTCTCATAATTAGATAATGCAAGTTGAGGATTGGAGCTATGGATGCTAACTGCTGGCAGGCTACTTTCACGATCACTTGTTGGTTCCTATAGATATGGCTTAATAAAGTTATATTTGAAGATAATTTTCAAAGGCCAAATAATCCAATTTTGACCATCCATAATTTCACAAGAGGAATCAGTAATTGTTACACTCAATCGCTTTATCATAATATTCAACCCAATGTCATCCTCTGATAACTGATAAAGCTTAACAGTGGTTGTACGTATAAGGGAGATGGAGAGATCGCGTGATGTGGTGGCTTGTTACGAAACTCTGAACAGAGATGAATCAAAGGTTACATTAGGAAATTTGGATCTTGTGACACCCTTCATGTCGAAATGTGGGACATGTGCCTTGGTTTTGATATGGCTTGAATGGAGAGCAATTCTCATCTCGTTGGAGAAAGTAACTCTAAAATTCTCTTATGCATGGTTACAAGCAATTACAAGTTTAGTGGGGTAATTCTTATTTTAGTGTGACCCATTCAAAACATTTTGGTTTTGGATTGACAAGTCCAGTTTCGTCATTACTTGAAGGAAAGAAACTGATGTGTTGATTGACTAACAAACTTCAGTCTTTCTTAAACTCTTTTAATTGCACAAATGTGATGATATCTCTAGAACTAACATGTTTAAGAATGTTTGTTTATGTTAGTAGTTTCTTCTCTAGACTCAGCCATCTTTTGTAAAAAACAAATAATGCAATTATATAATGTATTCTTTATTTAATTTTTGTTTTTTTATTGAAAAAGTGATATTTTTTTTATTTTGAATATGAGTGATCAATATTGTTTTTTTTTTATTTTTATTTGTACAACTCATGAAAAAGGTTCATATTATAATCTATTTTAGGCCTCAAAATATGTTAAGACATCGGTTGATAATTACACCCAAAGTTGTGTCACCAATTAGACATTAAGTAGCAATCATCACCAAATATAAATATTTAGAAAAATATTGTTGGTCTTCCACTATGCTTTCAGTCACTTTCAATTTGAATGAGATTAATTTATTTTCCTCTTTTTTCAATTCCTCTATCAAAGGGTGCTTCAGAACGTGGGCACTCAGAGAGAAATCCAACGTCGATATCCATTATTGTGGTCAATACGTGGGAGTTCAATAGAGCTAGCTACGTACTATATGTATCATATTCATATAGAAAAGAAAAAAAAAATAGAGCTATTAAACTATGCAAAGGATCCACAGGTTCCTGCGACATAACGAAAGCTATAACAAAACCGAGACAAAATTCATCCTTTATTTTTTTAGGAAATGCAATCCTATTTATTTATTTTTTTAGCAACTGTGATCCTATTGTTGTTTCTTTGAGGTGCTATTGCTATAAATTTGGAAAAGTTATATGTTGTTGCCTATTTTCTACTTACAGATCGTCTATATACAAGTCAAACTCATAAAAATTATATGAGGTCTATATATTAAAAATTGTATAATTATAATTTTTTTATATGTGTTTGACTTGTATTTAAAAAAAAGAATTTGTACGTTTTTTAATAATGCATTTAAGATATTTGTTAACAAGAAACTTGAAATATTCATTTTCAAAGGTTGCTTCCTTTGGATCCGAGGGACAGGGACCAACTCTAACAATTGTTTCTATTTCTTTGATGTTTATGTGGGGTATATTACTATATTATCCACCACATGAAAGGTTGGGTTTGAGAAGTGAGAGAAAAAGTTTATATCATTATCAAATAAAAAAAGAGAAAGAATAGAAAAGTCAATTATTTTGTTAGGGTTTACTCCTCCGTCCCAAAATATAAGCAAAAATTGGTCAACAAAAGTTAATGCATTTGGTTCAAAATTTGTACCAAATACATCAACTTATGTTGACTCATTTTTGCTTATAGTTTGGGACGGAGTAGTATGTCATTATTCATGACCATTTAAGTTGGTCTTTTGTCCATACAAAGAAGCAATCTAAGATTGATAATTGGGGGAAAATTTCCTTTTCCAACTTTACAAGTAACATCATTCAATTAAAAACATTTATAAAAAAAAGTAACATTATTGAATTTGCATTTATGCACCCCATTTAATATATTTACCCACTAAACCATAAATCACCCACTAATACTATTGACAATAAATCAAACCCTTTTCACGAATTATAACTGACACTGAATTTTCACTAATATTGATATTTATTTGAAAGTTAAGCTATATGCTTTGAGCTTCATCCATACAATATAAAGTACATATATTTTATTTTATAAAAAAAAAGTACATTCTTTAATTAATAATTTGATGGCATGTTTGGTGTGGCCTCACTAACGGGCAATTCATTTGAAATTCAAATGCTGTCTGGGGTCAGAGACAAAAAAAGAAGATAAAAAAAGGTTAAAAAAGAAAATAAAAAGGAACCAAAGGACAACAATAATCATAAAGGGAACAAAGGAAAGAGAGAAAAAAGTGATTAATGATTCTACATACCAGCAGAGTGAGTAGTATGGTGAGATCTAGTGACTGATCACCAGGAAGAGAAAGTAGTGGGTGAGTACTCAAGTTTCATAAAATTGAGAAACAACATTATGATCAAAGGTGGGGGGTCTCTATGTGCTATTGATTTCATTAATCCTTCTTTCAAAAGTAGGTTATGGTACTAGTAAAAAAGTTTAATTTACTCTTAAGATTCACATGTGGTCCTACTCATAATGGAATGTTTTGTTTATTAATCTTTGTTAACTTTATATGTATATAACATCTAAACTCGTTGATAAGAATTTCATTTTGTTCTTTCAAAACAAATTCATTTTATAATTTCAAAGAACAAAGTTCAAATTTCATAAACGATAATCATAAAAAGATCATCGAATTTTTTTTCAAAAAAGATCATCGGTTTTACTTTAATTAACATTGGAGATATAATTTTGATTTGTTGGTGAGATTAAAAAGTTAAAGGGTGAAAAAATAAGGAGTAGATAGTTTGACCCCGGCTTCCATCATACTACTAACAATATTAATATTAATCGTTTCAAAACAAATAGTAATAATATATTCTTCTTCCACATTTTAAAAAGAAAATAATCTATTTCCCCATGTTTTATTATCATTTCAAATTTTATTTTATTTTTTAATAATGATCATTTTCAGTTTTATTATATTATGAAAACACATCCATATACGTTAGCTGAGATCATATCCATGCAAAACTAGTATTTTGACCACCAATCTAATTTGTTTTTTTGTACCACAGCCTCCAGCAGCCACATTTGCTTATGAAAGCATACTTTGTCCCATATTTGATGGTTAAGTAATTTAAAATCCTTATCCTTTTTATAAAGTATCCATTCTTTGAGCATAATTTAATAGACAAATTCTTTGAATCCGTGTATGCTCAACAAACTATTCCTTAAGAGTTTTAAAATGGCAATTTCAGGGCTTGAATTCAAACTTAAGACCAGTGATTAAAAAGAAATCCATAGAATCTATTCAAACACTTTTGCATATTTAAAATCATTTGAATTTCAACTGTTTTGCTATCAAACAAGAGAAACGAATAAAATTTTACCACAGAATATTCCAAGCATAAATTTAGTTAATATAATAAAATATTATATTCTCTTTTATATAGATTTAGTTTGCATGCACTTACGGTGTGAAATTTTTTATACATACGTCTAATTAAATCTTATCACGTAAATATTTGTGGAAATATTTTATAAACTAATTCATAAAAATGTCATAATAATGTAATTTGATTGAAGACATATTTAAAAAAATTACACCATCAATACATAGAAATTATTCTCTTTTCAATTGATAGACCAAAACAATAAGATAGGACTTAGGAGTATCAAAATTATTTTAAATAGATATTTCAATGAAGGATATTCATTTAATGTTTTCACGAAGAATGAAAGAACTCCCCAACTGAAAATAAAAGTAAAAGTTATCATAGGACCCCAAAAATCATGTTCTACTAGAAATGAAAAGAAAGCAAAATAAGATGGTCCCGGTCCCATACACATGTTGACTTCTCACCATAAACAAAGGGAGAAAAACAGAACATGACGTGGATATCATATCGTAATTACACGTGTCAAATCCTTCAATTTATATTGTCTCTTACCCCACCAAAAACAGCAACCTCTCATAAACACAATCACGTATACCCCTCTCTCACTCTAGGCTTATTGTACAATTGATTGATGATCAATTTGATAGATGGATATTTTAAAATCATTAGAAATTTTAATGACAAAATATATACTACTCCGTCCCAAAATATAAGCAAAAATGAGTCAACATAAGTTGATGTATGTGGTACAAATTTTGAACCAAATACATTAACTTTTGTTGACCAATTTTTTCTTATATTTTGGGACGGAGGGAGTAATTGTTTGAAGTAAAAGTTTGTGATATTTCTCTTCTTCACAACTAAGATAGTACCTTAATCGATGCTACATTTCACAAAACTAGTAAAAGAAAATAAATCTGTCTCTCAAAATTAAGTACATATGTATTTTTTTAATTGTTTTTATCAAATTGACATTAGAGCATTGTTTTAGCTACAAAACAAAAAAGACCATAAACTTCCGGACCCAAATTTACTTCAGTCAATAAACTCTTTTAATCGGTATTGATAGTGGTTTGATCAAAATCAAAAAATCATCATTCAATCTGAATTAAATATTTTAGATATACAAGACGATCACCAAATGTTGACTGCATTGAATTCAATTTCATAAACTTCTACTTCCAAAAATCTTCACCAAATGTTTGAAATAATTTTTTAACAAAAAATTTGACATCAACGCGATATTTTTTTTAGGAAATGAACATCAACGTGATATGTTTATTCAATTTTTGAGTTTTATATGTTCTTTTACTTGCATCGGTTAAACACCACCCTCATCCGAATTATATTTTATACACATTTAACTTCTGCATACAATTATAGAGATTAATTTTTCAAGCTAATTTTTTTTTGTGTATAACACACTTAATAATTTTCATGTAATATTCCACAATCCTCTCTCTTCCTACTTTTCAAAAGTTGGTAAGACATAGACACCATTTGATTCGCTTATGTTTTACACAGAAAACACGATCACAGAGAGAAAAAACACACATAGAATCTCTCTCTCTCTCTCTCAATTCCTCTACCTCTCTCTTCCCACCCTTATTATTATCCCTCTCTCTTCCCACCACCAAACCATGCAAATCACACACCATGAACCTTATTACCCTTTTACCCCTTCAACACTTCTTAATTCACAACAAAAACATAAACACCTTCATCTTCTATAACTTGTTCTTCTTCTCGTGTTCATGGCTTTTTCAAACAGCGTAGAAACTGTTTTAGAATTTCTAAGAAAAAATGGATTATCAGAAGCAGAATCTGCTCTTAGACAAGATATCATTGACAAGAACAACAATGATCTTGCTTCCTTTGACTACGAGAAATTCTTTTTTCCGATGGTTCCTCCACCACCTCCGGTCAAACTCCGGTCATTTTCACGGCTGTCGGAGTTGAACTCCGGCGACGGTCAATTCTCCAAATCAAACTCTGTTTCTTCTGAAGAACAGTTTGTTAGCATCGGTTCTTCTACTTCTCCTTCTCGTTCTCGTGTTTCTTCTTCAGGTTCTCTTTTCATAATCGATTATTCATTGATCATGCTTAATTACTTCTTAATGATCAATTATCACTATGTGTTTCTAGTAATAGTGATTATGCTCTGTTTTCAACTCTGTTTTGCTTTTTGGTGAAAAACGAAGAAAGAATAGAGAATTAGTAAGTATGATCGTTGATTAAGATTTTCTTGATTAATTAATGTTTAGTTAGATTTTTTAAGTGTTCTAATATTAGTTTCTGTAATTTCTACATTTGGATCGCATAATTGATTGACCGAATTTGAATTTGTGTATTTGATTTAATTTCAATTGCATGTTGTGTTTTTTAATTTAAAATTATTCATAGGTCGTGTTTATATCTTATATATGATCTGCATTTTTTTTCTTTAGTTGAATTTATTTATGTTTCCAATAAGCTTAGTTATTACTAAGAGTATTTTAGATTTTTTTTTTTTAATAAATTCAATCAATGTTGAAAATTTGTAATGCATAAAAATAGGGAATTACAAATCTAGATTTTTTTTTTGTTGCAGAATTTATCAATCCATATGGAATTAATTCCTCATCTCAGACTCAGAATGATTCTGAATCTTCATCTGATAGATTATCCCAATTCGGCACAGCACGCGATTATCACGAATTCGATATGCAACATGAACCGTATTGGTATAATGAAAACGATGACGATGATGATTTCATGACTCCTGATTTTGATGGACCAGATTTCTTTGGATGTCAAAGTGAAGATAAGTTTATCTTGAATTCAGAAACAGAAAATCAACAAGATGATTCTCGTGATCTTCGATACAACTTTGAAGAAATTCAGTTAGAGGGAAATGAAGGTTACATAGACAAGTCAATGGAGCAATGCCTTTGTAATCATTCATCTGGGGGTGATGAAAATGTGAATTATTCAAAAGATTATTGTCACGGGGCAGAGAAAGAAGCCATTGCGCATAATTGTGAAGTTCCCTTTTGCAAAAGCAGTCCAGGTTCAGGAGGTTCTTGTAGTGGGGATCCTATAAACTTTAGCTACCTTAATTTGAAGGAAATTAAGCTGAATCTGAATGATTTTCATATGAAGGATATTAATTCTTTTGATTCGGTTCCTGTGCTTACCATGAAGCATAGTTCAGATTGCTACAAGGATCCCTATGACTTAACCATCGAAGTTGTTGAAACAGATCTACCGAATGGGATCGAAAGCTATGGAGTAAGAGATGACCGAGATTTGAGTGAAGAACTCCATGTTCCGGAGGTTGCCACAGATGGAGAGGATAATAATACTGATGATGACCTCTTAAAATACATTCAAGATGATGAATATGAAGTATTTGAGCTAAGAATTGTACATAGAAAGAACAGGTTTGCTTGATAATGATCTTGTGTCGTGAACTTTCATTTCTACTTAATATTCTCGATAATGCTGGTGGATAAATTGATTTTGAATGTGTAGGAGACTAGTTGTTGATAAAATTTGAAATCAAATGCTTTTACTTTTCTTATTTTTGGCACTTCAACTTTTCGTTTTTTGGCATTAATTTAGTTCACCGTGATTTTGACCTAACATTATTCACCTTTTTCTTAGTATTCTGACCATAATTTGCTACCATCTATTGTTGAATCTATAGGACTGGATTTGAAGAAAACAAGGAAGTGCCAATTGTGCTAAACACAGTCATGGCTGGCAGATACTATGTTACAGAATATCTCGGTTCAGCTGCATTCAGTAGGGTTGTTCAAGCCCATGATCTTCAGATGGGAATCGATGTTTGTTTGAAGATTATTAAAAATGACAAGGATTTCTTTGATCAAAGCCTAGATGAAATCAAGCTTCTTAAACTCGTCAATAAGCATGACCCAGGAGATAAACACCATATACTGCGTCTTTATGACTATTTCTACCATCAGGAACATTTATTCATTGTGACCGAACTTCTGCGTGCAAACTTATATGAATTTCAGAAATTCAACCAAGAATCTGGTGGTGAAGCATATTTTACATTAAAGAGATTGCAGGTTTGTTCAACTAGACTAATTAACTTTTGCACCTATCCCACATCATTGCTTATCGATTTGATAGATTTTTTTTTGTCAGAAATAGAGAAATTGTGAAGGCATGATGATGAGAGTTGTTGTTGTTATCCTTCTTTGCAGCTCATTACTCGTCAGTGTTTGGAGGCACTGCAATATTTACATAACTTGGGAATTGTTCACTGCGACCTGAAGCCTGAAAACGTTCTAATCAAAAGTTACAAAAAATGTGAAATAAAGATTATTGATCTTGGAAGCAGTTGCTTTAAAACAGACAATCTGTGTCTATATGTACAATCCCGATCTTATAGAGCTCCTGAAGTGATGTTAGGCCTTCAATATGATGAAAGGATTGATATATGGTCGCTCGGCTGTATTTTGGCTGAGCTATGCTCCGGTGAAGTAGGTTCTAATTTGCCTTTCTTAAGATATTAATGAAAATACATTTTTCTATGGCTCTTACAAAAACATGGAATTTTGATTTTCTTTCAAAGATTTCTTTCATTCATTTGTTGATTCTGAGTTTTTTTCGGCTCCAGGTGCTTTTTCCAAATGATGCTGTCGTGATGATTCTTGCACGCATGATTGGAATGTTTGGTCCTTTTGATATGGAGATGTTGGTGAAAGGGCAGGAAACACACAAGTACTTCACCAAAGAATATGATATTTACTTCATAAATGAGGTTTGTTTCCCTTTAGCTGTTCCTTTTTTAACATATTGCATTTGTTTTTATTCATCAGTCCTAGGTTGAAATACTTTTTTCATGTTGCTGCCACCCGATCCGAGTTGGATTATGCCTGAAAATTTTTTTTACTAGTTAAACAATGTCTCAAATTCGAGTCTCTTGAATGAAAAAGGTAGGCCACTCAACTTAACTCGGAATAAACTGAGGGTCTAGACCAAAAAAGAAGAGTATACATTAGTGTTGGTTATTCACAATAAAGAAAAAAAAATTGCCTTAGATTTATCACAAAAATCAAGTCATCCATTCAAATTCCATTTTTTCGCCAACCAATCTTTAATAATGTACACAGGAGACAGATCAACTAGAGTACATAATTCCAGAAGAGACATCATTGGAGCATCACCTACAGATCACTGATACTATGTTTATCGACTTCGTCAGTTACCTGCTTAATGTCAACCCCAAAAGAAGGCCTACTGCAAGACAGGCACTAAAACATCCATGGCTTTCCTATGTATACAAGTCCATGTAACATTCTCTGGTGTGAAGGTTCAGTAACTCTGTTTGAGTTGTCTATATCGGTGTCTCTTGAGCTTGTTTTCACCATATTGCAAATCGTGCAATCACAATTTTGGTTTGTTCATAAGCAACATCAAGTAAATTCACTGTCTCATGCTGTAATTTTTTGTTGTTTCACAGTTGTTAACAGTTTGTTCTTTGTACAGAATTCTTCACATTATTTTAGCCTTTCATGACTTGGAAGGATTGAACATTACCATAATAACATTTTGATGTCACCTTTTACATTCTAACACAAGTCACATAATACATTATTTCCTTGATTTCATTGCATTTCAAGGAACCTTAATTTGGCTTCATTGTTATATGCTTCGAACTTAAGGGTGATAGGTAATGTCAATTCAGATACACTCGCCCCATATTGATATTTCTTCGTGTAAGTTTGGTTATGCGGCGACAAAAATTGATTTTGAATGAATTGATTTTGTAAAATTGCTCTCATCTAAAAGTGACTTGAATGTAAAGTGGTTTGTGTTTAGATTTATCCAAAAGTGAAATCAAACATACACTTTATATGTTGAAAACAATCTAAGAGACACCGATTTTGGGATGTCTGTATATCTTTCAATCACACCCTGTATTCAAACCTTTCTAATTACAATTTTATCTTTTGTATAGTATTCTTTAAATCTTTAACTAATCCCGTTATAATATAAACAATTTCACTACAACAGGAACAATATAACTCAAATTTTTATTTGATTCTAAAAAAATTATAATCAAATACGATAAAGTAAGCATACAATTAAGCGCAATAGCAATAGAAAAAGACAAACGCTAGTATATATAAAATGGATATATAATTTTTTTGGGTGGCTTTTTCTTCAATTTTCTTTTTACATATTAAGGTCATATTAATTACTTTTCTTTTTGTCAATTATTTTCGTATCCTCTTCAATTAATCGAAACATTTAAGTTAAGTAAACTGAGTTTATATAAGTTAAGTAAACTAAGTTTGCATGTACATGTATATATTGAGTTCACGTGTTCACGCATAGATTATAACATAACAGAAAAACGACATCGAACAAACAATAAATAGAAACTCTTCATTGAAGAAATTCATGAAATTCATATACTTGTATGAATAGAGAACGGATCAATAAAAAAGATGTTGATTCAATTTTTAATCTTGGTAGGTATTTATTGCACATCCATGGTGGTTTGTGGTTGAAAAGAGGTGAAGGTTCAAAGTGATAATAAAAAAAAGGTTTTAAGAAATTTACATGAAGATGACAATTTTAGAATTATTGTAAAATTCTAAATAAATTTAGGTGTAATCAGAATTATACAAAGAAGACTAGAAAAAGTCTTAATCTAACATACATCGATGAATCGGTCAAAAATAAAAAACGCGCATCAATCAATTTGTATGGATCAGCAAAACTACTTTTCGAATTTGCAGAAAATAAGATAATATTAAAAGATACTTTCATAACAACCTTGGGGAAGTAAATCTAAAGTGTGAAAAAGAAATAAAAGGAAAATCTTTCTTCAAAAACTAAAAATAAAAGGAAAATCTAAATTGAAGAGTGTTATGAGTTCTAGTCAGAGAAAGAGAAAGACTTCATACTCAACATTATTAAGAGACTCAGTAACACATGTACCACATGATGTTTTAATAGTATTATTATTCACTTCTTGAACATTAAAATCAGTATTAACCTCAATACTCTCCTCATCATAGTTCTCCTCCTTGAGTGATTTAACTCTTTGCTTGCTATGATTAAATTTCCTAGTCTTTTTGAAGGGATGTAAATTGTTTGGCTTCGAATACCCAAATCCACAAGACAAAACTTTCTTAAGATCTTCTTTTGAACGTAAAGAAAATTCATTCTTCTGGCCAATTATCTAAACAAAAAACAGAAGGAGAAAAAAAATAACCTTAAGCCAAGTTTTCATTAACTTTATAATTAGCACATACTAATAAGACTTTGTTAGTGATATATATGATAAAATTAATGTATAAACAAGATCCCAAAACAACCTTAATAGAACAACGCAACAGGCACACAAAGGATAGGCAAAAAGTTATGGTCCAAAACACCGAAAATTGCTCTTTAGGCATCTAGGGTTTGCTTTCAAGCACCGTGAATTGACGAAAATGCCCCTTGTGATCAGTGGTAATTAGTTACCATTTGGAGACTTTTAAATCAGATTTGACTCCTCTAAAGCGAGTAACTCAACAACAACAACAACCAAGCCTTATCTCACTAAGTGTAGTCAGCTACATGGGTCAAATTACGTCATAGTGTTCTATCATAAATCATATTTGGATTCAACTCATTGACCTCTAAATATTTTCTAATAGTTTCTCTTATAGTTCTCCTAGGTCTTCCTCTACCTCTTTTGACCCGACTCTCCTCCATTTGATCTACTCTTCTTACGACGACATCTACATGTCTTCTCTCTCCAATGCCCAAACCATCCAAGCCTATTTTCTACCAACTTTTCTACTATAGGTGCTACTCCCATTCTCTCTAATGGTGTCATTCATAATCCTATCACGTCTAGTCTTACCACTCATTCAGCGCAACATCCTCATCTCCGCTAAACTTACTTGATTTTTGTGTTAGCTCTTAACCACCTAACACTCTGTACCATACAACATCATCGGTCTGACTATTGTCCGATAGAACTTTCTTTTCAATTTAAGTGGTACTTTCTTACCACACAAAACACATGAGGCTCTTCTTGATTTCAACCACCTGCCAAGGCCGGTCCCAAGCCCGGGTAAAAGGAGAGGGTTGTGTTAGGCTCGACAGCCAACGTAAAACTTTGTCGAATCTTTGTGACATGGACCAAATACGAAGTAAAGCGAGTAACTCACTTTAATTATAAACTAAATAATATCAACGGTTAATTAATAAATTAAAAGTATATATTGTAGGTACATCATAACAAAACATGAGTTTGTTTAAATAATAACTCTTATTTTTCTCACTTTACACTCTACGCACTTTAGAGGATATAAATCCTTTTAAATCGGTTAAACTGAACTAAAAAGTGTCGAACAACACTTGGCAAACGGCACTTAACTGTCATTCAGCCAAGGGTAGTTGGATTTTGAGCAATTAGAGGGTGTCCAAAGAGCAACACACAAGTGTCAAATATGGCTTTAGGTGAAACTTGTAATTTTAATCCAAAATCTTAGAGCTTTTTTTTTTTGGTAGCATCTTAGAGTCTGTTTTAATCCAAAATTTTATATGTTTAGTTGATAAACCACACACAGACACAGATATATATATATATATATATATATATATATATATATATATATATATATATATATATATTATCTACCATCACCAAACCCCATAGCTCTCGACGTGAAAGCGTGTATTTCAATCATGAATACATTACATACATGGGTATACAGAATAAAAAAATAGGTATTACGAACAAGGTATACGAAGAATAAAAAAATAATAGGAATCACGAACAATAAAAAATTACCTCATTAGAAAAATATGATCCACGATGAAAGTAAAGATACTCCTTTTCTTTGGTGGAATTAGTTTCATTCTCACAAGTTTTGGGATTCCAGCTCCAAGGTGTGAGAAACGAGTGATCTTTCTCAAGAAAAGATGTGAGTCTTGCATGAGGCACTAATGGTTTCATAGTAGCAACCATTGAATCAATGAGTTCACTTTTCTTCATGTGTGACTTTTTCTTCTTTCAATTATAATATGTAGCAAATTCGACTATAAGAATGCTATTTTGTTGACATCATTAAAAAAGATAAAAATTTGTTATATTTTTTAAAAGATATTATATTTGTTATATTATTGGTATCATTGAAAAAGATAAGTATATTTGTTACAATATGAAAGTGCAAAATATTTATTATATACTAGCAGAAAGATGGGCACGGCTGTCCGCTTTTTTTACCGCGCTAACGTGTGATTATATTTTATTATGTTTGTTTGTATAATTTTGATTACAATTTTTAAATTATTAAATATTAATGAAAATTATTCATACATCGATTTATCTACAAATTATTGTCAAAACATATAAAGAAATTATTTATCAACTCGACATACTTTGGTTTGCCTGTATATAAAATAAAAATAAAATAACGATCATTTTCTTATTGATTATATTTATATTGACATATATTTGATCTAGTTTGTTACATTTTTTTAAGTATAAAGGAAAAAAACCGGACATATACTCGTATCGTGTTTGTTACACAATATGTTTAGTGTGATAACAAAAAAAAAAGGCTTAAATGCAGTTTTACCCCCCCTATTTTGACTCAAACTGGATTTTACCCCCCCTATTTTAAAACTCGGATTTTTAGCCCCCCTATTTTATATTTTTCAGGATTTTACCCCCCTACCACATTTAAATACATTTTTGCTGATGTGGCAGTGTTGAGGGGAAAAAAGAAGGGAAAAAATCCTGAAAAATATAAAATAGGGGGGCTAAAACCATTTTGCAGGTCCTTATAAGAGGTTCTTGTTCTACATTTTGCAGCTTGACCGACGAACAATCTCCGTTGCTTACCGATTCTTGAAGGCAAAGAGTCCTGAACAAAGAGCTGAAGTTGACTTGGACACCCACTATTCACAAGTAAAGCATGTTCTTGGTTTTATTGATTATTTACTGTCAACATATAAAAAATTGTCTCCCTAACCCCTCTCCCCTGCTATATAAAACTACTATTAAAGTAGTGATTAAAATTGAATTGCTCAGGGTGTATTCATATATCATATAAAAGAGACTGGATTTTCATTTTGTAATGAATATTAACATGAAGTTGAAGAAGGCTATCTTGTTTTTCCAGTCTTGGACCCACTCTGAAGTATGGGTTACAGTTGTTAACAGCCTAGAAATCTATGTTAATGTGCTATCTTTAGGATGAATATCAAAAACAAATTTTATATATAATGTGCAGGAATATCTTGAGGAATATGTTAAGAATGCTATTAGTTAAGTTTTGATGATATTTAGAATGCTTGGAAGTTTAATACTTTGGTGCTTTTGTTGGGCGTGTTTGTAAAAAAACATTTCTAAAGAAAACTGAAACTTATGCGGATAGTTGCATCTACTTTGCTGCAATCAAAGCGTTCAAATTCCAATGGTATGCAACATGACTAAAAATGCACAAAAATTGTCTAATATATCAGAAGTACTAGAATTGTATCGCTTAAAATGTTTTAATTGTTTCATATGATTCTTGGCTGGGAACTTCATAGTTTAACAACAGGACTAATAGACAATGTGTGTGTGCACTTATAGATTCTTGGACAGAGAATAATGTAGGGGATTTTGGAGTTTTTGGTGAAGGAAAGGAACGTGAGGGATACTCTGTTACCATCATTTTGAGTTTTCTTAATTTGGGAAATTTTGAAGAAATTAATTGAGTTTCCTCTCTCTGACTTCACCCAGTTTTGTAACTGAAAAAGGACTTCACCCAGTTCCTCTTTTCTCAGCAGTGAACCCAATATTCTTTTGTGGATTGTTAAACTCTTAGTTGGTTTCCTACTTGATGAGATGGTTTATTTAGCACCCAACAGCCCAAATCTTTACAGACACACAGCACAAAGCTATGTGGTTGGGGGGTAAAATCCTGAAAAATATAAAATAGGGGGGCTAAAAATCCGAGTTTTAAAATAGGGGGGGTAAAATCCAGTTTGAGTCAAAATAAGGGGGGTAAAACTGCATTTAAGCCAAAAAAAAATTGTGTTTGTTACAATTTTTTTAATATTTGAATTCATTCTCATCCATTATCATTTTTAAATGATAAGTAAAAAAATCGGACATATACAATTTGTTATATTTTGTTTTAATATTTGAATTTGCTCTTATCTATTTGTTATATGTGTTACTTGTATTGAAAGTTAAGGGTAATTTTGAAAGGAGAAAAAGTCAGCCCAAAAGAGGTTATTTTCTTTATATATAGTATAAATATCTATAATTTTAATTAAAATCAAAATTTGATAAAAAGTAAAAACTATTGTTCGTAATTTAGACGCATTAGCGCAATAAAAAGATTTGACAAGCGGGCACCGTGCCCGTCTAAACACTAGTATATATAAACAAAGTAGACTGTTTTGGACTATTTTTTTCTCTTTCTAATTATGCACTTAAGCAAATTTGATCATATGAATGTTATTTTGTTGGTATCATTTGCTATATTTTGTTGAAAGATATTATGTTTGTTGTATTGTTGGTTTCATTGAAAAAGATAACTATAGTTTGTTACACTATAAAAATGTAAAATATTATTATTTATACCTATGATTTCAATCAAAATTTATAAAAACTAATGTTTGTAATTTACACCTATCAACTCAATCTAAATGCTAGTAGAATCAATGTTACATTTTTAGTCCTTTAACTTAATTTTAGGTAACAGTTTGGTCCTTTATCTTTTTTTTTCATTTCATTTTTGTCATTTTGATCCATTTGCATATGAATTTTCAAGCTTCAAATTTATGGTTTATTTTCTTATGATCTTTCAATCTTCAAATCTATGGTCTCCATCTATGTTTGCATAAGAATATTAGATTTGAAGCTTGAAAATTCATATGAAAATGGAGCAAACGGACACAATTGAAATGAAAAAAAGATAAAGGATCAAACTGTTACCTGAAATTAAGTTAAGAACTAAAAATGTAATTTTGCCTAAAAATGGATAAATTTAGCTAAACATTTTAAAGATTATAAATTATTAATTTGATTCAATTGAAGGAATAAGTCTACATTTTTTTTTATTTTACAAATCAAACACTATGGGTCGGGTGGGGGGTTGGCCCATGACCCCCACAGATTGGACTAGGCTCTAAAATATGTGGCCCAATTATAATGGTCAATGCCTAATATTTGTGACAAGAATCATAAATCGTGACATAAGTGTCACTTTGTGATTTCAACAACCAAACAATAAATCTCACGAGTCGTAAATGGCAACCTTAGTCAGCTGGTGGCACCCTTCAACTATATCAATGATGACCGATGGATGTGCCATGAGAATATTACACCAGTAATCTACGACAAATGTTAGTCAGTTTTTCTTCTTTAAAAAAATGTGTAAAAATCAAATTATTGAACAAAGTAAATATAAATATATTTAAGGGTCTAATTAGTACACTCTATTGGCATATACATAATTAAACGCATGTATAAAATAACCGTACATTGTATAATCGATACTCCTTTTTGTGTTAACATTTTGAGATTAAAACTTCACATTTAAGTTTCAAATAATATAGACAATTTTCTTTTCTAAGCACAAACGTAATTCAACTCAATAACATTAAGTGTCTGCTTTGTCTTACTTTTGCGGATGCCAAAATTAATTTTGGAGGCGTATAATTGATTTTAATATTTTTTAATGTTTTCGACTAAAATTGATTTTTCGAGAGTTATATTTATAACTTTTGACTCCAAATATCATTTTTACAATCAAATTAATTGTTCATCTCACTCAAATATATATCCAAACATAAATTACTTTACATTCAATTTATTTTTTTTAAACTAATTTTACAAAATTAATTTATTCAAAATTGAATTTTGTCACATTAGAACCAAAATACACCGAAGTGACTTTAAAGTTTATTTCTTTAATTAAAACAACTTACATCTCACATAAGTGAACCCATAGACACACACTTGTCTTCTTTTTTTTGGCGCAAACTAGACATCTGATGTGCGCAACTGCGGAGACTAATTTCGCGAGCCCTGTGAGACCCAAATGTACGAAAAACTCTCCATAAATATTTTAATATTTTTGCATGTCTAATACTGTATTTAAACTTAGGACTTTGATTAAACTATAAGAAACTTACACCATCTCATTTAAGCGCTCATAGATGACACACACTAATCTTTGAAAAAGCAAAAAAAAATACTTGTTGACCATATTTCCGAATTTAGCTTCTCATTCATTATTAGTAACCAGCTACTTCATAAGTTGATTGCACCGCGTCCTAATTGTGGAACTTGCCATTTTTAAGATACAAAACACAAGCTAACAATTTCATTAAAGTTATAGACTTTATATATTCCATAAAATGTTATGAAGTCTCAATTCATTAGTAATGATAGTTGTACTTCAATTTTTTTTATTACCATATGAACCATCTCCGTTTATTAATGACTAATCTTCATCGAAGAATCCATGAGAAACACAGGGTGGACTCTTCCATTCTAATCGGTTTTTTGCATACGCATGAGTAGAAAACGAATCTACCACATATTTAAGGAACTCAAATCCCTTGCCACTTGAACCAATTTATTGTTTGTAGTTGTACTTCAAATTTTGTTGAAAAAATAAATAAATATGTGCTTCAAATTTGAAACTTTGACTTGAGACACATCAATATATTTTCATTGTGTTGTTTTATAATAATAATAGTAATAATTAGGCTTAGAGAATACTAAAATTTGTAAATGGACTTGTCTCAACCCCACAAAACCGTTTTTTGTAAGGTAAGGGCTTTGACTTGAGACGAGGTTATTTTCATTGTTTGTTGTACAACAACAACAATAATAATAAATAATACTCCCTCCATTTTTTTTTCTTTTGATATTTTAGAACTTCAACTATATTCTAAAATATTTGATATTTTAGTATATTTAATATTTTTTCCCAAATTTACCCTTGTTGGAGAACTCACCATAAAACTATTAGGGAAATGTTAACAAGTGTCTTTGGAGCACCTGTTAAGGAATTATAAAGGGAAATATTATCTTGGAAATTGTGTATTCTAATTTTTTGAAAGATAAAAAAGTGTTCTTTTCAATGTTAAATTTGATTTTTCTTTCTATTTTTAATTCCTTAACTAGTGTCCCGAGGGCACCGGTTGACAAGACTCAAACTATTAAAGGAGTTGTGACATTTTAGTCCAAAACAAGGATATTTTAGTCCAAAACATACAAATATTTCTATGCTTTAATTACTCTTTAAGACTTGTGTCAAGAGCTAAAACATCAAAAGATAAAAAATGGAGGGAATAGTAATAACCAGGCTTGGAGAATAATTTGTGGATGACTTAACTCAACATCACAAAATTGTCTTGTAAGGTGAGACTTGTGTCAAGAGCTAAAACATCAAAAGATAAAAAATGGAGGGCGTAGTAATAACCAGGCTTGGTGAATAATTTGTGGATGACTTAACTCAACATCACACATATTTCTATGCTTTAATTACTCTTTAAGACATGTGTCAAGAGCTAAAACATCAAAAGATAAAAAATGGAGGGAGTAATAATAACCAGGCTTGGAGAATAATTTGTGGATGACTTAACTCAACATCACAAAATTGTCTTGTAAGGTGAGAACTCCTCATACTTTATAAACACTACACATGTCCTGAGGGTGAGACTAAATTCACCCCTTTCAAATTCAACACAATAAAGGGGTTGAAAACTGCAATGAAGACAACTCAAATTCCTCAATTAAGCGATTAGGGACGAATCACAATCAAGGTGTAATATCCAACCGAGAATCACATGCACATGTGTAAAATAAATCAAAATAGCTCAATTTTTTAAATAATCATATTTTCATTGCACCAAATAATAATAATAATATTTTCATGGATCAAACTAATACCTCATTACTCAATAATATATGACTATATGCATTCTTCTCAATTGCAACCTAATACCTTGATAATATAGTACATACATTGCATCAAACCAATACGTCAAAAGTGTGTACTATCAACTAGTTTAACAAAAAAATAACTAATAAAAGACCATAAAACTAGTTTAGCCCTATAGTAGGATACTATTACTATATTTATAAAATACTTCATCTGTTTCTTTTTAAGTGTCATTTTGGAATAGTAACACCAAATTAAGAAAGTGTATTTTTGCACATTTTCTTCCTATTATACCCTCGTGTTAATCCACCAATAGTAACACATATTTTTTAATAATTGTAAAGCAAAATAAAAATTGTCTCAACTTCACATTAATCAAAGGATAAGAAAAATTTAACTTTTCTCCAATACTGGATTCACACTGTGTGACATAAATTTGAATGTTGAAGATAATAAAAAATAAACTTTGTTTGACAAAAAAAATTTGTTTACAAACTTTAGTTTTTCAAATAGATAGCATTAATTAGTTTTATTGAAAAAAATACGAGTAATTGAGAAAGGGTATAAGTTACTAATCGTACCTTTAAAATTCCAAAACGACAGTTAAATAAAAACATTAAATCTATAGTCAAACGATACTTAAAAAAGGACGGAAAGAGTACAATTTTAAAAGCATTGATCAATTGAAAGTAAAAACTAGAAGTTTGTATTGAAAATAACGATTTTTAAATTTCTAAAAAATCGAACATAGTACCACTTTTTAACACGATATTGTTTTTATTTGTCTACTATCCGAAGGATACTCATCAACATTTTTTTTTACTAACCACTGTTAGAAAATCAGAACACATAAGTATGCACCAATCATATACACGTGAATCTTGGCTTTGAGTCTAATCCATTTTATTTTTTGAAAGAGAGTCTATCTTTTTTTATAAAAGAAGGCCAAAGCCCGTTCATTTCTAGTTCTATTAATATGATAAAAAAGTTATTTTGATCCCAAATATGTAAGGTGATATCAAGTTACAAACAAAAGACGTGCTTAAGATGTATTTGCAATTTTGTTACATTTTAAATACTATATAATGATATTTCCTTAAAAAAATTATTGTATAATGTTAACGTTTTACACGTTCAAGAATTAAAATGAATATTTTAAAGTTCAATACAATGATAACTATTATTTTTTTTTTGTTAGTAAATTAAGTATTATTTTTAAATAACTATTTAAATATATGAAATGTTAACTTGTGTCGTAAAGACACAAGATAAGGATCTAAAAATAAAATAAAAAATAATATTGCATTAAAAAAAATTAAATTTTTCATATTATGAATGCACAATTTTTTAAAAAAAAAATTCCATTTAGTTTATTATCTTGTGTCCTTAAGGTACAAATTAGTAAAATTCTTTAAATTTTTATTTGATATTTTTTTTAAAGCATTTGTAAGAAGAAGGACAGCCCTGTATAAAGACTCGAAGATTGTCTTTTGTTATTGGCTTATTCTGCGTCCCCGTAGCTTCCTATCCTTTATTATTCGCAATAATTATAATCATAAATAAATAATCACTTCCCTATTCACGCTCCCCCCAAAGCGCGTTCCCACCATTTCCCCGATTAACACTCATGACTCATCCTCCCCATAAAAAAAATGACTTTTGTTTGTTGTTATTATTATTGAAAAAAGTATTTTAGTACTCCTTCTCTTTTTATGATATTTGATCAAAGAAAATGCGAACAAATTAACTAAGGACATTGTTTAAGAATTTAAAAGAAACAATTTTTATATAAAAATGATGTAATTATGATTTTGATATGTATTTGACTTATATTTTCAAGACAAAATTCACTTTTAAGTATTCCTTAAATAATGTCTTTAGGGCATTTATTAACGTGACTCTTCGATCAAATACCTCTCTCGGTTTTTAAGTTAGATGTCATGTAATCTTAGCTCAGTTGGTATGGATATTACATAATATATGCAGGGGTTGCGGTTCAAACTACATACTCCCCACTTATCCACATTTATAATGTTTGAGTTGTAGTCACTAGGCTACTTGACAAAAAAAAGTTAGATATTAAAACAAGTTAATCCTTTAATTCTATTTTTTTTACATGTTTTTTGTTTATAAATTGGTTACTTAAGGTGTACATTGTAACTTATTGTTTTTAGTCAAATTCGATAAAAAGTATTTACAAACCATCTAACATTTAAGGTGATAAGTCAGAAAGTACTTTTGACATTAAATATGATTTTATAAATAAATATTTTATGTCAAAATTACACAATTTGTCCCTTAACTTAATTTTAGGTAACAATTTCGCCCTTTATCCTTTTTTCCCCAATTTAGTCCTTTATGTTATAAAATGACAATATCTTATCACTTTTAATGAGATTTTTTCAATGAAATATGAGTTTCTAGGTTTGTATGATCAAAATCGGGATTTGTTTGTGAGTTTGATGATTTTTTTTTTTTGATTTTTTGATTTTTTTTATAAAAAATGATAACTTTGTTGACATTTTACAACATAAAGGACTAAATCGGGACACAAAAGATAAATGACGAAAATATTACCTTAAATTAAGAGACGAATTTTGTAATTTTGTCATATTTTATCAACAATTTTGTTTCAAATCAAGATTAAATAATATACAAATGAACCTTTGTTCTGGGACGGTGAATTTGAACATATCAACTTAACATTGAACGTCCAAAAAAACACCTTTTCACTAAGTTTGATATAAATAGGACCATGATGCAGATATTTTCTAACTTAAAAGACCAATTTGTAACAAAAAAAACTAAAAGAACCAAATTGTTAACAACATCTAATTTAAAATCATGCAGATGATATTTGGCCAAAACTTTTTATTCTTCATAAGTTTTTTTTTTTAAAGAGTATTCTTCATAAGTTAAAAACAATAGTATTTGTCAACGAATGTTTTGTCAACGAATGTTTATTCAGTCAGTAAGGACCCTTACAATAATGTAAGTTGAACTCTCGCTGTCAATATGAAGATCTCTTTATATGTGATCAGAAAATACCTTTGTAAACACTCTTTGAGCCTTAAGGTCTACCCAAGACCCCTGATGAGCCTTCGAAGCCCAAATACCATAAACATTTGTTTAAAAAAAAGAATAGTATTTTGTTCGTAAAATAGAATCTAACTTAGCTGATGATGTCGATACTATTAGGTTGTACACTTTTTACATCTATTTGAGTTCAACCCCTAGATCTTTCACTTACGTGTGAGTTTTCATGCGATTTTTTTTGCCTCGTCTCCGGACTACAAGCAAAAAGTAGTAATATTTATGCTGCATAATGACAAACATTGAGTTTGAGTGAATTAATTTTGTAAAATCAATTATGGTGAAAATTAAGTTGAAAATAAAAAGATTTATGTTTGGATACGTTTATGTAAAAATAAATAAAACAACAACGTTAAGTCCTCATAGATCCGTCGACTCAAGCCATCAAATCTAATATAAGTGACTAGTCATAATAAACGAGGGTTGTACGAAAGCTCTCAACATTAAATCATTATTCCCAACCCACTTAGTTATTCCCCTTGGGGAAGGGGAACCATGAGGTCTAGCCTCACCCGCATGCTCAACCATAATCTTTCATTATCAAGTTCTTACTATTGTATTCCTTTTAACACTGGCTTACCAAACCCTTACACATTCACTAATGACTTGCAATTTATGCTAGCTATAGAGCCTATCACTTGATTTCCTCCATTTTTTTTATCATAAGTCAATCCTTAATTGAGGACTATAGTATGACATGGATTAGACATATGTATAAATAGAGGCGTTCATGGTGCAGTTTAGTTCGATTTGGGACGGAACATGATGTTAGTTTGGCTTTGTTGACTTTTAAAAAAATCGTACCAAACCAAACCAATGCGATTTCATTTGATTTGATTTTTTGCGAGACAATATAATTTTTTGTTATCAACAATGTTTCCAATCTCATTTAATCCAACAATATTTACAGCAATACGAACCAAACTAATAACAAATTAAAAAGTTAAAAATAACTTATTTTCAAGAATTTATTCAAAAAAAACTTATTTTCAACAATGTTTTCAATTTCATCTAATAATGTTTTCAAGAACATGGACCAAATTGAAAAACAAATTAAAAAGCATTACGATGGGTGAGTTGACATTGGTTTACTTTGTGTTTGTCTTATGCTGCGGTTCCATTTGGTTTAGTTTAGTTGGTAAAATAAAAACCACAAACTAAACTGAACAACGTAATTGAATCAAAATATGACGCAAATATACCCGAACCAAATACTTTTTTTTTTTTTTTTTTACGATTTTTGATCTGAATTGTTTGGTTTACAGTTTTCTATTAGATCTACTCCCTCCGTCCCTATACATAAGCTCTCATTGTCTTTTTCACATTTCTTAAGAAAAGTTGTTAGTGCAATTAATGTGTCTATTTTGTGTGTTAATATTATCAAATTGTCTTTTGTTTGTATATGTATTAAATTTGACTTTTCAAATTTCAAAGATAAGTTAATAGTACTCTGTCTGTTTCAAAATATATGTCGCAGTCAACCACTTCACACATGTCAATCCACAACTTTGATCGTTAATATATTTAATTATCTAAAGTAAAAAATTATAAAAATTTAATATTTTGTAAATATTTATCGAAACAAATCGAACAACATCTTACACGCTAACATTTGTATTTATATGTTAGTTAAAAAGTATGGTCAAAGTAAGTCATGTGAATAACACACATTGCAAAAATGCGACATGTATTTTGAAATAGATGGAGTATTAATCAGGGGTATGTTAAGGAAAAAAATAACAAATGCATGTAGTAATTTGAGAAGAGGTTTATATTTAGGAACAAATTTTTAGTCAAATGAGTGCTTATATATAGGGACGAGGGAAGTATTAAATTAGTAGTTCGGTTTTGAACGACACATATTTTAACTAGGGATGGGAATAGGTCAGGCCGGCCTACAGGGGCCTACGACCTAGTTTACGACAGGCCAGGCCAGGCCAGACTTTTTTCTTAAATAGAGAAGGCCTAGGCTTTTTTAGAAGCCTATTTAGCTTAAAAGGCCAGGCCACAGGTGATAAGTGGCAAATTATGAATAAATCCATGTCTTTTATAATGCCTTTTAATTACTTGTTGTGCAAGTTATCTTAGGAAAAGCATGGAATTTATGAATAAATGCCAATTATTCGTTGTATATCTCATTCTTCCCCATTTGTGTAGGAAAAAGCAAGCCAGGACCTGAACATCAAAAGAATTATTGAAGAGAAGCATGAAGACAATCGCCTAGCGATCCTAGGGCGACTGCTGAGCGAAACCAGGCAGAGAATTATCGCCTAGCGATACCTTGGCGAATGCTGAGCGAAACCAGGCAGAGATATTTCGCCTAGCGATCCTACAGCGAAAGGTTGGCGAAGTGAGGCAGGGATTTTCTGGAACAGGGGAAGGTTGTTTTCGCCCAGCGATATTTGGATCGCTCAGCGAAATCATCAAGGCGGACTAACTGTAGAAGATGACGTGGCAGATCTCTATTGGCTGTTTTGAATTGGTCGCTGAGCGATGATACGTATCGCTGAGCGAGATTGTATTTATCAGTTTAGTATTTAAGCTTTTTACAGCTTTTAGGTTAAAACTTACTATTGTATTGCTTACAATTTTACACGAAATTAAAGAGCTTATTCCTAAGAAAGAGAGATTAGGCATAGAAGGAGGAAAGCTTCAAATAGCAATTAGATTTGGATTGAAGAAGATCATTAAGAAGCTTTGAGACATCAAGCTCTCATATATCTTCATCTTCCTTTCTTATTTTGCAAGAGTTGTCATGACAATGATCAACTAATCTCCTTTGTTGGGATTAATAGGTAATCAATCAATCATGTTGTAAACTTTTGATTATTCAATATATGATTCTAGCAATTTTTATATACCATTGAATTTCTTCTTGCTTTTCAATCTTATGTTTGATTTAAATGTTGTTGAAAAAGACTTTTGAATCTAGGTTTAGAATGATTTTCTATCAAGATAAGAAATTCTAGAAATGGGATTTGGTTTTGATAATTACATTATAGTATTGGATCATAATGCTTTTGGATTGTTTAATAGATTGAGAAATCATCGATTAAACGATACAATCGATATCACGACGTCATTTGGGAAATCAATGATGTTGTTGAGCAATACGTAATAATGTCATATATAAGAAAACGCTAGAATTCGTATTTGTAATCAATCGGATATAAACGATGTTTGATTGATGAAAGTTAATCCTAACACCTTCTATGTCCTATGACTCTACTATTTATTTATTATGTTTTTAAAATTATGAGTAGTGTAGTATAAAAACAAGTTAAACCCTAACTTAAGACGATAATCGAAGTTGAACGGTTTATGATATCACATTAATCCCTGTGGAACGATATAAAAACTAATACTTACTTTTGTTCAACCAACAAAATGGCGCCGTTGCCGGGGATTAAAGTTATGATGTTATAATCATTGCAACTTTAATTATGGTTTTAAGCAATTTTGCACAAAATTCTTTTATGTCTATAACTAATACTTCTTATCCATCTTGTTTGCTAATCCTTTGTGGTCAGATTGTTGATATCGTTTATGCGAGGTCAAGTTTCAGAGGACCAACTTCTTTTTGATTCCGAGATTGAAAGAACAGCTAGAAGAAACAATAGCAAGAATCGGAAAAAGAAGCAACAAGCTAAGAGGAGGCAACAAGAGGAGAGTTCTGTTTCTAGTCATTCATCAAGTCCTAATCCAAGCCAAGAATTACAAATGATGCGTCCATCAAAAATCTAGTCAATGGCCAACCAGAAGAACACTGATGCGTCCATAAAAAATCTGGAGACGCAAGTGGGTCAATTGGCACAACAACTTTCTCAAGCTACTCAACAAGGCGGAACCTTTACCGCCAACACACAAACCAACCCGAAGGATCATGCATCATCATCGAAATGACAATTAAGTCATTTTGATGAGGAAGTCCTTGCAACAAGAGACAACGAAAATTGCAAGGCAATAGCTACAAGGAGCGGGAAGGTAATTGGGCAAGGTATAGGGGACAATCTCGAAGTAGAGAGAAGGGTGGTTGAGAATGAGGTGAAAGAGAAGGATGATGATGAAGGACGTGAGGAAGAAACGGAGGATGTACATATAGAGGATGTAGAAGTAGAAAAAAATAATAAGGATGTAGTTGAAAATGAGAACATTGTATGGAAGAAGGATGTGGTGAAGGAGAAGGGCAAGAAGCAAGAAATAGTGAAGAATGCACCAACACCGCACCTACCTTACCCAACTACACCAGCCAAAAAAGAGAAGGAGAGGCAGTTTGCTAGGTTCCTTGAAGTATTCAAGAGGTTACAAATCAATATACCTTTCTCGGAAGCCTTAGAGCAAATGCCGACCTATGCCAAGTTCATGAAGGAAATCCTTTCCAAGAAGAGGAGGTTTAATGAAGAAGAAACAATTTTGCTAGATGCAAATTGTAGTGAGATCATCCAGAACACATTGTCAAGAAAGAAGAGAGATCCGGGCAAAGTTACACTGCTCGTGTCTATTGGCAATGTTGATGTCGGCAAGGCACTCATTGATTTGGGTTCAAGCATCAACCTAATTCCACTATCCGTTGTCAAAAGGATAGGTGATATAGTTGTGAAGAGAACCAACTTAACCTTGCAATTGGCCGACAAATCCTACACTCGTCCATTGGGAATTGCTGAAGACGTGTTGGTGAAAGTCGACAAGTTCTTGTTCCCCGTCGACTTTGTAGTGATGGATATTCCGGAGGATGATGATGTGCCACTACTTCTTGGAAGAACTTTCATGCAAACGACACGGATGATGATTGATCTTGACGGAGGCTTAATGAAAGTCCGTGTGGACGATGAAGAAGTCAATTTCAACATCCATGAAGCAATGAAGTTCCCTAGTGATAAAGCTGCGTGTTTCAAGATGGATGCAACGGAAGAATTGATAGTTGATACGAGAAACCAGTTGCATGATTTGACGCATCTTGAGAGAGTTTTGACAAACGCACTAAGTATCCTAGGAGAAGAAGATGAGCTAGAGCTTGAAGAGTGTTTGAAGGAGCTCGATTCGTTGAAGGAAATTCCTCCTCACAAAGCCAAAATCGAGGAATTGACGAATGAAGCTAAAGTAGAAGAAGTGAAGCCGGAGATGAAGATATTGCCCTCACATTTGAAGTATGTGTTTCTTGATCAAGAGGGTACCAAACCGGTGATCATTAGTAGCTCCTTGTCAAACCATGAAGAAACAAGATTGGTCGAAGTTTTGAAGTCCAACAAGGAAGCAATAGGTTGGACACTATCCGACTTAAAAGGGATAAGTCCTTCCTATTGCATGCACAAGATCATGATGGAAGAGGATTATAAGCCGGTAGCACAACCTCAAAGACGGCTAAACCCAAACATGAAAGAAGTAGTCCGGAAAGAAGTAGTGAAGCTACTAGAAGCCGGCATGATATATCCAATCTCGGATAGCACTTGGGTTAGTCCGGTTCAAGTTGTCCCTAAGAAGGGAGGTATGACGGTTATCACGAACGAGAAGAATGAGCTCATACCGACAAGAACCGTGACCGGTTGGAGGATGTGTATTGACTACCGGAGGTTGAACAAAGCAACTAGAAAGGATCATTTTCCTCTACCATTTATGGATCAAATGCTAGAGAGGCTGTCAGGACAAGCTTTTTACTGTTTCCTTGACGGGTATTCAGGTTACAATCAGATATCGGTGAATCCAGAAGATCACGAGAAGACTGCATTCACATGTCCTTTTGGGGTATTCGCATATCGACGCATGCCGTTCGGTTTATGTAACGCTCCAGCAACATTTCAAAGATGCATGCAAGCCATTTTTGCCGACTTGATAGAGAAAAGCATTGAAGTGTTCATGGACGACTTCTCAGTTTTCGGGTCATCATTCGAGTTGTGCTTGAAGAATCTGGACACGGTACTGAAACGGTGCAAGGAAACCAACTTGGTGCTCAATTGGGAGAAGTGTCACTTCATGGTAACCGACGGTATTGTCCTTGGTCACAAGATCTCCTCCAAGGGTATCGAAGTTGATAAAGCTAAGGTCGACGTGATAGGAAAACTTCCACCACCAGTCAATGTCAAAGGAATCCGAAGTTTCCTAAGCCATGCCGGGTTCTATCGGAGATTCATCAAAGACTTCTCAAAAATCGCAAAGCCATTGAGCAACTTGCTCAACAAAGATAAGTCTTTTGATTTTGATATTGACTGTTTAAATGCTTTTAATAGTTTAAAGGATAGCTTAACATCCGCACCCATAATCACCGCACCAAACTGGACATATGATTTTGAACTTATGTGCGATGCAAGTGATTATGCGGTAGGCGCGGTGTTGGGTCAACGCAAAAACAAAATTTTTCATGCTATACACTACGCAAGTAAAGTTTTAAATGACGCACAAGTCAATTATGCTACCACTGAAAAAGAATTATTTGCCATAGTGTTCGCATTAGAAAAATTTCGTTCGTATCTCATAGGTTCAAAAATTGTTATCTGGACTGACCATGCAGCTATCAAGTACTTGATTACCAAACCCGACTCAAAGCCGAGACTCATCCGTTGGATGTTGCTACTCCAAGAGTTTGATTTGGAGATTAAGGACAAGAAGGGGACTGAGAACCTAGTAGCTGATCATCTATCCAGATTGGTGAACAAAGAGATAACGAAGAATGAAAGGGACATCCTTGAAGAGTTCCCGGATGAACAATTGCTTATGGTGCAAGAAAGACCATGGTTCGCGGACATGGCCAATTACAAAGCAACGGGGTTCATACCGGAGGATTACACATGGCAAATGAAGAAGAGGTTGTTGAGAGACGCCAATCAATTCATTTGGGATGACCCGTACTTATTCAAGATTGGAGTAGACCACTTAATAAGAAGATGTGTTGCTAGAGAAGAAGCCAAGGACATCATGTGGCATTGTCACAACTCGCCATATGGTGGTCACTACAGTGGAGAAAGAACTGGAGCAAAAGTTCTTCAAGCTGGCTTTTATTGGCCCTCGTTGTTCAAAGACTGTTATGAACATGTGAAAGAATGTGAGAGTTGCCAGAAAACCGGAGGGATTTCAAAGAGGAATGAAATGCCTCTACAAAGTATCCTTGA
The DNA here is from genome assembly GCA_018208015.1 of Medicago ruthenica. Lineage (NCBI taxonomy): Eukaryota > Viridiplantae > Streptophyta > Magnoliopsida > Fabales > Fabaceae > Medicago > Medicago ruthenica. Next base: position 15,513,501 of record CM031375.1, read on the forward strand.
AGTCGAAGTCTTCGATTGTTGGGGTATTGACTTTGTAGGGCCATTTCTATCTTCTTTGAACAACGAGTATATTCTGGTGGCTGTCGACTATGTGTCAAAGTGGGTTGAAGCAATAGCATCTCAAAAAGCCGATAGCAAGACGGTGGTCAAGTTTCTGAAAAGAAACATCTTTTCCCGATTTGGAACTCCAAGAGTGCTAATAAGTGATGGAGGTTCACACTTCTGCAATCAACAGTTAGCAAAAGCACTTGAGCACTATGGAGTAAAGCACAAGGTAGCTTCACCATACCATCCACAGACCAACGGTCAAGCCGAGGTATCCAACCGTGAAATCAAACGGATACTTGAGAAGACCGTGTCATCTTCAAGGAAGGATTGGGCGATGAAACTGGACGAAGCGTTGTGGGCCTATAGGACCGCATACAAAGCTCCTACGGGTTTCACACCATTCCAGTTGGTGTATGGGAAAGCATGCCACTTGCCGGTCGAGTTGGAGCACAAAGCGTTTTGGGCGCTCAAGTTTTTGAACTTTGATCAAGAGCAAGCTGGGGAGAAGAGAAAGCTTCAAATGCATGAGTTAGAGGAAATGCGTGACCAAGCCTATCAGTCAAGCAAGCTTTATAAGGAAAAGGTTAAACGGTATCATGACAAGAAGATCATGAAGAGGGAATTCAGACCTGGTCAAATGGTCCTGCTGTTCAATGCAAGGCTACGACTATTTCCGGGTAAATTGAAGTCCAAGTGGTCCGGTCCGTTCATGATAAAGGAAGTGAAACCTTATGGAGCTGTGGAACTTGAGGATCCTATCACCAAGTCGACATGGACAGTGAATGGACAAAGGCTTAAGCCATATTTTGGAGGTGAAGTTGTTCGGCACACGACGACAATTTCTCTCATTGATTCTTATGCATAAGCGAATCAGGCGTCGATCTAATGACGTTAAACAAGAGCTTGTTGGGAGGCACCCCAATTTTGTAAGTAGTTTACTGCTTTGCATATTAGTTTAGGTCATTTTTCATTCAAAATCAGAAACCAGTCCAAAATTCAGAATTTAAAATTTTACCTGTCATGGATCGCTGAGCGACACATACGTTCGCTCAGCGACATTTATAGGTCAGTTTGACCAATTTGACCAAATTAATTTCGCCTAGCGATGGAACTATCGCTCAGCGAAAATGCGAAGGCAGACAGTTCCTGTTTCCAATACCAGACAACCCTCTCTCCACCATTAATGCCACACAACCGTTCCCAACCACCCAACCAACACAATAAACCGGTTTTAACTTTTCTTCCTTCATTTCTCACAAAAACACAACATAACCTTTCAAATTCCACAAAACAAAAATCAACCCCAAAGCCAAGCAAGGCCAGATTTCAGCACCTGCATTTCATTCTTACATTTCTGTGTGCATTTAATCATCAGGTTTGCTTGCTAATTTCGTTTCTTTTAAAATTTCGAATTTGGGTTATTTTCTGGATTTATTAGAATAGGTTGCTGTTGTTGTGATTTTTGGTGTTTATTATGCTGGTTAGGTTAGAAATTTATATAGATTAGATATGAACTAGAATAATAACATCAATGCCATGCAAAAATCGAATTTTTGAATCACTTTTTGAAAAACCCATTTTGTGTAAATTTGAAATAAACTTGGGTTTAAGATGTTTGTATGCCATAGTTGTTATTATATCTCATTTCTAATAGTATTGGGTGTGTTAGGTTGTGATTAGAAGAAGTTAGAGGTAGTTCAAGAGTAATTTTCGCAAAAATTTTTTCACTTTCTGCACATTTTCGCCTAGCGAAAATAAGATCGCCTAGGCGAAAGTTCATCTGGAAAACCCAGAATTCATGAACATTTTCGCCTAGCGACGCTTGTTTTCGCCGAGCGATTTTACCCAGAAAATTTTAAAATTTTTAATTTTTGCTCTGAGTTTTTCAGTTTGATTTTATACTAACCTCTATCTATATATGTGTTCTGTGTGTTTTTCCTGATTGTTTTGCAGCATGGCACCTAAAACCAAATCCACCGGAAGCAAAAGGAAAGCGGGAGAAGGATCTTCTCGTGCATCCGCTCCATTCGATGCTAGTCGCTTCCGGAGCGCACACCACGCAGCAAGGTACCAGGAGCTGCTTCAGAGGAAGTTCTTGCATGAGAAAGAGTTCATCATCAGTCCTCAAGGCAAATACACAGGCATTTTGGGGATTTTTGAGAGTAGGAAGTGGGAGACTTTGGTAAGTCCTCCGACAAATATCAACGCCGATATTGTGAGGGAGTTCTATGCGAATGCAATCCCTGACAACCCTGAGGACCCTTTTGAGTTCCAGACCTTTGTCCGAGGACATGTCGTGAAGTTTCACCGCCCAGCCATCAATGCCTACCTTGGAAACCCAATTCCCCCCATGGAATCTGAGCGTTTGTGTGAGTTCCATGCTCAGCAAGCTCGTGGCCACTGGGACCACGAAGAGATTAAAAAGGCTATTTTCAAGGAGGGCAAGGATTATGATCTGAATGCAGCTGGGAGACCTTTTAGGGCATTGAAGCAGGACATGACAATGCCAGCCCAGGTGATCCTCAACCTTATCCTACACAACATCCGACCCAAAAGCCATATGTCCTCCACCACTTTGGATGTCACCCCCCTCATTTACTGTATCCTAGCTGGGAAGAAAGTGGACGTTGCCAGGATCATTGCAAAGGAACTTAAAACAGTTGCAATGAGCGGCATTACAACTGCTAAGTGTCCACTTGCCTTCCCCGGACTGATTATGGGCCTATGCCAGCAAGCACGCATCGTCCTCCCACCACAAATTCATGAGAAGATAGTAAACCCGGTGGATGATGCTTATATTGCCCGACACAATGAGGGGAGGCCAGTCAGAAGAACCCAACACCAAACCCAAGATCAGCCTGAACCATCACAAGCACAGGAGCAGCCGCCTACACAGCCACAGCAGCCTCAGATTCACCAGTGGGATCCTAGGTATCAGAGTTTCACTTGGGATGCTATGGAGGCACATTACAGAGGTCAGCTGGGTATCCAGGAGTCGCTCTACCGTATGCAGCAGCATTGGGGTGCTCCATCAGACTCTGCTCAGCAGGTGATGACCCCGGATCAGTATCGCTCCTATGTGAACTACCCTGGGGACAGGCCATTCTATTATGGAGGGGGCAGTGGAGCTGCGGTTGTTGATGATGATGATGCAGTTGCTGCTGATGATGATGTTGTAGCAGCTGAGGGTTCGGATGAGGAGACTGCGAGTGATGAGGAGATGGAGGATTGAGCTGGGAGCAAGACAAGGACTTGAAAGCACGCGCATACAGTGAAAAATTCCATTTAAAGCTTTCAGTCGTTTATTTTTTTTTGGATTGTCTGAACAATACCATGGCTTGTATTACTGAATTCCCGTACTCTGTTTCTGTATTTTGTTTTGTACTTTGCTTCCGTACTTTTAATTCCGTATTTCAATTCTGTACTTTGAATATTATGTACTTTTGGTACAATTTGCTTTAGTTTTGTTTTATGTTAATCTTGTGTGTTATAGTTATTTATTTTAGTATCATGTTTTAGTTAGTATAGTTAATTTTCAATTGTGTGAACCCTGTTCAAATACTCAAAGCTAAATGCTTGAACTAAGCCAAAGCTGTGAGCAAAAGATCAGGTGAGTGATAATGATAAAGTTAGTGATTAAGCGCGCAGCTAAGGTACTCGTTTCTTGTTTTTCTAGGTATATACTTGATTGTGAAATGAGTCCTTTGCACACAATGTTTATGTTACTCAGTTTTAAGTAAGCACATATTTACGTTTGAACCAATATAGAACTAGCCAAAAAAGTGAGGAATCCTCAACCAATGTATATATATGCAGGAGACCAATATCATGTTTTAACTCAGTTATTTTATGTTAAATCTGTTGTTGTTTTAAATTGTGTAAGAGCATTGAAATGATCAAGGCAATTTTTTGAAATTGAGTGAAACACTTGACCAAATGAACCTACCCTGTGAGATGTGTGAGTATCTGTTAACCCATCTGAGCCTAATGGAATCAGAATTGTTAACTGTGGACTGTCAATTTAATAAGCTCATCTGCTTATTTAAATTGCCGGAGTTTGTAAAAAAAAATTCAGTTCACAGTTAACTCTTTAATGAATTCTGATAGTTGTTTTCTTTTGAACCCTTATCCATCGTTTTTATTGACCTTTGCCATAATAACAAAGGAACATTCGATTAGGGTATCACTGAAATAAGTTGGGGAGAAAGGGAGGTTATGTTTAAGTCAATGTAAAGGTGAATGGTGTTATTTGATCTTGACAACAAAGAAAAGAAAAAAGAAAGAAAAGCAAACCAAGAAAAAGAAAAGAGAAAAAATGAAAAGGTTTGCAAGATTTCAAAGAAAAAGTTGTCAAAGATCAATCAAGAATAAGAATGAATGAAATTCACCAAGTGTTGTATTGGAAGAAAGAAGGAAGTTGTAATTAGATCGAATGTTTCCTTTTGCTTGGCCATTTGAATTCAAATATCCCACATATGACAATTCTTTTGTAACCTAGCCCAATTACAACCCTTAAAGACCTTTTGATCAATGCCATTTATGCTTTTGGAAATGATAATTAGATGGACACATAATTTGATTGTATGTTATCATGTTTATTGGATGAGTGTTCATAACCCTTACAAATGTTCAACATGTTCATCTACTTTTAGATAGAAGTGTGTTAGGTTGGTTCAAATTTAAATATTTTGTTTGCCAAGAATTGTGAGATATAAACTTTGTGCTTAGGACTATGTCACAATCATGGTATGTATTTAGTGGAATGGGAAACTTTACTATTGCTCGCGCTATCAAAGTTGAATCATTCACCTGAATACCTTTTCTTCCATTTTTGAAATTTTTGCCTCATGCTTAACTTTGTCTAAAGCCTTGTTTTTCCAATTATTTTGAATCTTTTGTTTGAGGACAAACAAAGAACTAAGTTGGGGAGTATTTGATAAGTGGCAAATTATGAATAAATCCATGTCTTTTATAATGCCTTTTAATTACTTGTTGTGCAAGTTATCTTAGGAAAAGCATGGAATTTATGAATAAATGCCAATTATTCGTTGTATATCTCATTCTTCCCCATTTGTGTAGGAAAAAGCAAGCCAGGACCTGAACATCAAAAGAATTATTGAAGAGAAGCATGAAGACAATCGCCTAGTGATCCTAGGGCGACTGCTGAGCGAAACCAGGCAGAGAATTATCGCCTAGCGATACCTTGGCGAATGCTGAGCGAAACCAGGCAGAGATATTTCGCCTAGCGATCCTACAGCGAAAGGTTGGCGAAGTGAGGCAGGGATTTTCTGGAACAGGGGAAGGTTGTTTTCGCCCAGCGATATTTGGATCGCTCAGCGAAATCATCAAGGCGGTCTAACTGTAGAAGATGACGTGGCAGATCTCTATTGGCTGTTTTGAATTGGTCGCTGAGCGATGATACGTATCGCTGAGCGAGATTGTATTTATCAGTTTAGTATTTAAGCTTTTTACAGCTTTTAGGTTAAAACTTACTATTGTATTGCTTACAATTTTACACGAAATTAAAGAGCTTATTCCTAAGAAAGAGAGATTAGGCATAGAAGGAGGAAAGCTTCAAATAGCAATTAGATTTGGATTGAAGAAGATCATTAAGAAGCTTTGAGACATCAAGCTCTCATATATCTTCATCTTCCTTTCTTATTTTGCAAGAGTTGTCATGACAATGATCAACTAATCTCCTTTGTTGGGATTAATAGGTAATCAATCAATCATGTTGTAAACTTTTGATTATTCAATATATGATTCTAGCAATTTTTATATACCATTGAATTTCTTCTTGCTTTTCAATCTTATGTTTGATTTAAATGTTGTTGAAAAAGACTTTTGAATCTAGGTTTAGAATGATTTTCTATCAAGATAAGAAATTCTAGAAATGGGATTTGGTTTTGATAATTACATTATAGTATTGGATCATAATGCTTTTGGATTGTTTAATAGATTGAGAAATCATCGATTAAACGATACAATCGATATCACGACGTCATTTGGGAAATCAATGATGTTGTTGAGCAATACGTAATAATGTCATATATAAGAAAACGCTAGAATTCGTATTTGTAATCAATCGGATATAAACGATGTTTGATTGATGAAAGTTAATCCTAACACCTTCTATGTCCTATGACTCTACTATTTATTTATTATGTTTTTAAAATTATGAGTAGTGTAGTATAAAAACAAGTTAAACCCTAACTTAAGACGATAATCGAAGTTGAACGGTTTATGATATCACATTAATCCCTGTGGAACGATATAAAAACTAATACTTACTTTTGTTCAACCAACAACAGGCCGTTCAAAAAGCCTATTAGGTCGGCCTATTTAAGTAAATATGATTAATATTATTTATTATTATAATATATTTTGTACTTTGAATCAAAATATAAATTCGTTAGTAATTTAAGTTTATTAGTATACATTAATTTTTAGCATATACAAATGTATTATTATAAATTAGAATTGAAATATGATGCAATATATAGTTAAATTCCCTAAAAACTCATGTTGATTACTAAAAGAGAGTTTAATCTAATTGATCTATTAGTTCGCTAGTCTATTTAAACTTAGATCACATTGCTTACTTAAAGATGTTCATATGATATAGGCTTTTAAACAGGCTAGCAGGCCTTATCAGGCTTTCAGAAGGCCAGGCTCAGGCCTCAAAAGTAAGCCTATGACAGGTCGAAGGCCAGGCGTAGGCCTTAAAAAATTTGGCAGGCCAGGCTTAGGCCTTGCAAAGCCTAGCTCGGCCTAGCTTATTCCCAACCCTACTTTTAACATAATTAGAGCATCCACAATGGAGACCCTCAATTTTGAGTACTTAAACGGGTCTCACGTGTACACATAACTTGTTTATAATTTTTTAATAACAATATTTAATAAGCATTCAGTCACTTCAATGCAGCACATGTGACAAAAGTTTTAAATAAGTCTCACTAATAACTCATCATCATTTACATTCCAACAATAACATATTAATTTAATGAAAAGTATTGTTTGGTTCACTTAAGAATGAGATGCTTAAGTGAGATCATGAGTCCTAGAAGATCCCAAAAAATTTCTCCCCAATAAGGATACCTATTAGGTATATGATCTTAAATGGTTAAAACATGTCATTAAGACGGTCTTATAATCCACATCACAATTCATATAATCTTCTAAGTTATAAATAAATCCACGGCTCTCTATTAACTACACATGTGTAGCCGCCCTACACCATAGACTACAAATAGAAATTCCATTCTTCACCACCACGTTTGAACACACGCGCCACCATAGCGCGCGAGCCTACATTACAACCTCGTTCTCCCTCTCTTTCTTTTTCATATATCTCTCTCTACACCTCGTCGAACTACCACCACCACCATAACCACATCTCTCTCAATTTCATAATCACTTCTCCACCGCGATTTCTAAACGCGATTATCGTTATTTCTCTATTTAGGCGATTAATTAACGTTAAAACGATTAATCTATCAAATTATCTTGGAATCGATTATTGTTATGGGCGAGTTGACTCAAACGGAGGTGTACTCGCCACCACGAACTCAACAAGTTTGGAAATCACTTTTAAGTTGGTTCGCTTTTTTCTTTCAGATCTTCTCTCAGATTATTCGAACCCTTGGTCACTATCCTTTACTCTCTTCTTCATCATCATCTTCTTCTTCATCTTCTTCAACTTCTTCTTCCTTCAAACCTCTTCCTTCCGTTGAACTTCAGGATTTCGATTCCTCGTCTTCCGCCCTTGAAATCACCGCCGATTTTCCCGCCGCCGATCAACGCCCTTTCCAAAAACTTACGGTATTAAATATGATTTTAGTCTCTGCAATTATATCGTGGTTTTTAGTTTTTTATTTTTATTTTAGTTTCTGTAAGTTTTTTGTTTGACTCAGTTCGTGCAAATTTGAAAACTGTTGCTTTTAGTCTCTGATGTTATCTTATTGGGACACGTATTTTTTTAGTGTTATTTATTTATGTTTGCGAGAATTTGAGATTTTTTTTTAACATGATTGTTTTCTAGAGTTTGTTAGTTATTTTATATGTCGAAGTTGCTTAGGTAAATTGTTTTGGGTTTGTTATGAGTATGGATTCATAGAGAAAATTGAAACACATGATACAGATGAGTATGTGTTATGATATAATACATGAGAATTTTTCGTGAGTTTGGGTTATATTTGGAGTTTGCAACCATGAATCATCGACACTTCAGATTGAATGTGTGTTTGGTGTCCATCACATGTCAGTGTCGTGTTTGACATGTATCTGACATGTGTAAGTGTATTGAATGTTTGTTTGGTGTCCAACATGTGTTAGTGTCGTGTCTGACATGTGTAAGTGTTACTGTTGTGTCTGGTGTCTGTGTCGGGGGATTCATAGGTGAAATATGCTTTTCTTTTTTGCATGTATATAGTCAATAATGAAGAACTAAAACCTTGTTGTATTTCAAACTTTTTATGTGCTGCAAAGATTTGTTGCTTCTTGTCTTCCTTATTTGCTTTGTTGTGTATTTGGTTTTCCTTTAAATGCGAGTAAATAAGTGAATTTTCTGAGTGTGTGTGTGTTTGTGTTAAGTTATTAGGTTTGGTGTGGTGTGTTGTTGACTGGTGGAATTTGGTAATGGTTGACTTCTATCATCTTAAAGGTTTTTGGAATCATGTGAGATGAATGAAAATGTATTGTAGTGTTTGGTGACATTTAAAACATGATTATTGAAGCTAGTCTTCTGGGGTTGGCTGTGTTGTTTAATGATTTATGTTGCTTACCTACTCCATTGAGTTGAGTGGTTCGTGATAATTTTTTTTACTTTCTTGAAGCTAAAAGTCCATCATGCTTTGGCTTCTTATGATGCATACAAATTGCAATTATGATGTCTTGATTTTGTTTTTACATTGTTGTATCCTGAACTGGTTCTTTAATTTGTTAGCAACAAATGATTAAATGTTTGTGCAACTTTCCCCATTGAGCTGTAGTGTTGTTTTAATTTCCGTGTCTGTCCATTTTAAAACATTGGCACAAACTCGCAAAAACTCATATCTGGCTTACCTATATGCTATTTCGTATTTTAGGGCTCACTTTGTTGTTGAAATCAAAGTGTGCCTTGTCAAAATATGAGGTGCCCAATGTTTTTACTTTTATTATTGAATGAATAAATCTAAGGTGTATCTGTGAATAGAAGGGAAATATGCCAGCTGAAAATACTGTTAGTCAGAAAGTGAGAAAGAAAACTTTGATAACGAGTATTATTAATATGTGAGCTGTTATAAGATTGCAAATAATGTCATAGTTATAATGTTGCTAATGTATTTTTTGATCTTATGTATGCACTTGTAGGTAGTACTCGACTTGGATGAAACACTTGTATGTGCATACGAGACATCAAGTTTGCCAGCTGCACTACGTTCTCAAGCAGTTGAAGCTGGTTTGAATTGGTTTGAGCTGGAATGCGTATCTTCTGACAAGGTATGTTACTTATGCCTAATTGCTTTTCCAGGACTAGAATTTTGTGTTCTCATTTGCGCGTGTTGGATTTTCAAGGAAGGAGAAGGAAGACCAAAAATTAATTATGTTACAGTCTTTGAACGGCCTGGGTTGAAGGAATTCTTAACGAAACTTAGTGAATTTGCTGACCTGGTGCTGTTTACTGCGGGTCTTGAAGGTTTCGCCTAAAAACTAAGCTTCACTGTTACATATTTGTTTTTTGGCAATTCTTTAAATATTTCTGAATGGTTTTTGTGTCATATTCTTACAGGCTATGCTAGACCGCTAGTTGACATAATAGACAAGGAAAATCGATTCAGTTCACGACTTTACCGGCCTTCAACAATTAGCACGTAGGTGCTTCTGCCTTGTTTCCATTCCAATGTTATATATTTGTGTAATTTATCTCTCTTTCTGGTTATTCGTTGGTGATAGCTGGGAAATATATCGGAATTATGTTTTGCTGATAGATGTTTGTATATTCTTCATGTTCTATCCTCGTCTTCTCTGTAAGTTGGAGTCAAGACCATTGAATCTTGGCAGCACTGATAGAACACCCAAAGACACTAATATTTGGTGCACATACATTGCATTCATATAATATCACTTGACTCTTTCTGATAGAATGAACCTTAATATTTAACTGTTGCGTTGTTCAAAAAAATATTTAACTGTTGCGCTTTGCATAGTTGAGTGGATGATAATCTCGTGGTGCTATAGAGGAACTATGCCGCAATAGTCTCGTGGTGCTATAGAGGAACTATGCCGCAATAAGTCTCCTTAGTTAATTATTATAAATGTCTTATTTAACTTGACTTTTTCTGATAGAATGAACCTTAATATTTAACTGTTGCGCTTTGCATAGTTGAGTGGATGATAATCTCGTGGTGCAATAGAGGAACTATGCCGCAATAAGTCTCCTTAGTTAATTATAAATGTCTTATTTAATTTTTCTTTTCAGATTCACTTATACATATATAGCTATATTATACTTAGACATTTTTAGTTGTGATATTTATATGTTTTGATGTTACGTTATTAATGATAGTGCTTACAACTTGAGTACAAGTCTTGAAGGATGATACAGTTTTTGTTAATTTCTTGTTCACTCAACACTCGGTTTCCTCAACCTCTTTTGTTCGTTGAAAATTTGGTTTACTCAACCTTTTTATCAACACAACTGTTTGGAGGCTTTTGTAATGACTTCAAAGTCCTAAGGGTTTATGTACTTTTGATTTTCTGGTAAAATGTTTTGACCCTTGTTGGTTTTACCCGAAGCGTTTAGAGGTGAATCTGGATTAGACGGACAAAACTGTCCAGCTGGTTCGTCTATGTTTTCATTTTTTTAGTAGATTTGTTACCAAAACTTGAACTTCTTTCAAAATCCCCACTCATTCCAATTTCTTGAGTTATAGTCAGGTAATAGGTAACTAGGACTTTATTCCTATCTCTAAACTTAGATGAAATAAATTATATTCCTCCACTCTTGAGTTCTCCTCAAGTACTCTCATTAAGTTCGAGTTGTTAAAGCATGGATTCACATTCTTATCTTCTGGGATTAGTATAAATTCAACTGCTGAGATCATACTATCAAATTAGAACAACTGGCTATAGATCAATAACACGGGAGTTGTTATTCAGACAAAATTAATAGATTTCTAGCCTCTATTATATTCAAATCCATATGTATGTCTGTATTTAAAATATAATGGTTTCTTTTTCACGTTATTATCAGAAAGCATGTAGTTTCCTTGTAGAGTTTTTTTTTTTTTTTTACATTGTGTTATTATTAATATGAAACCTTTCTCGAATTTTACAATTATTTTATGTTTATGAGCTTGAAGTTTAGAGTGGAGTCTGTTGGACGAATTCCATGCATTCTTATAAATGTTGTATGCTTGCAGGGAACATAGAGAACATGTCAAGGATCTTACCTGCATATCAAAGGATCTTGACCGCATTGTAATTGTAGACAACAATCCTTTCAGCTTTGTATTGCAACCAGTAAATGGAATTCCATGTATTCCATTTTCTGCTGGGCATCCACATGACACCCAGGTGCACAAATCTATTGAAAATTATAATCACATTTTCCCCATATAAAAATAAAATCACCCATCTAATATTCTTATGATTTACTCACCATCTCCTGTATTTATATGTTTATCAGCTTCTAGATGTCATTCTTCCACTTCTCAAGCAACTCTCTGTGCAGAATGATGTAAGACCTTTGCTCTATGAAAAATTCCACATGACTGATTGGTTCCAGAAGCAAGGGATTCCAGCTTCCAGTTGGACATTGTAGGATTAAAATTGTTTGCCACAAGGCTCTTTTGTTTCATTTGGGTGAAATTCTTAGTTATATTGCTGGAAAGTGCAGATGCTGATGGGATGATATAGATTTTTGTATAGCACCAATTTATTTCTTGAGCATCTGAAGGCTTCAAATGCCGCATCTTGAAGTCAAATCAGTTTACCATTTATGTATGTAGATTGCCAGAATTCTAATTCTTGTTTATAGGCTTGCAATCTGTTGGGAAATGTATCTTGTTAGTGTATTATAAAGTTATTATTTATCAATAATTATTAGCAGTTCAAACATTCATTGCATTCCTAAGTTTGTTGTAACGAGTGTGTTAGATAAGCATGGATAGAAATAGCATATTAAACTGATGTTTGGTGGTTTTTGTTTGGAATTAACTCTCTAGTTCCCGGAGAAAGGAGACTCTAGTAAACCCGAGTTTGACGGAACATAACTCTAGTCTAGTCAGTAGTCAATGATAGTTTCAGTCAGGATCCGAACTCCATTCTCTTGAATGCCTCGGCTTTGATTAAAGCTCATGAACCGCTTGAGTTCAACTATAATGTCTTGGTCATTTGCATATCGTAGTACTACAACAATAATGGGAAGCTTTTTCTCTTGGCTTTATTAGAACAATTTTAATTTGTGTTAGGTACTTGGGCCACTCGAGGAAGGTTATAAATTATAATCTTAAATTCGTCTTTCTTATTTTGTGCTTTCTTTTGAACACTATTGAATTCCACCTTTCGACTTGTCTGTTTGTATGAAGTTGCCTTCTAATGTGTTGTGCTATGAAGCCCCGATACCTGACACGATACGGATACGATACCGATACGGCGATACGAGAAATTTTTCAAAACTCCCGATACGTTATTAAAAAATTAAATTTAAAACTAATAGTATAAGTGCACAATGTATAAACATAACTAAAAATGATAATAAACAAACATCCACATCAATAAAAATAATCAAAACAAGTGACAATTACATATTTTTTCTGCACAAATTTAAATATAGCTAAACATCATTAGTATTATCCAATTTATGGAGAACATCATTAGTAGTATCAAAAAAGAACATCATTGTCTGATGTTGACTACTTAATAGTTAACACTATTTGAGATTGAAAACAAATAATTTAAAAACAACATTTTCCCCCAATTAGAGAGAAGAACAAAAGAAGAGAAGAAGAACAGAAGAAACATAACATTAGAGATAAGAGAATAACTATCGTTCAGTGGTTGACGAGAAACCATATTTTTTAGGGGTTAGAAGAGACAAATGTTTTTGATAGCGTTGTCGGTTTAATGTATTTTTGTTTCTTATTCTTTTATTTTTTAAAAATGAAATAGGTAAGAGAAGTATCGGTGTCGGAGTATAAGTTAGCTGTATCGGAGTATAAGTTAGCCATATCCGACACGTATCAGTCATTTTTTTTCAAAAAAATAAATATTAATTGGCCGATACTTATCCGATACGCGTATCGGGACGTATCGAGACGTATCGAATACGTGTCGGACACGATTCTTCACCATTTTTGGAGTATCGGGGCTCTAGAGGTGTTGTGCAATGGATGATGCACTGGGACCTACTTTTCTTAATTCAATATATGGGACCTACTTTGAATAGACTTAAACACAATAAATACATTTCGGTACTAGAACATTGAATATCTTCAACTTAAGTGTTAGTGTTCAAATATGAATAGGTTATGTTGCCAAGTCGTTTTTGGAAAGCTTGTGCTTAGTTGTAAAAATGATGTCATTTCAACCAACACCACCAAGGAACATAAAAGCCACAAAGTCAATTAAAAATGGTAGTTGTTTTGGGTTTCATAACCTTAGTCACTGATCATATTTTAGCACGAGGGTGAGGGGTGGGTGAAATAGTATCATTGTCTCTACTTTTCTCTTCCTCAACATTGATAGATCACAAGATATGATGATCGCGTGAAATTTTATGTGAGAAGACCCTCTTCCTCCCACATTCTGCATACAAGCAAGTGGAAGTAAGATCACGGTCCAAGTCTTTCCTTGAGAATGTTATTGGAAAATACTGACAAGTGCCCCTGATGCACTAGTTAGAAAAACAAATATAATAAAAATATTTTGAAACTTATGTAGTCAAACTTGTAAAAGTGTAAAATATGCTTTTATTTCAACGCAAGATTTTCTTTTTTTTTGTTTTCCTAACTAGTGTCATGTGGACACTCGTTAGTCGTTAGTATGACATTTATTTAACGAGTTTTGTTTGGTAAACAAAAATATACGTGTATAACTAATTGATATGCATTTAAAGGATTCATATCTCACAATATGTATTTTTCTATATACACTAATCAAGGATTGATGCATGATTAAAAGACTCAAGTAGTATCATTTATTCATTTATGGTACAATGACTAATTTCAAGTTTTATCCTTTCATTGATCACGTTAGATGGGTTAAACCTTAAACATATATATATATATATATATATATATATATATATATATATATATATATATATATATATATGAATAAATTGAAAAGATAAAACTTTTGAAGTCACATAACATGCAAAATCCAAATCATCATACTGTCTTCTCTTTTTTTGTTGGTAAACTAAAGTACCTCTAGCATGCAATCGTGGAGATTGATCTTTTGAGATAATTGAGGTCTATTTTAGGGATTGACATCTCTCAACATACAATTTTTCAAACACATCAGTTTGAGACCAAGTTGTGGGGCTGATGAAGATATGGGTCTGAAAGAGAGAGCTCTCGAGCAATAGAGCTAGAAGCTCAATATACTAGTAGTATATTTTTTCGATATTGAGAGAAGAATTCAAGAATTTATTGTCTCTAAAATCCAAATTAGGAGCAAAACCATGAGTAAAATGTTGGTATAAAATATCCATTATAAGTGTTTTATTCAATTGTACAATTGGTAAACTAAGAATCCCATGATTTTGGATGAGACTTCAAATTTTTCATAGTTCAAATTAGCTTAATTTATTCCCTATTTAAGACGCGTTTTTGTATTTACACTCAACTGCTCAAATAAAAGAGAGAATCTTGGTACCATTTCCTTAAAATAATATATTCAACTATTAAAAATAAATAATGGTACCAAAATCCTCAATTTTTTTTCTAGATACCGTAGAAAATATCCTTTTATATCCAATTCCAACACTTGTTAGCTGATATCTATTTGTCCTAAAGTCTCCCTCCAGCAAGATAGATAGGAACTTGCAAGGCAATCCAAGTGACTTAAAGCATGGGGTCATATGCCTTATGATATTAAAGAAATAATAATACATTAACAATTAGTTTTTTTTTTACGGTAATACATTAATAATTAGTTAGAAGCCCAACCTCATGTTAGGTATATATTATTTTTTGGTATAATCTATTTTATTTTTTAGGGTACAAAACATGTTAGGTACTATATAGGTTGTCATGAGAGATGAAATTAAATTAAAACAAGTCTTTCCAGCAATTAAATTAAAACAAGTCTTTCCAGCTTGACATGTCGTTAAAGCTCTATCCAGTATTCCGCAATAACTTGACAAAAAGAAGCTGGAACAAGAATCACTTTTCACATTCTTCTCATGGTTATACACTTTTTTCTTCTTCTTTCTCTTATTTTCTATTTGTCTACTTTTTCCATCCTTTAATGACTTCATAGATACGTTGCGTTGTCAAAATGTCTTCTTTTGACTTCAAAATTATGAAGTTTTTATGTTGGATTTAACTTATCATTGTATGAAGTATTTATATTTGATCTAACTTATATTTAACAAATCGGTTTGAAAATTAAGTGGTGTCTCTCCTTGTAGACTCTTATCGAATGATATCAGTGTCTCCTCTAAAATCTATTAAGTCACCTTCTATCAGATTTTCTTTATCGGGTTACCCATCATTTATATGCAGACACCAAGTTCAATAGTGTTGGACGTGAGAGTGTGTGTTAAAAAGACTTCCACTTTGATTGATAGCTGACATGAACAACTGTTTATAAATGGATGCAATTTTCAACACACATGCCAATTTTAGTGTGTTAAAAAGACTTCCGTTTTGAATGATAGCTGATATGAACAACTGTTTATAAGTGGATGTAATTTTCATCTCACATACCGATTTTATAGAGTTGCGTTAGACTAAACCACAAATTCTAAGAAGAAGCACATTTTCATGTTAATTATTACAATAAATTTTTTTGGGTCTTTAATTATTACTATCATACTTTTGGGGTTGGTATACATTTTTTTGGTGTACATTTCCAATTTTTCAAAAACGATACTACACTTTTCCACTTTAAATGTAATTATACTAATTATTTGATGCATGGTATTCCAGCGTGATATACAATCCGGTTAGCAGAATGAGTCAATGTCACGACACGACAATACTCAATTTTATGAATCATATGTTAAATTATGAGTAAATTTTCAATTTCACCCTTAAATTATCACTCTATCTTAAACAAATTTCTTTAAAAAAGGTGAACACAGTTATACAATTGTATCTTTAAAAAAGGTGAATTAATCTACTGAGTTGTTTGCAAAGTGCTTAAAAATATGGTTTGTAAGAGCAAAGAAACTCTTTTGCACTCAAGGTTTAGCGAACATTAAGATAAGTACTTACAGATCAACCACTAAAGAGTTAAAGAGGTCTTCACGCAACCTATCAAATCCTTCTTTTTAATGGTGAATAAAGTATATGGTCTATATTTAATTTGCATTACCATTGCACCAAGCTTTTGCAGCTGCATGATTATTGATTATACATACAACACATAATGTCGTGTATTCGTAGTTCTGTTTTTTCACCAATTTCCTGACCATATGTTGACCAATTCCAATAAATCATTATCATTAAAAATGAAATTAATCAATTGAATTAGATTAGTTTATAGGGTTTACAACAAACCTTTCTTGAAGAAATTTTCAACATTTATCTTATTTCGTACTATTAAAATGAAAAAGAGTACCTGTCATTGTTTCTTAATGTCATGCCATGTCTCTTTTCACATTACATTATAGTGATAATTAATGATTATGATGATGTACTTGCGATAACAAAATAGCTTAATCATCTATTGATGAAAGTATTCAAGCATTCTATTTAAAATCATTGGATTCATACAGCCATTCATCATTTATCATTTTGTCTATACGCACACATATTACGTGGAGCATTTAGTCACATACTATATGTTCGTAAAGTTTTGTTAGCTTTTAATGAACCGATTATACTT
The DNA here is from genome assembly GCA_018208015.1 of Medicago ruthenica. Taxonomy (NCBI): domain Eukaryota; kingdom Viridiplantae; phylum Streptophyta; class Magnoliopsida; order Fabales; family Fabaceae; genus Medicago; species Medicago ruthenica. The sequence continues at coordinate 15,530,589 of CM031375.1, forward strand.
AAGAGTTTTTTTAAGAAACTAAACTAGTCTACCAAAATTAATATCGAAGAAAATCAACTTGAGACATTGATGAAGACTAAGGAGTATTCTCCAAAGACACAAGTAACACTACCAAACCAACCCTAATAAGTTTATTATAGTTAACATGTAGAGCTATACTTTGTAAAATTTAAATCTGATCTGATAAAAAAAAAATTGAGACCTAAATATTTCTATACCCTATTGTAAGCTTATTTTTAAGCATGAACATCTCAGCCTACCAGTAATAAACTATTGAACATATTTAAATAAATAATTTGACTTATGTTTAAATAGATTAACGTACTAATATATTAATAATATTAAGCTCCACTTTGATATTTAAGATGTCATTTTATTGAATCTAATTATATATGATATTATTTTCAATTCTAGTTTATAAGGAATTTAAAGGTCAAATACATCTTTTGGTTCTTTAAGTTTGACAAAAATACCAGGTTAGTCCTTTAAATTTTTTAAGTTTCAAATAAGTCCTTTAAATTTTTTTTAAGTTATAAATTGGTCGTTTAAGTTGTTAATTTAATTCACCTATTTAATTTTTTTTTGTTTTTAAGTTTTAAAGGTCCTTAGAAGGGTAACTGTGTATAAAATTAACAACTTAAATGACCTATTTGAAACTTAAAAAACTTCAAGGACTAACTTGATATTTTTGTCAAACTTAAATGACAAAAGATGTATTTGGCCTAATTTAAATATGAAAAAAATTAATATAGTGAGTTCTATATAATTTGTTTTTGCAAATTCAAATTTATTAAAAATACTATATATTTGAAATAGATAAGGTAAAAAAGCACTTGTCTGTCTCTGTCACCACCTTTGGAGTCCCAAAATCAAAAAACCAAAGTTTGGAAGCTCCCATTAACGACCAAACCACAAAAGTACCACATATTTCATTTTTTCAGTCCTTTTCTCACTTTTCACTCTTTTGCAAAAAATGTGTTGTGTTATTTAATTTGAATGTGGACATCTTAGATTTGAATTTTAATGATCACAGCAAAATTGTAACATAGTCTTTTAAAGAGACTTATGGTTATTAAATACGTTACTTAATTAAGGGATATGGGATAACATAACAGTACTAACAAACTTGTACTATATTCAAAAAATCTGTAACAGTTTAAAACGGAAAGCTGTTGCAACTTGCAACACAAATTGAAAATCTAATCTAACTGACTCAGATTTATAGCTCTTAAACTTTAATTAATTAATTGATTATGTGTCACAAAAATGTTACCAAATTATAATTATCTTCTAAATAATTGTTTGGCTATCATCCAATTTGATCCTTTGTTTAAGGCATAGCTCCAATTATAGTTTCGTGCCACTCTCTAATTTGCAAACAACATGATTTTTCTTTTTATCAAAACCATAGCTTTGCTAAAAAAGAAACCATAGACATAGTGTACCAAAAAAACCATAGGCGTTATAAGAATGTATTCAATATTCTTTTTTTTTTTTTTTGAGAGAAAGAATAGCAACTGTTAACTACAAATTCCTGAATAATTCTTGAATCTTAATCTATTATTTCTTAATGAGAAAAAAAGAAATTGATAGATAACCAAACCAATCAATATTATTATTATTATTTTGTTTTTAAATCCTTCTCTATTTCAATTATAACGACAAAACAAAAAAGAATGTATTCAATATTCAACTGAAATTATTCAATAAAGCATGAAATAATTCTAAAATTTTATGAAAAATTGTGAAGTTGAGATACTTATCAAGTCATTAATCTTTTAATTTTACGATTAAACCGTTTTTTAAAGAATTTTACGATTAAACCGTTGAAATTCAATGTATATAACAATTTAGTAAATAAAGGGAAATAAAATAAGGGTAATGCTAACTACTAGTATTCTAGAGCCCTGGTTAGGGAAGTTAAAAATAGTAGTTTTACATGGAAAACAACAGTTTTTAATTTTTTATAAAGTTTTTTTTGAGCAAATTTTTTATAAAGTTGAATTCATCATTTTCTAACACATTATTTCTATTTCTTCATTAACCAATGTCCTAGGGGCATTATTTATCATTTTCCATAAAATAACCATGTCAAAAATTATTCTTGAAGTACATTGATCTCAATATAATTTTCTATATAATTTTTTAACCTAACAATTAGGTTCAAGTGATTAATGAGTTTTACAAATGACGAATTGTTCGGGAGAACCTGAGTTCAATTCTTGAGTGAAACAATTCTTATATGTATAATTTATGAAGAATTACGACATACATTTGCTTTCTTTGCATTTAGTTTTAATTTTGACTAGTAAGTAGCAAAACAATATAAATATGTTATATGGTATTTTTTTAAAATTGAAGTTTAATTAACCTTTCCCCTTTAATGGTGACTTGACTTTCATCTTTTAGTAATTTTTGAACAAATTTATTTCAGTATTAAAACTGAGGTAAAGATTTGTTGACTGTGAAGTTTTTTAGTAAAAAATTCATCCATAAATTGGGGTAATTTACCCATATTAAAGAAAAATCATATTTTCTTCATTTTTTTAACAATCAGTTATCATTTTCATCTTAAAAATATCAAACTTCTTTATCTCCTTCATTTAAGATGTGATTTACATCTTTTTCGATCCAAAATCAAATTGTATTTGTCATGAGGGGTAAATTACCTCCAATTCATCAAGTAAAAATGTAGACTCACCAATATGATTTTTTCTTACTATCAATTGCCATTTTTATCTCAATAACAACAAGCTTATTCATCTCTTTCATTCAACATGTGATCCCCATTTACTCCGTTTCAAAATTAAATCTTATTTATCATTAAGGATAAATTACCCTTAATTCATCAAGAGGTAACGTAGACCTCGCCATTTATTTTGCATGATTCTTGTCTTGGATTAGCCTCAGCTATTTGGGCCAGTAAGTCGAGTGTTTCCTTTTTAAGGGTGTAGTTTTTTTTTTCTCACTCTCATATAACCAAACAAATACATTATGTTGGTAATTGCTTAATTTTCTAAGGTTTAAACCTTGTAAAATTAAGCAATTAAACAAAATAGTACTCCCTCCATCTCATATTAAACGACGCAATTGACTCTGTTACACGTTCTAATATACAATCTTGATATTTTATATCTTTAATTATTATGAATTAACATAAGTTATAAAAATTTAATATTTTAAAAATATTTATTGAGATAAATTCAACAACATTTTATATGCTACTATTGATTTTTTTACATCAATAGAAAAATATGGTCAAAAGTCCCATAAGTTCTAGCTTAATTGTTAGGCCAGACGTCATTACGAACCTCATACCTCCACTTTGTATGTGTGAGTTTATGATGATTTTGTCATCTCGTCTATCTACAAAAAAAAATAGATCAAAATATATTGCATGAACAGTGCACATAATTATATTAAGTATGTTGTGTTAATTGCTTTTTATTATTTGTTGAACTTTGATATCTACCCTGACTCAGTTTGTTGACCATCATAGTCAACTTTTGTATTAAACAAAAAAAGAAAATTTTAATTGAAGAAACCAAACACATCCTTAAAAATAGGAAGAAAAATAAAAATAAAATATAAATCAAACTCAAATCAACTTGAAAAGATTCAAACTCAAAATTCTTGTATCTAACGTAGCTACGCTACACACAAAAGACATAGCAGAAACCGAAACCCCTTCATCGTACCCCTCAAACTCTCTCTCTCTCTCTCTCTCTCTCTCTCTCTACCAATGAAGCATACATGAAGAAAATTTCACTCTCTTCCGTCGTCTTTTCCACTTTCACCATCGTCTTTCTCATCTCATCACTCCCCTTAACCAATGCTCTCGGCTCCGGCACCACCCTCGCCGTCGTCGACTCCACCGCCACCGTCTGCGGCATCATATCATCACAAAAAACTCATAACATCATTTGCTACCGCCACGGCCGTCTCATCACCGCCGTGCCGGAAGTTTCCTTCTCTTCAATCTCAGGTGGAAGAAACTACTTCTGTGGTATTAGGTCCGGTAACTACAGTATCCTCTGTTGGGACACTGTTTCATCAAACACAACGTTTGAAACAAGAAGACTTTACAACAACAACAACAATGGTACTGTTCTATACGAGAATCTTGCTGTTGGCGATTCACATGTTTGTGCTACAATGGTTAATGTTGGAAATGTTTCTTGTTGGAGAATGAATAAAGGTTTTGTTTTGCCATCTGGGTTTGATCAATTTTCATCAATAACTTCTGGGTTTGGTTTCTCTTGTGGAATTTTGAAGAAAAATGATTCTGGGTCGGTTCGCTGTTTTGGTAATGTGCATGTGAATGTGAATGTGAATGATTCTATTGCTGAGAAGATAGAGAGAGAGTTTGTGAATGTTTCTATGGTGAGTCTTGTAGCTGGTGAGTCACATGTTTGTGGATTGAATTCAAAAGGGTTTTTAGTTTGTAAGGGAAGTAATAATTTTGGTCAAATTAATGTTCCTAATCAAGTTGAGCCTTTGGAATATTCTGATTTAGCTTTAGGAGCTGAACATAGTTGTGCTATTAGAAGATCTAATGGTTCTGTTGTTTGTTGGGGTGGTAATGGATTGTTTGATGTTAATGTTACAAAAAATGTTTCTTTTGAGGTTATTGTTTCTGCTTCCAATTTTACTTGTGGATTGACAACAAACAATTTTTCTGTTGTTTGTTGGGGTCCTGGTTGGAATGGTTCAACTTTTCAGCTTCCTCTGCCACCTATTCTACCAGGGATTTGTGTTCAATCTTCTTGTAATGAATGTGGTATGTATCCTCAGTCTCAGTATTTATGTTCTGGATTTGGTAACATTTGTAAGCCAAAACCTTGTTGGCCTCAAATGGATGTTCCGGTGCCGTCGCAGATAGCAACACCGCCGCAGCCGGGGCTGCCGGTTTCTAGGTCAAAGACATTGACAAAGGGGTTATTGGTGTTTGCTATTGTTGGATTAATTGGAGCTGTTGCTGGTTTGTGTACTGTAGTTTATTGTTTGTGGAGTGGTGTGTGTTTTGGTAAGAAGAAAGTTCACAATTCCGTTCAACCAACAATCACTAGAGGTGGAAGTCTTAATTGTGGTGCATTTTCGAATTATAGTCCAACTTCGAGATCATCCACGATTAGGCGACAAGGTTCGAGGATAATGAGGCGTCAGAGAAGTGGAACATCGTCAACAAAACATCCAGATAGGTCAGAAGAATTCACTCTTGCTGAGCTTGTTGCAGCCACAAACAATTTCTCACTTGAGAATAAGATTGGTGCTGGAAGCTATGGTGTTGTTTACAAAGGTAAACTCGCAGATGGCCGCGAGGTAGCAATCAAAAGGGGCGAAACTAGTACTATGATGAAAGTTTTTCAAGAGAAAGAGAGCGCATTTGAGTCCGAATTAGCCTTTTTGTCGCGCCTACATCACAAGCATTTGGTTAGACTAGTCGGTTTTTGCGACGAGAAAGATGAAAGGCTTTTGGTTTATGAGTTCATGAAGAATGGTGCATTGTATGATCATTTGCACGACAAAAACAACGTTGACAAGAATAGTAGTTTATTGAATTCTTGGAAAATGAGGATCAAAATCGCTTTGGATGCTTCACGTGGAATTGAGTATCTACATAATTACGCAGTTCCATCAATAATTCATCGAGACATAAAGTCATCAAACATTCTCATTGACGCGGATTGGACGGCTAGAGTGTCTGATTTCGGATTGTCAATGTTGAGTCCGGATTCGGATCATGATTACAGACCAACAAAAGCGGCAGGAACGGTTGGATACATCGATCCCGAATATTATGGTCTAAATGTATTAACAGCAAAGAGTGATGTTTATGGTCTAGGAGTAGTTTTACTTGAGCTATTAACAGGAAAAAGAGCTATATTCAAGAATGATGAAAATGGAGGAACACCAATTAGTATAGTAGATTTTGCAGTGCCTATAATTATGAAAGGAGAATTGATGAAAATTTTGGATCAAAGGGTTGAACCACCAGAGATGAATGAAACAGAAGCAGTGGAGCTTGTGGCATATACTGCAATGCATTGTGTACATTTGGAAGGAAAAGATAGACCAACAATAAGTGATATTGTGGCTAATTTGGAACGTGCTTTCACTCTTTGTGATAGTAGTAGTCATGGTAGCATTTCTAGTGCTACAATCTCTATGGGATCTGACTGATATTGAAAATTTTACATGATTCTTATTGATTCTTTTTGATGAATTTTAATTTGGGTATACTCTTGGGGTGCATGTAAAGATTTAGGAATGTGATCTAACAAAAGGCTGTAGTGTAGAATTTTGTGAAACCCTAATAGCCAGTAATTGCAATTTCATTTTTCACAGGAGAATTTACTGCAGTTTTAATCATTGTGTTACTGTTTTTCGGAAAATGTTAATATTAGAGATTCTGTTGGTTTTCAGTGCCCTTAGTCTCCTGCTTAAAATTCTTTTGGTGTTTTTAGCTTGCCAACCAAGCCATGTACGTGAGACTTGTATGCTACAGCTAAAATTTCATGTATGCTTAAGTGCATGTTTGAATTCACACGGAGTTTGACAACATTATAATGTGTCACTAACTCGCCGTTGTTTTGGCAAATGCTATACTCTAAAGCTTCAACAAAATCACAGTGTCACTGTAATTTCATCAAAATCACCTTGATTTCAACATGCACTAAAACACAGGTAGATTTTATTTGCAACTTCTCTTTTTATCCTTTGGTTTGCAACTTCTCTTTTTATCCATTGGTTTGGAATACACACCAAATCATTGTACTTAATATTACTTTTAGATTAGATCACTAAAAAGTTCAATCATGAAGATCTCAACTGTTGAGCATTATTTTGTTTACATTTAGCTACATCGAGTTTACCAAGTCAAGTTGAAATTTGGGAGGTGTGTGAAAGAAGAGGTTGTTAAGAGTGTGAACAAAGATTGACTTTTAGAGCATGAGAACACCATGCAAGTGTGCCTTCATTCTATGTTGTTATTATTTGAGTTGTTGAGCTTGAGCCCACACAATTACAAACACCATAATTAACACTTTTACTTCTTTGTCACCTTTCTATACCCCCCATCATTAAAAAATAGACATGTTTAGGTGCACCCTTCTATGGTAGGTGCCAGCTTGACTGGAGGGATGGAATCAATACAAGAAACGGATTGGTTAATGCCAATTAGCCTTCCTATTCACACATCATTTTAGATATGGAGTCATGAGTAATACTAATGACCATCATAGGCTTTGAGCACACATCTTGTGTATTTTTTTATTTGTTTTTATTTTAATTTTCTAGTTCTTTACTAAAAGAGATTATAAGAATTCAAAGTTAAACTCAGAGGTAAGTAAAGTATAGTAAAATCTTAGATCTTTATTTTGTGTAAGTTAAGGTATTTTGTAGAGACTAATCCCTTAAATTAACTAAAATTTATTTAAGTGAGCCAACCCCTACTCAAATGGTTAAAGATCTCAAACATCTATCACTTATATTATACAATGTTGGTAAATTTTTTAAATGTGTAATTATTACTTTAAGATGTGGGAAATGCCAAGACAATTATACTCTTTTTGGAAAAGAAATAAAGTAAATGTTAACAAGTGTTTTGAGACATTGTTTAAACAACAAAAAATAGCAGAGAGACTTGTGTAATTATTACTTTTACATGTGTTTGACTTATATTTTTAATAAAAAATTTCTATAATAAATTTCTTATCCAATATTTTTAGAACACTTGTTAAAAAAAAAAAATAGAATCAAAATTAACAAGACAATGATATTTCTGAACATGTTGATTTTGAGTCACTGTCCATGAGTCATAGGCCTAGTGGGTCCTTATGATTATGAGGAAGAGTGTGTCTTATTATGTAATTAATGGCTGGTTGTTTAGAGGTTGAAAAATTAGCCAACCCATGGTTGTGTAGGGGTTTTCTTTGTAATTACAAGTCTCCCTTTATAGATATGCATCCCATAAGTGAACCCCAACTCAGTGAGGCTATATATTCCAATTCATCTGGAATGTTCACGATCAATAGTTTTTTTTATTATTCTTTGAAAAATTCAATTTTCGTGTAAGGTTTTTAATTGAAAAATCGGAAGATATGATAAATTTTGTTTAATTTTAAAATAGAAAGACTTAAATAATTTTGTTTAATTTTAAAATCACATATAACTTAAATTAGAGACAGATTATATTACAATTCGCGTTGGTTTATTCTTTCAGTCAACTTAAAGATTAAACATCTCTTTTGAAATTTGAAAACCTCTTTTATATAAAATGCAAAGATAGAGTGGTTATTGATTTATTATTACGCTTAAACTTTTTTTTTATTTTAAATTTTAAAACCTCTTTGGCCATCAACAAAGGATCGGAAAGTGTGGTTTTTGTGATTTCCTCCCATAGATGTGCAGCTTATATGAATTTGATGTCATAGTTTTTTATAAAGTAAATTGTCACGTTGGTCCCTGACTCTGTACTTCATTGTCACAAATGTCCCTGACTCAGAATTAAATACAAAGTAGTCCTTAAATGTGCACTTTCGTTATCAGTTTAGTCTCTGACGTTAAAAACTTCTGTTAACTGATGAGGTGATGTGCATGAGTTGTCACGGAGACTAAAGTGTAAGTATAAAATGTCACTTTGGTCCCTGAACCCAAAATCAATATCCCCAAGTTGAATCTTAAATCCCTAAATCCCGAATTTAATTCTCAAATCCATATATCTCAAATCCTTAAATCTCATATAGTTCTCTCTTTTGTTCAAAATCAATTTCTTTTTTTGTTGTTAATTTTCTAGATTGTACTGAATTCTAATGTTTATAAGAAATCACTATATTTTACTCCTCAATTCCAAAAATTATAATCTTTCCCTCATTCTATAGTGTAAGTGCAATGAAGCTAGTTAGTATGTTTCTACATGCATGTTTGATAAATGTGTTTTAGTAGAAAGTAAGTTATGATTGAAGCTATTTTCGATCATGTTTTAGTTAAGCCAAAGTTTGAAGGCATTTGACACGAGACATACTATTAATTATAATAGTCCACACCATATAAACTAAATTCCTTTGATTGACATCACAAAAGATTTGGAGTTTACTATGTTCTTTTCTTACCACAAATCTCCACTAATTAACAACAACAAAAAAATAAATTGATTTTGAACAAAGAGGGAATTAGATGAGATTTAGCGATTTAAGGATTTGGGGATTAAATTTAGGATTTAGGGATTTGAGATTCAATATGGGATATTGATTTTCGGTTCAGGGACCAAAGTGACCATTTTCTACTTTCACTTTAGTCCTTGTGACACCTCATGCACGCCACCTCATCAGTTAACAGAAGTTTCTAATGTCAAGGACTAAACTGATAACAAAAGTGCACATTCAGGGAATACTTTGTATTTAATCCATAGTCAGGGACCTTTGTGATAGCGAGGTGCAGAGTCATGGACTAAAATGACCATTTACTTGTTTTTTATATAATTGTTTAGTTATCGAGAGCTTGTCAAGAGGGTTGCCACTAAAGTACGGGTTTAGGTCCTCAAATATTTTAGATATCAAATTAGGCCTGAATCTTTTTCGTTCAAATAATATTTCCAAAGTCAAATGCTTTAAACATTTTTGTGTCTAACTCAGTTACTAATTAATTAAAGGGTTTTAGATTTTTAGTTCATGTTGCAAGTTTGATGGCAAATGTAGCTACTTTATTGGTTATACGTATCTTAAATTCTTTGTTCTTCAAATTTCTATGAATATGATGTTATTTGTTGGAAATATATTAATGATGTGTTATTTTACTCATGCGTCTAATGATGTGTTATCACGCCATTTAATGCATTTGGAAACAAATGAGTTGTCATACTCATTAAAGCACGTGGCAATACATCATTTGACGCAAGTTGTAAAATAACATTACACTCACGGTGTATAGAAATAAAACTCATTTCAATTCATTTGGGAGTGTGCAAGATTAATAGTTTTTTGTCTTCAAAAAAATAAAGATAAATGAATAGATATCTAGAATGAATCAACACCAAACAAAATTATAGAGATCATATATGAAGGATTGAAACTCCATGCTTCATGGAACTTTTGTGATACAATTCCACAAAATTTTACACATCCTTCCTGATACCTTTGAGAACTTTCCCAATTCTAATGAAATGCCTAAGAAAATGCTTCACCTACTGATCCCTAAAGCTTTGAGCTCATAGCAACACAAAAAACAAAGATCATGAAACTAACACAACAACACCATCTTCAGTTACAAGAAAGCATAATACTAAAATCCAAAACTTTCATGTATATGAATTATTGTCACTCAAAACACACTTCAATATGTGATATAAATGTATATTGACAAGCCTGAAGCCTTACAGCACAAACACCTTATTTCTTAAAGAATTATTCATGATACCATCCTCAATCTACAACATACAAACTCTTACTCTTACTCTTACCAACACATCTTAATGACTGTACATAATCTATAAATAATGTAAAACAGAATTTTGAGAACATAATCAATGAAATTCAAAGCGCATAAGAAGCTTTACAGAGTTGTATTTATCTCCCTTCTGGCTATGCAGGGAAACTGCTCGAACGCCGCTCCTTATCTCCGAAACAGGTAGGCATGTTTGGCCACCAAAATCATCTTTCTCGGACATGTCATACTCGTGAACTTCTATACGAAGAAGGGCTAGTTCCGGAACAGTAAGCGGGAACTCAAATACCTCGTTCCATGTAGGCAGCCAATTATCCTCTATTGCCCTTGTTTTTTTCATTATACAATCACTAGGGACTCCAGCAATCCCAACCTGTATTTAAATTATCAAATTAAGTCAAATTGTTTTCATAGAAGCTATAAACTATTTCCATAAGCTATTCTGGAGAGCTTATGGAAATAAGCTGAAAACAGGATTAATAGATAATTTTAACTTACTCTTGCATAGAAATCTGGAGGTGAATATTGATCAAAGTGTGTATGTTTGAAATCATAATACCATCCTTCTCCCATATATACAGTCACCTAAGAACAAGCAAAGTATGATCTTACTCTTTTAGTTAATATTGAATATTAAATTAGATACACATGGATGAGGTGGCTGATTGATGAAAAACCCTTACCTTCAAAGTAGTCTTCACAGGTAACTTAGCTTTAGGATCAAAGACCTCGTTATCCGGACCAGTCGTTAAGAGAAAATCTGGTTTTTTAACATAGCCACACCCTCCATTGGCTCTAAACATTCCATGCATCAGCCAAAGTGATCTCCCATACCCCTACAATGGAACCAAGCACAATGAAAACTAACTTAGAACAGCCAACATCATAATCAATAATATATTTTATGATATTAGATGTGTGTATTGTGTAATAGCAACCTCTACAAGTGTTAACTTAATCTCACATCGTAACTTGTGTGAAAAGTGTAGACAATAATAAACATAAACTAAGATATTCAATAAATTATAAATCCTGCTCAAAAAGGACTGGCTCATATTTCAACTATCGCATTGCTATATGTCGAAAGTTGATTGTTCCTATGTACCCCTGACACTTCAGATCAAAGTTATGTCCAGTGTTGAACAGTGACATATATGACTGCATTCAATTACTTCTATTTTCTCAAAATATTACTGGTGTCTGTGTTTGTATTTGTGCCGTTTCTGGTGTCTAAGCCAGTGCTTCATAAGAGTACTATCAAAAGCTAATATATTTTGTTAGCACTTAGTAGCTTGAAGGCTATCGATTTATTTTCTCTCCTGCCCTCATAGAGAAGAAGAGGAAAAAATGAAAAAACACTGAAGAGGGAGAAATAGAAACCTGCATGTTGAATGCAACCATTTGAGCTCCATGAATCCACCCAATTAATGGATTATAATTTGACGAGTCAATGCGAGTACCTTTTGGAAACACCCTCAGAATATTCTGCTGAGTAAACCTATAGCAGGTCAACAATCAGGTAAATAAAAATTTATTCACACACATATAGACACATTCACGCACACATAGACATAGACATATTCAACAGCAACAACCAAAACCTTTTCCTATTAGATAGGTTAAGTAGATGGAGAGACATAAATTAATTCAAACCACAATAAATGTGATACAATACAACAGGAAAATGGCCAACAAAAGTAGTAGAATTTCAATCAAGGAAATAGAATACAAAAGGTCCGAATTTGTTTCATAGAATGAATTGAGCATTGGAAATGATGCTTAATCATACTAATGTTAATGTGTTAAGAATAATTGAATATAACCACAAACTCTGTCGTTAGGATAACAACCTGCATTAGTAAATACTAAAAAAAATACTATCTACATTCCTTTTTAATTGTCATTTTTCGTAAGTGTTTTTTTTATCGAAGTCTAAAGTAGTATTAACTATTATTTCGTCAAAATTATCCCTGACTATTTATTGCAGAGAGAAATATGTGAAATGTGATATCAAATAGGTATTATAGGAAAAAGAAATAACTTAATCAAAAGTAACAAAATTTATTGATTTTTTTGGTACTTGTAAATAACCTTAAAATGCCAATTAACGGAGGTAGTAAGACATATATGTTGAGCAACATCAGGAGATAAAGAGTCAGAGATAGCAACAGTTCATTCATTTCAACCATAAAAAGGACTCACTAGAAACATTTAACAATATACCTGACAATTTCTTTTCCATGAGTTATAGCAGCCTTTTCAAGCTGTTGCTCACTTAAACTTATACGCCTCGCTTTCTCCGGATCTACTTTGAGCCATGCGTCTATTCCTCCTTTCGGCTTCCCAGCATGAATGGCAATTAAACCTTTATATTCTGGAGCTACGTGGTGGTGGTGTGACTTGTCTGATTCGGAAAGATCTTCCTCGTCATGAAAATCTTCTTTATCCAAACTGTTTCCCTAAAGATGGAAATTTATATGCAATTAACAAATCTCCCTAAAATAATTAATTGAAGTGCAAATAAAATTGGTTTAGTCTCATACCTTGTAATCGGATAACAAACCTAACTTGAAGCTTGGGATCTCTGTCCCCCATGCTTCATCGTCGCCCGAAGCCTTTCCTTGCAGTGAATCATCCTCTTTTTCCTTTACTTCTTTTGTCTCAAGGTACTCCTTAGGTGGTTTGGTTGATATAATAATCCTCTTTTTAAGTGATTCAGGAGAAGGAAATTCCTTCAAGCTTTCTGAGCCAGGTGAAAATAGTATGTCTCCAAATGTTGAAGTAACCATCTAAAAATTTAGACATGATTGTCAACTATATTAATGTAAGAGCCTGTCAAGATTGACTTATTTGAGAGTATACTTGCATAAGCAATTAGATACTGTTTGGAAGAGCTTAAGGAAATATCTTATGATATGTCCGTCCATAAGCCGTTTTTAGATTATCTCCATTAGTTCTTCAGGATAGGTTATAAAAACAGCTTAGTTTATATGAAAACAATTTTGACTTTATTTTTTGTTAGCTTATACATAAGCACTTATATAATAAGCGCTTAACTAAGTTACTTATACATAAATAGCTTATCCACACATAAAAATATTTTGAATCCCAACACAACTTTAGTTAACTAACCTCAGCCACTTTGGCTTGAAGATCTGGAGTAAGATGGTCTTCTAGGGTTATTACAACCGGAAATTCTGACGCGACGAAGGCATGTTCCTTAATAGACCTCAAGCATCTAATGAGCTCCACGGGAGTAGTCAATGTCCTGTAGATTAAAAGCATGTAAACAGTTATATTTCAAATTTTCAAGGAAATAATTTCTGGATACAATTGGCAATGTAAAAATGATATGCTGATATGGTATGAGGTATCATTTATATATAACCTGTTCAACAATCATGATTTTCTATTAATTTTTCATAATTGACAATGATTTCGAACTTTTGCTTGCATACCATCTATTATATTTTGCCAGATTGCATAGAAAGTACTACAATTTGTCGCATTTTTGCTTCAATTCATCCAAGTCACATCATTATTAAAAAAAAAAAAAAGAATGCGGTTAAGGAATATAAGTGGACATTTTTCAACTCGTAAGCTTACCTTCCATGAAGAACATCAACATTATCCTTGGATGCATTAGGCCATAAGTCCAACTCAATTACCCTTACACCTCTCTTCAACGCTTTCACGATTGGAATGTCGCTGCAGTCGCTGCTCAGCTGATTCCCGGTTAGATAGGAATTGTGACCAGTATATATGAAATAATGAGACAAGGGCAATGTCATATCATGGTGCACCTGGAATACAACAAAAAACACAGATCAGAACAAGTACAAGTTACAACTATAGAAGACATACTATCTTATATACCTAAGTAATGATGATTTACGAGCGGTTTGTTAATAAAAGTTATGGCCTTAAACCCTCCTTAAAGTAATACCTTGGGGGTTGAATTGTACAGAATTAAGGCACTCGAAAATAAGATCCTGAACTAAATAACCAAAAGTGTGTAAAGTGTGAACACAATCAAAAGCAATATAGAAACGAAAATGAAAGCCAATGTGATGCCATATGGTATATCCCATAGTTCTAAATTATGGTTGCAATTACACTGCAAACTTTGATATTATGGTACAATGCCAGCAAATGCAGCTGATACAGCCGCAATTGTGATTGTGATTTTGTTGTGAGATACGTCTAAATGCTTCATATTGTGGCCACAATTGTGGCTGTGGACCACAATTTAGAACTAGGTATATCCTGTAATAAAAGGGTATTGTCCTATACTGAAAAAGGAAGAAAAACACTTCACATACCATGCAATGCCCTATACTTTACAAAAGAAGAAATTTATAAGATAAATGTTCATCAACTCCATAAAATAAAAAACTAAAAAACTAAGATTTCATTTCTTAAAGAAAGTGACTACAAGTACATATTGATTTAATAATAAAGAAATGCAAACTTTATTATTGTGTTTTTTTATTATTAAATCAGTCGTTATTTTTTATTTCACCTTGATGGACCAACACATACAGTTCACCATGTAAACCTTCACCCCTAAACAAGTTCATTGAATGACTACAAGTACATGTTGATTTTTAAGGGAGTAAGAGTCCAAAGTATATACTTAGCATATAATCGGTTGCAAAATATAAGCAAAAACGAGTCAAGCAAGATTGATTTATTTGGTTCAATATTTGGTCCAAATACATTAACTTTCTTTGACCCACTTTTGTTGATATTTTATTAGCATATTCCGTTGCAAAATATAAACAAAAGTGAGTCAAATAAAATTGATGTATTTGTTTCGAAATTCAGTAAGAAAATTGATGTATTTATCACACGGAGAGAGTAGCATCGATACGAATCTGAATTACTATCAAAATTCAGATGCAATTGACCTGAATTACTATGTAATACAAGTTAATGCAGAGAGAGTCTTATCATGTTTGCCTAAATTGACAATAGAAGACAAAAATGTTAATAAAACAAAAACTGTGAGAAAATGAAAGGCATTAAACAAGGTACTACTGAATCTAGTAAGAAAATCCACTTAGAACAACCCAATTGAAAATTAACCAAATACAGATTCAGTTGACCAAAAAACATGACAAGGGTCAGAAACTAAAACAAGAAAAAAAAATTAAAAATATGATTTTTACTTTTTTTTACTTACCCCAATTGAAGGTAAAAGAGCAAGATTACTATCACTAAAGAGAAACTTGAAAAAAGTTTCAAGATTAAGTCCAGCACCCCTTCTATGAAAATGCTTGAAACTATCAATGATAGTCTGTGCTTCTTCTTCAGTAGCTTGTTCTTGTTTTTGTACTTCAATTAAGAATCTTTTGAGGTTTGAAGGTGTCATGAGATCATTTTCTGAGTATTGTTCAAAGAGGGTCTTGATCTCTTGTGGTGCTTCTGATAAAGCTAGTTTGAATCTTCTACGCCAGCATAAACAAACACTATATGTTTGTTTTGACATGATGAAGATGATGATTGTGTTGTTGTGTTTGGATTTGGTTATGTTTGTGGCTTATAAACAAATAAACACTATTGTGTGTGTTGTGTTGGATTTGTTTGAGTTTAATGTTGTTGTTGAGGTCGTTGCTGGCAGTGATGATGGATAGTGGGAACTAGTGAGTTGATTTTTATATTTGTGTTTGTTTAGTCTCTCTTTTTAGAGTGTGAAAGGTTGAGGTGGGTCCTATAACATAAATCCTTGGTAGATTTTACGGTTATGAAAATGACAATATTCAATGCCCCGAACACTCTTTAAATATTTTTAATGAAGAAATTATTCTTTAAAAAAATTAAAAACTTTAATTTTTAATGTATAAATGTACAAAATTTTATAAAATCTTATCACTTTTGGTGCTTAAAGAGTGTCTCTTTCCCGATGCACTCGTTAATATTTCTCATATGGAAAATGGAAACTATGGAAATATTAATTTTCCACTTTAACTTATATGAAATAAGTATAAGACTAAACATAGGTTTGAATTCAATTTTGAAGGGTCAAAAGTGACTTTTTAGAGATGGTAGAACTGATTTTATCATGCGTAAGGTTTAAATAAGAATTGATTTTGTTCCTAAAAAAATAATTGATTTTATTTGTAGAATTTATTTTAAAAAGAATTGGTTTTATTGATGGGTACCCAAGTTGTCATTAATTTGTATATTTTGGCTAATTGGCTTCTACAATTAACTTTAGTTTAAATTTATTCTTAAATTCACTTTTACATAAATATACCAAAACATAAATTACTTTATATTCAACTCTACTTTTATCCATAATCAATTCACTCAGGATCGATTTTTATGCATAACCAAATGTATACGATTTAGTTTTAACCTCTCAAAAATTTCATATAGAGCAATTTAGTTCGTAAACATAAATAATACCAAATTATTTCCTCGGATATTTATACCTAGACAAATTAGGACACCAATTCAACCAACAAAGGGACTGATTTATCTTTGTGTGAAAACGTGAAAGAGTATTTTGGTATTAAATTTATCAAAGATCTAAATTAGTCTGTTAGAAAATTGTGAGAGACTAAATAAATCTTTATTTTAAATACAAAGTGTATGTTTAAATTTACTTTTGAAAAACTAAAAGTGATTAAAGTTTTAGTATGTCTTTGGAACCATTTGGGTTTCCTTCAAACTCACGAAAATGAGACACTTCAATTGTAGTTTCACAATTTTTGCAGTGGTAATACATTGGAAAGTGTGGCAAATGGGAGTTAGGGATTGTAAATGGGAAACCAAAAACTCGCTTAATCAATAAAAAAGTATTCCCTCCTGTCCTTAATTTAGAAAAGTTTCAAAAAAAAAAAAATTGTTCTTATTTATAAGAAAATGTTACAACTTTGATAGGTAGTTATTGCTTAAAAGATATTTCTACCATTCATTTAATGGTTGTCATTTTTAATATTAGTGAATATATTTAATGTTTTACAATAATTGATGATTGTAATGGTTTTGATTTTTTTTGTTTTTCTTCTTATAATAAGGACCGGAGGGAGTAATTAAATTGAATTTGGTATGCTTTGAAGTATGAGGTTCCTAATTATAAGTAATTTTAATTTTAGGATCTGTTTGGCTCAACGAAAGAGAGATGTAGGTTTTTAATGGATGGGATGGAAAGGAAAGGGAGACATTTTAGTTAAATATATGTTTGATTCAAAAGAAAGAAAAAAATGGATGACAAATGAGACATTTAATTAAAAACATGTTTGGTTTACATGAGAGAAGGGGAGAGATTTTAAAATTAATTTATCTTTTTGACCTTAAAATTCAAGTAAGAATAACTTTGAGTTTTAAGATAAAATTAAGGGTGGTTTTGTCAATGTGATAACGACTTGAATTTGGGGGGAAACGTTAAATGAGTTTATAAGGGGTTTTGCTCCCCCCTTCCCTCTCCTCCCATTCTAAAAATTTAACAAAACATATTAAATTAAAAATATTTCCTCCCCTCCTCTCCAAAAACATCCAATCAACGGACCCTTAGCATCGATTTTAACATTTTAAAGTTTAAGGTTCTTAATTAGAAATAATTTAGACTTCAAAGTTGATTTTAACTTTAAGTAGTATATTTAATAGTAGTTTTTATATTAAAATTTATATATTTTTTGAACGATCTTTACTAAACTTTTTTTTAAGAAACTAAACTTTACTTTTATAAATATAGAAAATACTCAATGGAGTAAACATCAATTTTTCACTTTCACTTATATGAAATAAATATAAAGTTTATATTTGAATTCACTTTTGAGGGACTCTCTTTTTAAGAGTCTCAAACATTAGGGGGTCCTAATGATATAAATTTTTGTTAAATTTTACTGTTATAAATATGGAAAATGTAATTTTCATCTTCCGACTATATGGAATAAATTTAGAGGGATGATATATGTACAACCCAGAAGGTTGTGGGTATGCATACTATGTGTATTGCATATCAAATTATGCCTCACACGAAATTTAAAGTGGATAAAAAGATTATTTTAAAAAAAAAAGACTAGATAAAAGGTATAAATATAGGTTTAATTGCAGTTTTGGTCACCCTATTTTCATAATTTTTCGAAATTAGTCCCCCTATTTTAAAATTCGACAATTTCGGTCCCTCTATCAAATATTTTGTCTAAAATATTGTGATATGATATGTTTTAAATAAAGTTTTCAAGGGAACTTTGTTACAATTTCATCGATGTTGATCTTTTTCCATCTTCATATCATATTCTACGACATTTAAAATTTATCACATCACATTTTTATAGTTCAAAAATATGATGGAGAGACCAAACTGTCGAATTTTAAAATAGGGGGACAAATTCTGCAAAATAGTGAAAATAGGGGGACCAAAACTGTAATTAAACCATAAATATAAGGTGTCCAACAAGTCTAAGTTGTTCGAATAATATCTCTCATAAATTTAAGATTCACTCTTACATAGACACCTAGATTAAATTATTGGGTACACACAATAATAAAAGAAATTAAAGATAAATAAATTAGTCACATTATTCGACATCATTTAACATTTTCTTGTTAAAAAAAAAACATTTGTATGAGTATGTCCATTTTTTTTTTTAACTTTAGTTTTTCCTTAAACAAGTATTTCTCTAAATTTAAAGCAAATGTCAAATACTTAGGATATTTGTTGAAGAAACTAAAATTGAAATTGTCCTGCGAACTTGTAAAAAACTGCTCCTTCAACTTTTTTTAATGCATAAAGTCATGTTTTGTGTGTGAATTGACTATCCTATGGGGATTAATTCTTTAGATGTGTGTTATTCGAACAACAATTTATGTGACAACTTTTGAAACCACCATAAATTTAAAAAGAAAAGTAGTTTTTTTTTCAAGACAAAGAAAAATAGTTATTGACACGAAAATCAAAGTAATAGAGAGAAAGTAAAAACATAATGTGAATACGACAAAGAAAGTTATCATAAAATGATTGTACAAATATCATTTCTCAATCCCTCGAGCTATGTATGACCACATTGAGTGGTAAAACCCTTATTCAAATGAGCTAACAAGATTGTTGCATTTTCAGGACTGAGTTTGAAAGAGATCTCTCACTATCTAATCCAAGTGTTTTTTGTGTTTGAATTCACTTTGAAAGAGATCTCTCACTATCTAATCCAAGTGTTTTTTGTGTTTGAATTCACTTTCGAGAGAGTTAAACATGATTAAATTTTTGGTCAATAAAAAAAATAATTAAACCCCCTTAAAAAAGTGATTAAATTGAATTTGGTTGGGATATCAAATATATATGTTATTAATTTAAGTTATGTTTTTTTTTTTGAAAAAATTGAAGTTATGTTATTAGTTTTTTTTTTTTTTGGTAAAAATTAGTTTTTGTTTTCAAACGTGATTTTCCTAAATTTATTTTGTGCATGTTTGGAATGATCTATTTTCACTGAATACCCACGTTCAACCAAAAGCTATTTTCACGGTGAATCGGGTAATCCAGTGTATAGCATATTTTCCAATCCCGTGTGTCTTAGTTTTGGGTGTCCACATGCTCACAAATTAGCAATCATTGACCAACCTGAGTAATTCATTTAATCATCTCCATCCCCATAAAAAAAAAAAGTCCAACCATTCTAAGTATCAACGTCTATGACTATGACAGTATGATAAATCTAGTTTGATTTGAATCTTCTACGCTAGCATAATACACTGTTTTTGTGTGTGTGGTGTTGTGTTGGATTTGGTTGAGAGTTTAATGTTGTTGTTGCGGTTGTTGCTGGAAATGAAGATCGATAGTGTGAACTAGAGAGTTGATTTTTATGTGTTAGTGCTTAGTACTCTTTTTTAGATTTTGAAAGGTTGAGGTGGGTCCTATAATATGTCATAGATTAATTTTTCACTTAAACTTATGAAAAAAATATAAGAGTAACAATAGTTTTACAATTATTTTTTATAACATGACAATCTTTTTTTTTCTTTTCTTTTAGAACAAATACAATAAAGAGAGAGAACGGGTACAAGTATAATGAAAATATGAAAGAGACAAAGTTGTTTTAAAAGTTATTCAAAAATAATTGTACAAATATTATTTTTTTAAAATATAAAGTGTGTGCTTGAATTCATTTAAAGAGAGTCAGAAGTGATTAGAGTTTTTAACAATTATGATTTGATCAAAGTGGTAAGAATTTGATTTATCTTGAACAAATCATCAAGAGTTTCTTCTTTGGTTCATGCATATGAAAAAAATCGATTGAAATAATAAAGTCTACCTTTTGTGCTTCACAAATTTATTGACGGAGATTAATCTCCACTAAACGATGGTTGAAACTTCATATCTATTAGTATATTATTTGGTAGCCAAGAAAAGGGATTAAACTAAATTTGTTATGCTTTAAAGTTTGAGGTTCTTAGTTAGAAATAATTTTAACTTTAACTTAGGATATTTAATAGTTTCTGTTTTTAAATATGACTTTATACTCAAATTTATTTGTCTTTAGACTCTCTTTTCAAGAGTTTCAAAGATTGCGGTGGGTCCTATGACATAAATCTTTATTAAATTTTATTGTTATAAATATGGAAATTATGGTACATTAACATCTCTCTTTTAAATGTAAGACTTTTTGTATAACTGATCTGGCGAGATAGTCAAATGAGGTCAGAGGAACAACATGGTAAAAATGTGGGTTGGTGGCGGTTTAATAGATGAATGTTTTTGTTTGTTTCTTTCATGAGAATATATAAAGTAAATTAGAAAATGAAAGAAGATGAAAAAGGAATTTCAACATGAGAGAAAAGATAAAGAAAAAAACTAAGGAGTGTATGTTTTATTCGTGATGGTATAGAAAATAGGGTGAGTTGCAGGTAATTTCTTAGATTTGTTAATGAGTTGCTACCAAAGTATTAGACTTGTTAAAAAAATACCACATCAATTTAAAATGTCTAATAAACATGTATTTTGTAAACTCAGCAGAACACATCTATATTTTTCCCATTGTCAGATCCCACCAAAGACCAAAAGTGAAGGAATTAGAAATAACAGAGGTTGAATAAAAGAATGGCATCAAAAAACTAAAATTCAAGCTAAAAAAATTCAATGACACCAAAAACTAACAAAATAAATCATCATAATATTGAGACTTATGTGGGAGTCTACGATGGATTGTATCATCACATTGGGCTTAAGACCAACTACACAAGTGAAATTAATATCACATCTTCATATGAAGTCTTAAGAAATTAGATATATGGGTCACCTCACTTATGTGTTTCTCAACATAAACTATTTGATACAATGTAAAAAATTTACTCACACTTGATAGAGTATCTTCGTTCCACCACCAAGAACTTCTCCCTCACAATGTTGAGCCGAGATATCACATCATCGTTGGACCTTCTGGAGTAGCCAACACTGGTGTCGATCGACACATTGGAGAAGGAACATCCACACAAGTGAGACTAAGAATGATACTACATCTTCATTCAAAAATTTGATGCTTAAGTATTAGTATTTTTTTCACTTATTAGTAAATCAACCTCCACTGTTTTATCCAACGTTTGGCTTTAATTGACACTCGATATATCATAGTATTGTCACTAGTACAGAAAACACTTTTTAAGTCGGATGAAAATGACTTTTTAAGTCGGTTCTGTACCCGACTTATAGGTGGCCGACTTAATAACCATTTTGTTTTTAAGACATTTTTTTGACCCGACTTAAAAGATAACCCGATTTAAAAGAACATATTTAAGTTTGTTCACCCGACTTAAAATCTATTTTTTTTTTTTTAAAAAAAAAAAAAAAAAATTGACCCGACTTAAAATATCTTTTTAAATCGGGTAACCCGATTTAAAAGAACATATTTAAGTTTGTTCACCCGACTTAAAATCTTTTTATTTTTTTAAAAAAAAAACTTTTTTATCTTACAACTCAGCAACTGATAAAACATACCAACTTGGGTAGAACCAAATTAAAACTGAAAAGTCACTGCATTACAACCTCTTGAAATATCTAATCCAACTTCAAGAATACACTCATAATGGCAAAAAACAGGAATTGAAATTACTAAACTAAATGAAAGCTCGAAATTTAAAAGTCGCACGAATGAACTACAGAGTTGTATAGCACTAAAGAAGAGAAGAAATTTCTCACCGTATCATAACCAGAGCACAAGACATTGGCGGAGACTGGGTCCACTTCACACAACATCAGTTCCACAATGTTATTCACAATCTGAAAATCAAAAATAGAAATTCCTAAAACATCCACTCCAGCTTCTAGACTTCAATAAGTTTGGTCAAGCCAAAATCAGCAACTTGAATTTAAAACCAATCATAGTTCAGTTGATCTCAAAGAATAAATGACAAATTATAATTTATAATGCAGAACATTAAGATTGGTCAAAATGTAACCTTTCCACGCAAGTTTTTGTCTATCAATATATTTGCTGATTTTACGTCGCGATGGATATAAACAGGCACGGTGTGTTCATGAATGTATTCAAGGCCTCTTGCTGAATCCAGAGCAATTTGCACTCTACTAGACCATGGTAATGGTTCTGTACCTGAAATCATGTAACCATCATTAATAACAGTTTGACAATATTGTAAAATCACATAAAAATATGAGCATATTTATGTTGATCTTACCTATGCCATGTAGATATTGACCCAAGTTTCCATTGTCAATATGTTCATATACAAGGAAAAGTGATCCCTCAACGCAATATCCAATCAACCTCACCTACGTTGTTCATAAAATGTAGGCAAATTCAGAGTAATATCTAGAACAAATACAAAACTGATTATACAAAAAGTATACAAACATGTACAAAATCAAGAAGTACATACAAAAAATGTTGTGCAGTGTGTTTCAAATTATTCGTTAACTGTCTAGGACAGATAATTGTAAATAGCTACTGCAGATTATGTTTTGCTTGATAGTTATAGAGTTGTTATGTAGTTTCGTACCTCGCCTCTAAGTTCTGCATAGTAGACAGCTCCAAACCCACCTCGCCTCGTAAGCTGAAGTTAACTGTTGACTCTGCCACCATAATATCTGTAAGGCCAGCAGCACTACCAGTGGCATGCTCACTGGATCCTGAAGTTTCATATTCTGCACTACCTGAGGCTTCACCAATAACATAAACAAAAATCAGCAAGTATAAACTATTTAATGAAATAAATAAACAGTTTACAAACATGTTATAAGCTATTTTCGCAAGCTCTCTCAAATACTGAAACAAATACTTATATCATAAGATAGGTTAAAAGAAATATTTTTAATAAGAACTTAGAATATGAATGTGTAAAAATATACCATTACCATCTTGAGTTGAAAATGCCATAGAAGTTTGTGGAAGTTTAGTTTTCTCTTCTTCCTTCTTTTGGTGTTAATTGTAAGTCAGCCTTCAAACTGTAGTACCCTAATTTTGTCCTACGCATTTTAAAACAAAAATCAAAAAGAATCAAAAGAGGGGAAAAAAGTCAAAAGTCAACAAAAGTCAACAGAAAAGTCAACATTTTAAAAATGATGACTTCGCACTGCGAAGCTCCCTTCGCACTGCGAAGTCTGCGATTTTTCTGCAGATTTTTGGTTTCTTGGATTTAATTCCAGAATCTGTTGCATATCACTTCCATAATTATTTTAAGTAGCATTCATGGCTAATTGGGCCAAGCAAAGCCAGAGTTGAAGGACTTGCCATTAATGCCAAGGTTGGAAGCTTTTTCTTCCAACCTAGCATGTGACAAGCAAGTGGGCTTGCCCTTGGGCAGCTCTAGTCCCTCCCAGGTGACCTGCTAACCACCACAAGGTTGCCAGCCACCTGCTTGAGGACTTTCCTCCTGCTTGCTCCCCCAAAAACCAGTCAAACCAGCTGGATTTTTCACTTGAAAAAGCCATGATTGCCTACTCTGTTTTGCAGCAGCTTTTCACCCTCTCACACCAGCCATAAGTAGCCTTTTCATCCCTCAATCTCTGCACATTACAGTGCACGTTTTTATTGACCAACCATTGAGATTGCAAGGATTGATCCCCAAGCATTAGCCAATTGCAAATCAGCTTTGTTCTTCATCATTACCTTCTAGAATTAGTTGAATTTGTGGCTGAAATCAGGCTGGATCTTGCCCCTTGGTACAAGGCAGGGTTGCCTCTATCCATTAGCATTTAATGCAAAGGGATTCAGCTTGATCTTAGCCACAAATCAGCTGAATTTTGGGATTGTGTAATGATGACAAAGATTTGATTTTGGCCTATAAATACAAGGCAATGCCCAAGGATACAAAAAGAGTGAACACAGCATTTTCAAGAGCAGAAACTCTACTCATTTTAGCCTACAAATCTCCACAAATAACCAGAAACAATCAATCCACACAAAGCTTTCCAAAGTTCCAAAACCATCACCAATATTCAAACCTCTTGTGAAAGCTTTCAATCAAATCAAATCAAGTGCAGCTGGAGCTTTGCTAAGGAGTTCTGTAAGTTTCTAAGCACTTATCTTGCATTTATAATTGTGTTTGCATAGCTATTTTGGCTCAAAACCTTTTGATCCTAAAAAACCCCTTTTGAATTCAAAGAAATCCCAAGGTTTTCAAAACATCAAAACTGGTTTGTCCAGCCTTTTTCATCCCAAAAACTCAAAGTTTTTCACCCACCTATAAGGTCCTGAGTGTGTTCAGAAGTTGTTTCTGAACAAATGTTCAGAAACAGCTTCTGAACCCAAAATTTCGCATGCTTCGCAGTGCGAAGTCATGGTCGCAGTGCGACCATGACAGAACTCAGAACCTGAGTTTTTGTGTCAAAACAACCAATTTTTGAGGTTCTAGCCCCAGAGCTCAGAACCTAAGAGTTTTTAAACCCATGTTCTTCAAACCATAACAAAGTTTTTGCATAATTTGGACAAAATCACAAGTTCGTATGACCATTTTGTGAATAACTTGCAAAGCAAGTTATGTTCCCAAACTTTCAAAACCACATGAACAAACAAGCTATGTTCATCTTTTCAATCTAAACTTGAACAATAAATATTGTTCATGATGTTCAAAACTCAAAGATGAACATACACCATTTACGTTCGCATTTTCGCAAAATGAGACGAACTTGCGCGTTTTTAGCAAATTTGCTAAACCTTCCCATTTTAGGTTTTCAAACCATATGTTTTGACTTACCTTGGGATTTCTAAAGGATTCAACCCAAAAACATGAATGAAAAAGGGATGGTGTGACGTATGTCTCTCCATCGCCCCGATTGTACGAATGCGTGACGTATGTCTCGTCGCTCGGACAATCGTCATTCCCCTTTTTTAATATGCACAACCCTAACCAAACCAAATCTTGGCCCCGTGTGGTCAATCCAAACCTTTTGGTCCCCCGTTGGCCATTAGACTCAACCCCTCGACTCGTTTGAGTCCACTCGGTCAATGTTCGACTCGTCCGAGTCCATTGTACCCGTTCTTGATCTCAGTGGATCAATCGAACAATCACCCGACTCTTCGGAGTCCACTCGGTCAATGTTTGACTCGTTTGAGTCCATTGCACCTCCCTTGGTCCCATGGCGACCAATTCAACCCTTTACCCTAACGGACGTACCTTTTAACAATTCTAATGTGATTCACGAACAAACGCTTAATAAGTCTCCAAGAGCGAGCATACAAGCTACGTTTTAATCGCAAGAATTCGGTTAAAACATCGTCCATTTAAAATCAACCAACACATGTACGTTTTTTTACAAAGAACTACGTACGCTTTGAATTCTCCGACTACCGGGAGATACGTAGGAGCAAGATCGACATCTTGTCAAGCGCAATAATAATAAAAACTTTTTTTCCTTTTCTTTCGTTTGTTTTTATCTCTTTTTTCCCCCCTTTATTATTTTTAATATAAATGAACATGCACGCAAAGTATTTAAAAAACAATTCAAGCTTTAAACCAAATAGAAGGTTCCCGTTGAGTACAACGGACGTGAGGGGTGCTAATACCTTCCCCTTGCGTAATCGACTCCCGAACCCGACAATGGTTGCGATGACCAAATCCTTACCCTTTACAACAAAAAAAAAACTTAAGGGTTTATCAACGTTCCCTTTACACAAAAACTTTGGTGGCGGCTTCACAAAGGCCCTCCGAGCGTTTGCGAACGACCTCGGAGGATTTGCGCGTCTTTTTCCCGAGGAAAAAAACGAGGTGCGCACAGCTGGCGACTTCACTGGGGACCCTGTTCCCACTAGTGAGTCAAGCCTAACCTATTTGGTTTAAAGCCAATTGTTTTATTTCCTTTGCGTGCCATGTTTATTTATTTTATTCATACATGCTATATTTATGCTTTATGTTTATATTTGCTTTATCTGCTTTATATTCATATCATATATATCAAATGTGGGGGTTACTTGAGTGATGTTACTCCACATTGTTCGGGTTAATGCCGGACGTGTGAGGCTCTCTACCCGGGCTTGAGAAAAAAACTAAGT
Organism: Medicago ruthenica; assembly: GCA_018208015.1. Lineage (NCBI taxonomy): Eukaryota > Viridiplantae > Streptophyta > Magnoliopsida > Fabales > Fabaceae > Medicago > Medicago ruthenica. Next base: position 15,557,480 of record CM031375.1, read on the forward strand.
TAGAAGGAGGTTGTGTGCGGAAGCCCGCGTTGACGTATGTCCGTGAGGTAGGATGTCCAACCCCGCTTAGATGAGATTTTCACGTGGAATTAATTGAAGTCATGTCGACGTATGTCCATAGACAACCCTAATTCCATATGAGGTTGATGACTCTAAGGACCTCTTCTTAGGAGATTTCACCAATTTAGAGCCTACATGTGAGGATGGGGGGGGAAGTTCCGAACCTTCATAAACCATACCCTTGCATAACATTTGCATTCATGAAAGTAATTTTCGCATCGTTTTGCTTTATAGGAGTTTAAAAAGAACGAACAAATATTAGCAAAAAAAGAAATATGGATTCCGGGAACAAGAATACGCTCGCCTTCAAAATTAAAGCTCCTAGGGTGGAAAGTTTATTAGCTCTAAGCAAGAGGCTCTCTTCGGTCCACAAGAATATCTTCGAGGCAAGCTATGGGCTAATCCTTGATCTTTTACCCGTGAGAATAGATTCAACCGCCTTAACCACTTTGGCGCAATTCTTCGACCCACCTCTACGGTGCTTCACATTCCAAGACTTCCAACTAGCACCAACATTGGAAGAGTTTGAGAAGATTTTGGGTTGTAGCATGAAAGGTCATGAACTCTATCTCGGTCCGGGAAGGGATCCCACATTCGAAGCCATCGCCGAATCCTTATACCTCGACACCCAAGAAGTGGCATCTAACTTGGAAGTTAGAGGAAACCTTAAGGGATTTTCAAGAAAGTTTTTGGAAGCCAAAGCTCGGGATTTACTAGCCAACAAAGAGGTAATGCCCTTCAACGCCATCTTAGCCCTCTTAGTCTACGGGATTGTCTTATTCCCCAACGTGGATGATTTCGTAGACTTTCCGGCTCTAGAGGTGTTTATGACTAAAAATCCAGTTCCTACAATCTTAGCGGATTTTTATCATACCCTCTACTCAAGGCATGAACAAGCAAGGGGACGCAAAATTACTTGTTGCACTCCCGTGGTGCAAGTTTGGATGATGTCCCACATGCCAAGAAACCAAGACTTTGTGGAAAACCGGGCCAAGCTCAAATGGTCACAACGGATGACAACCCTCGCCGAGAAGGACATCCATTGGTTTTCACCAAACTTAGAGGACCCGGAAATTATCCTCAGCTGCGGGGACTTCCCTAACGTACCCCTCATTGGTACTAAGGGATGTATTAATTACAATCCGGTCCTCTCTCTCCGACAACTAGGTTTTTCAATGGAAGATAAACCCAATGACCTTTTGTTGGAAGCTTTCTACTTAAGGGAAGGCGATCAAGACCCGGCATTGCTAGAGAGAATCCGGGGAGCATGGAGCCAAGTACGCAAGGGAAGGGTCGGCAAGAGAAACTGTGTCGCCAAACCCCTTTATACTCAATGGGTGAAGGAGAGGGTCAAAGCAATCAAGTTACCCTTCGTGGTCATAAACCCTCCAAAATCTCCTACACCTAAACCTATTGCAATCATTCCCAACAAAGAAGTGGAGGACCTCAAGGCTAAAATTCAAGAACTCCAAAACAAAAACGGAGACTTAGAATTGAAGCACCTCCAAGCTTTAGGAGAAATTACTAGGACGAAGAGAGATCGTGATGAAGTATCGCATTCTCTCCTAGTATGCCAAAAACGGTTAAGAATCTCCGAAGGGAAAAGGGATTGGATAGGAGGCGGCTTGGTTAGCGCGGATGCCAACCTTGTGGCCAAGGACGAAGAGTTGGAAAGAATCTTACATTCCAACCAAGAGCTCAAGAAGTTTGGCGAACTAGCCATCGAAGCTCAACGGAAATGGAGGTTGAAATTCCAAGAGAAAAATCAACAGCTCCAAGAAGTAGTGAAAGACTACAAAGAGCAGCTTCAAGCCGAACGCGTCCAGCGGCAAAGACATGAGGGTCTCTCTCATCAAGGGAGGCTAAAGTGCAATCTTCTCGAGGAAGACATCAAGAAATTCAAAGAGTACTTCGATAAGATTGCAAGAGCTCATGGGGACCACATTGCACAACTGCACGATGAAATTAGAAGTGCAAGAGTCAAGCTAGACCAGCGCAAGGAAGTAATTGAGTATGTATGGCAAGACGCCACCCGATTAAGTGAGGATTTCACTAAATTGGTTGCATTCTCAAATTTGGTGATCACCCAACTTCCAAAGAAGCTAGCGGAGGCCGAGATGGTCATGCCCTACTTTGTCATCCCTATGGAGATCCGGAAGTTTATGAAGTTCTGCAAGGACACCATAGATTTCTATAGGGAGGAGATGAGCAAAGCCGAGAAGCGAGCGGCTATTTGATTTGTAATAGCATTAGTTACACTTTGTAAACAAATGTTATTTAATCAAATATATTTTGAAGTATAATCAATTTCCCGGTCTTTAATATTTTGAATTGCTAAATATTAATCGTGCACCTTTAAACTCCATAAAGCAAAATAAAAAAAAACGCATATTTTGCATACATACATCCACATGCATCTTCATGCATTTTTTTTCAAAAAAAAACTCATTCATTTCCCTAAAAACAGTTCAAAGCAATCATAGCCCGAAAACCCCGAAAGCCCTCGGTCCAAGAACCAGATACTCAACACTCGTACGGAACACGAGCTAACAAACAAAGGATCATGGACAATTTGGAACAAACTCAAGCGGCTTTGAGAGAAGAGGTTGATGGAATGAAAGGAAAGATGGATCAAATGCTAGAATTAATGCAAGCTCTATCGGCACGAGAAAGCCACCCTCGCCCAACAACGGATGCATCCAATGTGCAATGGCCTCCTTATGGTTTACCTGTGAATTATACCCCACCCTTCGAAAATGAGGGTCAAGGACCACCTCCACCACCGCTCACAATCCCCGTAAGGAATGAAGAGCGTCGTCCTCAAGGAACTTCCACTACTCAGCATGAAGTAATTCCCCATGATGTGGAAAATAGCCAGCTAAGGCAATCTGCTCCCGACACCACCCACCAAGACAATGATACCACCCAAATGTATCGAGTTTTGGAAGAAAGGTTGAAAGCTGTCGAAGGGTTCAGCTCATACGGTGCCCACAACGCCTTGGACATGTGCCTAGTGCCTGACGTGGTAATTCCTCCGAAGTTCAAAGTACCGGACTTCGAGAAGTACAAAGGAATTCAATGCCCTCGGAACCATCTAAGGATGTTCTGTAGGAAGATGGCAGCCTACGCAATGAACGAGAAACTCATGGTGCATGTGTTTCAAGATAGTTTAAGCGGAGCGTCCTTGGATTGGTACATGCAGCTCGAGCGTACCCATATCCAAACTTGGAAGGATCTAGCCGATGCCTTCCTAAAGCAATACAAATATAATTTGGACATGGCTCCAAATAGGATGCAACTACAAAACCTCCTACAAAGAAGCAATGAGTCATTTAAGGAGTACGCTCAGCGGTGGAGAGAACTAGCTTCTCGTGTACAACCACCACTATTGGAAAGAGAACTTGTCGACACCTTTATGGGCACACTTCAAGGCCCATATTACGACAAGATGATTGGAAGCACGTCCGCCGGTTTCTCCGATCTAGTCATGGTCGGTGAAAGAATAGAAGACGGAGTGAAGAGAGGAAAAATCCAAGGCTCTTCAGAAGCTCAAAGTGGAGCTAGAAAGCCCCCCAGCAACTTTCACAAAAAGAAAGAGGGGGAGACAAATGCCGTTCTAATGGGACCATCCTACCCACCACCGAATCAAATGCCTCACTACCACTATCCTTATGTGGCAGCAGCAACGGCTCAAGGGCGTTACTCACCTCAAGTAATTCCCGCAAATCCACCTCGACAACCAGTAGTGTTGCCGCAGCAAAATCAACAGCAACAGCAACAAGGCGGGTACCCATCAAAGAATCAAGCGAGCTCAAGGAACAGTTATTTTAATAGGCAGTTTGATCCTGTACCTATGTCTTATGGTCAAATCCTGCCGTACCTAATCCAAAAGGGTATGGTCGAGACAAGACTACTACCACCAATGTCGCCACCATATCCACAATGGTACGACGCAAATGCCAAATGCGATTTCCACGCAGGATCCGTGGGGCACAATGTCGAAAACTGTAGAGTTTTCAAACACAAGGTGCAGGATCTTATTGACAAGAAGCTGTTATCCTTCAAAGAGGAGAACCCCAATGTGAAGAACAACCCATTGCCGGGGCATGCGGGTCCTTCTATAAATGCGGTGGAGGAACAAAAGGACTTTGGTCCAGTCAAAAGGATATCCAATGTTAAAACTCCCCTGTCAACTATAAGGGAGCGTTTAACCGGCTTTGGACTATTCGAGGAAATGCACGCCAACTGTGAAGCCTGCAAGGTCAACCCGAATGAGTGCGAAGAGTTGAAGAGCTGTCTGCAAGAGCTAATGGACCAAGGTTGGATCCAAATTGGTTATATAAAGGATGGCATGGACGTTGCTACCTTAGAGTCTAACGGCCCAGAACCTCTCGAGATCCCATACCAAAGGAGAGAGATACCAATGCCAATACAACCCATAACATTCCACGTACCTGCACCCTTCTCTTTTGAGAGCACGAAGAGGGTACCATGGAATTACCAACCTGTGGCCTATGTGGAAGGAAAACCACTAGCCAAAATCGAGCCCAGCATCACTAACATTACCGGTGTTGGAGGAATGACCAGAAGTGGTAGGGTCTTCGCTCCGAAAGAACTCGGGAAGACGCCAGCTGTACTACCAAAGGAGCCGCTCAAAGAAAAGAGCGTGGAGGAAAAAGAGAACCAAGCGGGGCCTTCTCAAAAGACAATCCCGCAAAAAGAGGCCGAAGAATTCTTAAGGATAATTCAAAAGAGTGAGTACAAGATCATTGACCAGCTAGGTCAAACTCCCTCCAAGATCTCCATGCTATCCTTACTACTAAGCTCGGAAGCACACCGAGAAGCACTGCTGCGGATCCTCAGTGAGGCACATGTCACCAAGGACATTCCGGTGGACCAATTCGACGGGATAGTCGGAAATATTACCTCAAGTAGGTACTTGGGTTTCAATGGCGATGAGCTACCCGACGAGGGGCACATTCATAACCGCGCCTTACATATCTCCGTGAAATGCATGGACCACATCCTCTCAAGAGTGCTAGTGGACACGGGGTCATCATTGAATGTCATGCCCAAGACTACCCTTCTCAAACTATCATGTGAAGGGACCGTAATGAAGCCTAGCGCCTTGGTCGTAAAAGCTTTCGATGGGTCAAGAAGAGCCGTCATAGGGGAGATTGACTTACCAGTCCAAGTCGGACCAAAGGTTTTCACCATAACCTTCCAAGTCATGGATATTAATCCAACATACAGTTGTCTTCTCGGACGACCATGGATCCATGCGGCCGGAGCTATTACCTCTACCCTGCACCAGAAACTGAAGTTCATCATTGATAACCAAATGATTGTAGTTTCCGGGCAAGAGGACATGATGGTAAGCCATCTCTCATCTTTCCGTTATATAGAAACGGATGAAGAAGCTGTGGACGTCCCATTCCAATCTTTGGAAGTGGCGAATGTCGTGACATTAAGCTCGAAGCCCAAGGAAGAGGCTAGGACAGCCATGTCATCATGGAGGGCGATAAGAGAGGCCCTAGAAGAAAGCCGACCCTCCGGATGGGGCAAGTTAGTGGACATACCGGAGAAGAAAAATCGCTTCGGGTTGGGGTATCATCCATCAGCCGAAACTTTCTCAAAGCCTGCAAAGCAAGGGATCCTCCCCATTTTGGAAACATTCATCAATGCGGGGTTTATCCGTGAAGATCAAGTGGCTCTACTCGAAGATGTAGACGAAGACGTGCCCGATTTGGTGTATCGTTGCGCTTCGGATGAAGCTTTGAATAATTGGAGGGCTATCGCAATTCCCGAGATCATTACCAGGATTAAGTAATAAACCATGTTTGTTTGTTTTTATTTTATTTTTTTTTTTTAAAAAAAAAATCATTTAGCTCTGCCCAAGGCAAATGATTAGTCGTGTGGGGCCCCCATGTTTTAAAAGTTGTTTACAATCATGAATAAAAGCAATCTTTTATGTTCATTTGAGTCTTTTTCTTTTTGCATTTGTTTTAAAAAAAAATTTTCTACAAAAAGCCTAAAAAAAAAATCATACTCATGCAGATCTACAAATCCACCCTCCAAAAACAACACTACCTTAAACCCTTATGACTTCGATTGCCCGATTAATCAAACGGAAGATGATGAAGAGGACGATTATGAACCGCCTGAAGAATTGTCTAGACTTGCAAATCAAGGGGATAGGGTAATACAACCTCACCAAGAATCAGTTGAAAAGGTCAACTTGGGGACCGAAGAGGATAAGAAAGAGGTCAAGATAGGAGCCTCCCTGCACGAGGATGTGAAAGGAAAGTTGATCAAGCTTCTGCAAGAGTACGTGGACGTATTCGCTTGGTCATATCAAGACATGCCGGGTTTAGACCCTAACATCGTTGTACACAAGCTGCCACTCAAGCCGGAATGCCCGCCAGTGAAGCAGAAATTGAGAAGAACTCGACCCGATATGGCTCTCAAGATCAGAGAGGAGGTCAAAAAGCAATTCGATGCCGGCTTCTTAGCCGTAACCAAGTATCCAACATGGGTTGCAAACATTGTGCCAGTTCCGAAGAAGGATGGCAAGGTGAGGATGTGTGTGGATTATCGGGACTTGAATAGAGCAAGCCCAAAGGATGACTTCCCGCTACCACACATCGACATATTGGTGGACAACACAGCCCAATTCTCAGTCTTTTCCTTTATGGATGGCTTCTCGGGATATAACCAAATCAAGATGGCTCCAGAGGACATGGAGAAAACTACGTTCATCACTCCATGGGGGACATTCTGCTATAAGGTAATGCCTTTCGGATTAACAAATGCCGGGGCAACATACCAAAGAGCAATGGTGACTCTTTTCCACGACATGATCCATAAGGAAATTGAGGTCTACGTAGACGATATGATTGCCAAATCCCAAACGGAGGAGGATCATCTAGTCCATCTACGAAAGCTTTTCGAACGCCTAAGAAAATTCAAGCTGCGCTTAAATCCTAACAAGTGCACATTTGGCGTTAGATCCGGGAAGTTATTGGGCTTCATTGTCAGCCAAAGAGGTATTGAAGTGGATCCCGATAAGGTGAAGGCCATCCAAGAAATGCCAGCGCCAAATACCGAGAAAGAAGTCCGGGGTTTCTTAGGAAGATTGAATTACATCGCCAGGTTCATCTCACACATGACAGCTACCTGCGAACCAATCTTCAAGCTGCTAAGGAAAAACCAAGCCGTTCATTGGAATGAGGATTGCCAAGAGGCGTTTGACAAGATCAAACAATACCTGCAAGAACCACCAATTTTAATACCTCCGGTTCCGGGTAAACCCCTCATCTTATACCTAACCGTACTTGAAGGATCAATGGGTTGTGTGTTAGGACAACAAGATGAAACGGGAAGAAAAGAGCACGCAATTTACTACCTAAGCAAGAAGTTTACCGACTGTGAAACAAGGTATACTTCACTTGAAAAGACTTGCTGCGCTTTAGCGTGGGCTGCTCGACGTCTAAGGCAATACATGTTGACCCATACAACTTGGTTGATATCGAAGATGGATCCCATCAAGTACATCTTCGAAAAGCCAGCCCTCACAGGGAAGATAGCCCGTTGGCAAATGCTGCTGTCTGAGTACGACATCCAATATGTTGCTCAAAAAGCCATCAAAGGGAGTGTTTTATCCGAGCACCTTGCTCACCAACCATTGGAGGATTATCAACCCATACAATTCGACTTCCCAGACGAAGATGTCGTAGCTTTGAATGACGAAGAAGTCACAAGCGATGATGAAGGACCAGAACCAGGAGCTCAATGGAAGCTCGCCTTCGACGGCGCCTCAAATGCCATGGGACACGGTATCGGAGCGGTTTTAATCTCCCCAAGAAATGGATACCAACCCTTCACAGCAAGGTTATGCTTTGACTGCACCAATAACATGGCAGAATACGAAGCATGTATCCTAGGCCTCGAAGCAGCAATTGATCTAAGGATCAAAAACCTTGAAGTATACGGTGACTCAGCCTTAGTCATCTATCAAGTCAAAGGAGAATGGGAAACAAGACATCCCAATTTAATTCCTTACCAAGCCCGGGTTGTAGAATTGATCAAGCATTTTGATGAAATCAATTTCCACCACATACCTCGAGAAGAAAATCAGGTAGCAGATGCTTTGGCTACATTATCATCAATGTACCAAGTAAATTCCTACAACGAAGCACCAATCATAAGGATGGATCGTAGAGACAAACCAGTTGTATGCGCATCAGTCGAAGAAGAACTTGACAACAAACCTTGGTTCTACGACATCAAGCGATACCTCGAAGAGCAAGAGTATCCAGAAAGTATCTCGCACACTGATAAGAGGACCCTCAGAAGATTGGCGTCCCAGTTCTTCCTCAGTGGAAATACCCTCTACAAAAGAAATTATGACATGGTCCTGCTCAGATGTGTGGATAAACACGAAGCGGACATGCTCATCAAAGAAATCCACGAGGGATCTTTTGGAACCCATGCTAATGGGCATGCAATGGCGAAGAAAATCCTAAGGGCGGGCTACTATTGGTTAACCATGGAAGCTGATTGTTTCCACTATGCCAAGACTTGTCACAAGTGCCAGATTTACGCCGACAAGGTGCATGTACCACCAACTCTACTAAACGTCATGACTTCACCTTGGCCATTCTCTATGTGGGGCATAGACATGATTGGAATGATTGAGCCCAAAGCGTCAAATGGACATCGCTTCATCCTCGTTGCCATCGATTACTTCACCAAATGGGTAGAAGCAGCTTCGTATGCAAACGTAACCAAACAAGTGGTAGCCCGATTCATCAAGAAGGAAATCATTTGCCGTTATGGTACTCCCCACAAAATCATCACCGATAATGGGGCAAACCTAAACAACAAGACAATGAAGGAGTTATGCAAAGATTTCAAGATTGAGCACCATAATTCCTCCCCTTACCGACCAAAGATGAACGGTGCGGTAGAAGCAGCCAATAAGAACATAAAGAAGATCATCCAAAAGATGGTGACAACATATAAGGATTGGCATGAGATGCTTCCCTTTGCGCTACATGGCTACAGAACAGCCATTCGCACTTCAACTGGGGCAACCCCCTTCTCCTTAGTATACGGTATGGAAGCTGTTCTCCCCGTAGAGGTGGAAATTCCTTCGCTAAGGGTCTTGATGGAAACCAAGCTAGAAGAAGCTGAATGGGTCCAAACAAGGTTCGACCAACTGAATCTCATAGAGGAGAAGCGTCTGACGGCAATATGTCACGGCCAACTCTATCAAAGGAGGCTCAAGAGAGCATTCGACAAGAAGGTCCGTCCTCGAGAGTTCAAAGAAGGAGACCTAGTGCTCAAGAAGATATTACCTATCCACAAAGATCCCCGAGGGAAGTGGACTCCCAACTATGATGGGCCGTACGTGGTAAAGAAAGCTTTCTCAGGCGGAGCCCTGATCATCACCACTATGGACGGAGAGGAGTTCCCACTCTCAATAAACTCCGATGCAGTCAAGAGGTATTATGCCTAAAAAGAAAAAAAAAGAAAAAAAAGAAGCTCGCTAAATCGAAAACCTGAAAGGGCGGTTTAGGCAATAGAGAGCGTCCTGCTAGATTGAAAACCTGAAAAGGCGATCTAGGCAAAAATTAAGGACATCAAAAAAGGAAATACACCCCGGTGGATTGAAAACTCGAAAGAGCGGTCCAGGCAAAAGTTAGGGGTTAACAAAAAAAAGGGCAATGACTGCAGCATCCAAGCTCCGGACAAGATTCAAGAGGAGAAGAATCGGTCTCATCAGCATCTTCCAACAAACAAAAATCTCGAAGTCATAGGGAAATAGCATGTGTTGTGCCAAAACCAACATTTTCTTTTGCTTTTTTTCTTGTCTTTGTCTATCTCACTTCTCACTTTATGTATTTTTACCCATTCAAGAGGTCAAATCTGCATTGAATAAATTTCTTCTTTTGTTACTTTATGTTCTCAGTAGCGCATAAAATTTTGTTTTATTCATGATGAAAATGCTTTAAAACATGGAAAATAAACAAAAGAATTTTCTTCAAAAAAGAAAAGACAAACAAACATTGCTTTATTTTGAATCTTCGTGAATTCTGAGAGAATTGCGGTAATTCCTACCAAAATATTGCACCAAAGGACTTATGCTCCTTAACAAAGACAAGTACGTAGCTCGCGGCACGCGGAGCGCAAGAACCCCAAGGGTCAAGAGGAGCAAAAATCCCCAGTAAACACCCTAAAGCATCCAAACACCAAACAAGGCTGGATATCGATCATGCTTCCAAAATGATCCTTATATCCCCATAAGCCAAACCTCATTGATACTCCCCAGGGAGTCTCAACCCCAAACAAAAGTCCAATCATTATTGGCAAACCCACACAAATTTTCGGGCTTAGGCTCGAACTACACCGGTTTTGATCCCATTTGGGTATGTAGGCAAAGGACCTTGTCCTTCCAAACCGACCAACCAAAAAACCAACAAAAAAGAGAAAGCCCAACTGTCATGAACACAACCACAAACAAAGACCGACTCTGCTCGGCACCCAACCAACATTATTTCATTTCATGCATGCATATTTAAAACCATTCATACACATGCATTTCATTTCATAAAACATACATCCTCAACAAGGATCCTCCAGTGAGTATCACATATTCACCAACATCCATCAACATTCAACCAGGGGCACCTATTTAGGGTAAGACCGCAGCTCGTTAGGAATCGATATGCAGAAGCAGTGCCTGAATAAGATCACCTAGTTTAGGTATCGACCTCTAGAAGCAGTACCTAGAGTAGATCACCTACATCCATGTTTCGACCTCTAGAAGCAGTACCTAGAGTAGATCACCTCCCCCAGTGTATCAACCTTCAGTGTTAGCGGCTGAATAAGATCACAGCTCGTTAGGAATCGACATTCAGAAGCAGTACCTGAATAAGATCACCTAGCTTAGGTATCCACCTCTAGAAGCAGTACCTAGAGTAAACCTCCATCTTAGGTATCGACCTCTAGAAGCAGTACCTAGATAAGATCACCTACCTCAATGTTCCACCTCTAGTGACATCCTAGAGTAAATCACCATCCTCAGGAATCGACCTCTAGAAGCAGTGCCTAGATAAGATTACCTTCATCCCCCAGTGGATCTACCTCCAGTGTTAGCGGCTGGATACGATCAACCCCTACCAACCATTGCATTTGCATTTCGCGAAGGACAAAATTCGGGTCCTTCTTTTTACTTAATTGATCTTCGCAAAGAGTTCATGAGATGCCCTCGGCACTCACGCACTCTATGCGAAGACACAATTAAGTAGGGGCAGCTGTAGTACCCTAATTTTGTCCTACGCATTTTAAAACAAAAATCAAAAAGAATCAAAAGAGGGGAAAAAAGTCAAAAGTCAACAAAAGTCAACAGAAAAGTCAACATTTTAAAAATGATGACTTCGCACTGCGAAGCTCCCTTCGCACTGCGAAGTCTGCGATTTTTCTGCAGATTTTTGGTTTCTTGGATTTAATTCCAGAATCTGTTGCATATCACTTCCATAATTATTTTAAGTAGCATTCATGGCTAATTGGGCCAAGCAAAGCCAGAGTTGAAGGACTTGCCATTAATGCCAAGGTTGGAAGCTTTTTCTTCCAACCTAGCATGTGACAAGCAAGTGGGCTTGCCCTTGGGCAGCTCTAGTCCCTCCCAGGTGACCTGCTAACCACCACAAGGTTGCCAGCCACCTGCTTGAGGACTTTCCTCCTGCTTGCTCCCCCAAAAACCAGTCAAACCAGCTGGATTTTTCACTTGAAAAAGCCATGATTGCCTACTCTGTTTTGCAGCAGCTTTTCACCCTCTCACACCAGCCATAAGTAGCCTTTTCATCCCTCAATCTCTGCACATTACAGTGCACGTTTTTATTGACCAACCATTGAGATTGCAAGGATTGATCCCCAAGCATTAGCCAATTGCAAATCAGCTTTGTTCTTCATCATTACCTTCTAGAATTAGTTGAATTTGTGGCTGAAATCAGGCTGGATCTTGCCCCTTGGTACAAGGCAGGGTTGCCTCTATCCATTAGCATTTAATGCAAAGGGATTCAGCTTGATCTTAGCCACAAATCAGCTGAATTTTGGGATTGTGTAATGATGACAAAGATTTGATTTTGGCCTATAAATACAAGGCAATGCCCAAGGATACAAAAAGAGTGAACACAGCATTTTCAAGAGCAGAAACTCTACTCATTTTAGCCTACAAATCTCCACAAATAACCAGAAACAATCAATCCACACAAAGCTTTCCAAAGTTCCAAAACCATCACCAATATTCAAACCTCTTGTGAAAGCTTTCAATCAAATCAAATCAAGTGCAGCTGGAGCTTTGCTAAGGAGTTCTGTAAGTTTCTAAGCACTTATCTTGCATTTATAATTGTGTTTGCATAGCTATTTTGGCTCAAAACCTTTTGATCCTAAAAAACCCCTTTTGAATTCAAAGAAATCCCAAGGTTTTCAAAACATCAAAACTGGTTTGTCCAGCCTTTTTCATCCCAAAAACTCAAAGTTTTTCACCCACCTATAAGGTCCTGAGTGTGTTCAGAAGTTGTTTCTGAACAAATGTTCAGAAACAGCTTCTGAACCCAAAATTTCGCATGCTTCGCAGTGCGAAGTCATGGTCGCAGTGCGACCATGACAGAACTCAGAACCTGAGTTTTTGTGTCAAAACAACCAATTTTTGAGGTTCTAGCCCCAGAGCTCAGAACCTAAGAGTTTTTAAACCCATGTTCTTCAAACCATAACAAAGTTTTTGCATAATTTGGACAAAATCACAAGTTCGTATGACCATTTTGTGAATAACTTGCAAAGCAAGTTATGTTCCCAAACTTTCAAAACCACATGAACAAACAAGCTATGTTCATCTTTTCAATCTAAACTTGAACAATAAATATTGTTCATGATGTTCAAAACTCAAAGATGAACATACACCATTTACGTTCGCATTTTCGCAAAATGAGACGAACTTGCGCGTTTTTAGCAAATTTGCTAAACCTTCCCATTTTAGGTTTTCAAACCATATGTTTTGACTTACCTTGGGATTTCTAAAGGATTCAACCCAAAAACATGAATGAAAAAGGGATGGTGTGACGTATGTCTCTCCATCGCCCCGATTGTACGAATGCGTGACGTATGTCTCGTCGCTCGGACAATCGTCATTCCCCTTTTTTAATATGCACAACCCTAACCAAACCAAATCTTGGCCCCGTGTGGTCAATCCAAACCTTTTGGTCCCCCGTTGGCCATTAGACTCAACCCCTCGACTCGTTTGAGTCCACTCGGTCAATGTTCGACTCGTCCGAGTCCATTGTACCCGTTCTTGATCTCAGTGGATCAATCGAACAATCACCCGACTCTTCGGAGTCCACTCGGTCAATGTTTGACTCGTTTGAGTCCATTGCACCTCCCTTGGTCCCATGGCGACCAATTCAACCCTTTACCCTAACGGACGTACCTTTTAACAATTCTAATGTGATTCACGAACAAACGCTTAATAAGTCTCCAAGAGCGAGCATACAAGCTACGTTTTAATCGCAAGAATTCGGTTAAAACATCGTCCATTTAAAATCAACCAACACATGTACGTTTTTTTACAAAGAACTACGTACGCTTTGAATTCTCCGACTACCGGGAGATACGTAGGAGCAAGATCGACATCTTGTCAAGCGCAATAATAATAAAAACTTTTTTTCCTTTTCTTTCGTTTGTTTTTATCTCTTTTTTCCCCCCTTTATTATTTTTAATATAAATGAACATGCACGCAAAGTATTTAAAAAACAATTCAAGCTTTAAACCAAATAGAAGGTTCCCGTTGAGTACAACGGACGTGAGGGGTGCTAATACCTTCCCCTTGCGTAATCGACTCCCGAACCCGACAATGGTTGCGATGACCAAATCCTTATCCTCATCGTCTAAAGGGTTTTATTATCGTTTCCCTTTACAACAAAAAAAAAACTTAAGGGTTTATCAACGTTCCCTTTACACAAAAACTTTGGTGGCGGCTTCACAAAGGCCCTCCGAGCGTTTGCGAACGACCTCGGAGGATTTGCGCGTCTTTTTCCCGAGGAAAAAAACGAGGTGCGCACACAAACCACAATATCCTGCATAAACGATAGAAAAGGTGTTAATTGTTATTATCTAAGGTTTCTAAAAATTTTAAATTTAGTATATTGAATAACTGCCCATGGGGGATTCAATCGTAAGTCTCAACTTCACAAAATACATAAATTTTCAAGTTGGGATTCTAATCGAACACACACTAACAAACTACAAAGCTGTCAAGAAAAAAAAACAAAACAAAAATTCTTATGAATGAGCAGCAAAAAGGAGTTAGACCTAATTTTTCATGTATTGATTGCTAATAATTGTCCAAGAAAGATAATATAAAATTAACTAATTTTTGCAAACCAAATGATAGAAACAGGACAATAAACATAGTTATTTAATCACTTTTCCACATTTGGTTTATTTAATCACTTCTCCACATTTTCACAAGACCTAGTTTATCACGTAGAAAGTGGACAATAAACATGTCTGATAGTACTTCTCTTTTCGATACAGAACTGGAGAAAATTGGTTGGATTCCGTTACCTTAAGATCTTCCACTTGATTCCAGCAACAACAAAAACCAAATGCTTGTTACGAGTAAGAAACTGCCTCAATTTCAACACAACATCCTTCACTACAACAACAATTCCCATCAATAAAACAATAACGATTAGAACATCCTTTCACTGCATAAATACACACAGAAGTATCATACATCCCAATTTTCTATTTGAGTTCAGCTCTTAAGAGGCGTACATATTCTCTAAGGTAGGCATCGAATTTTTAATCAGTAAATTTTATTGATACCAAACTCTAGCAAGACGCTTAAAGGCAATGATAAAAGAACAAAGATGCCACATATAGACGTAACATCCGCAAAATCCACCAAAGAACAACAGTAAACATAATACGGTATAACCCTCCTCCAACATGAAAACACAGCTAACCAAAAAACCCCTAAACTGCGTAAGCTATGACGCTGAATTCTAATGTAATACTACCAGATTTCAGTCCCATAGCTATGCTTAATCAGCCCAAAACCTTACAAAAATGAGCACACCTAAAAAACTCCTTTCTGCGACCACTAACAAAAACGCAGGACAGCAGCCACTGCAACCTGCATAACACTGCAGCAGTGTGCACAGAAGACAGCAGCAGATGCGCATAACTAACTCTCACCTACAATGTATAGCTCCCAGATAACCACACACTATTGAAAATCGATAAACGCACATTAACTGACTCTCAAACTACAATTTATAGCTCCCACACAACCACATGCCATAGAAAATCAGTCAACACACGTTAACTCTCAGCCCACAATTCATAGCTCTCACCTAACCACGACGGCGACACCCGAAGGCGAATCAACATAACAGAGTTGATCTCAACCAATTTAAAATTGGTTAGACAACACTAACAGAGTTGAATCAACATTTAAAAGTTGAAAATTTTAAAAAAAAATCTTAAATAAGCAAAAGGAGAAAAGAAATTATAACTAATAAAGCATACTCACTAGATAACCATATGATACTCAAATTATAACCAATAAAGCGTACTCACCCTGCTGTTGAAAAAGGAGTAATTAGATAACATAGATAGAAGTAGAAGCAGAATCATAATCGATAAGCAAAAAGAAGCTTTCAAACGTAAAATTAAATTTTAAATCGGAAGAAAAAAAATGAAGGAAGACGGTGCATACTCAATGGAACTAAACCGAGCAAATGGCAGAAAGCTTCGATTGGAATAGAAAGCTTCGATTGATAAATGGCAGAAAACTTTGATTGGAATATAAAGCTTCGATTGGAACTGAGAAGCTTCGATTGAGACAAAAAGCTTCGATATGAGATTGAGGGTGAGGAACAGAAAGCTTCGATTGCGGAACCAAGGTTAGTGATGGTGAGATTGAGCCATGGGTTGGAGATTGAGATTCACGTTTGAATGGGGGATAGTGAGGAACGAGATGCTTTGGTGGGGGAGAGTGAGATCGTGGGTTTCAATTTGGGGGAAAATGGATTGTGGGTGAGAAGGGACGACAGTAGTATAAGGGTTTACTTGTGTTTAGCTTAATTTTTATAAATACTTTTTAAATGGGGTAAACCCACTTAAAAAACTTCACCTCCGTGCCTATGTTTTTAAGTCAGGTGGATCACAACCCACTTAAAATCCTTGAGCTAATAAGTGTTTTTTGTACTAGTGTGTCTCCCTCAGCTATAACAAAATTCTAGCCCGTGCTTGACACGGAAGTCCATACTAGTATGGAATATATAAAGTGTATATTTGAATTCACTTTTGAAAAAACTAAATATGATTAAAGTTTTAGTCAATAAAAAAATTGATTAAACTGAATTGGGTATGCTTTAAAGTTTAAGGTTCTAAACAGAAATAATTTTAACTTAAAATCAAGATAATTTATAATTTTTGTTTTTAAACATGATTTTTATACTTAAATTTATTATTCAATTTATTTTCGAATGATGACAACCAATCATAAATTATTTTATATTAAATTTACTTTAAATCAAAATTACTTTTACAAAACTAATTAAATAAATAATTATATTTAATACCGTATCAAACCGAACACGTAATTTTAAGAATTTAATTTGTAAATATTATCAATATAGTTTTTCTTGCAGTTCCATCAATTATAATCGGAAAAATATTTATAGAGAGTGTATTTTTTGTGTAATTTGAATATCCAACCGTTAACATATATTAATCCTTTAAACTTTGTGGAACCTAAATCAGTTATTGTAGTTTTGTGTGTAAACCAAATAATGATTGATATACAATTCTTTAAACTAATTATTATTGATTTTTTTATCAATAATAATTTTTAAAAGAATTGTATAGTAGTTGTTAAACTTTATCAGTTTGATGGTCAAGATATGATAGAGACAAGATAAGATATAGAGCTGAATAGAGATAAGATATGATATGGACATGACAATTGACAAACATTAATCCTATCATGTGTTTGATGCACACATGATAACAAATCGGATATCATACAATAAAAAAAACATATACAATATCATTATTTTATTATAATTAAATGAGAAAATTACTCTCGTAATTAATAGATATTTTAAAAAAGGCATGTAATTAATTATAAATAAGTAATTGATGAATGACAACATTTTAAAAAGAGCAGTGCTACGGTGCACGACAATTAGGCACCCACGAACACACGACACACCACATGGCTTCACTTCCTTTTTCTAAATTTAGTTTTAATTAAAATAAATAAAATGAAGATTATTCAAGTATAGTGGAATACAAAGGTCGTGCGGATCCCACGACAATATATGTCGTGCCATCAAGCATTTCTGTTTTAAAAATGAGAGAATATCATGTTAATAAATAAGTAATAAATTTTTAATCTTTCAGGTAGTTTCTAACTCAGCCTATACTCTCGGATATAAAATGTTTCTGAGAATAAAAAAAAATTCCCAAAGAAAAGAGTGGGAATAAAGTTCCCATGAAGTTTTTTTTTAAGAAATTTCCATGAAGATGTGAATAAATTTATGTGTAAACTACATATTATAATCCTTATTTTTAAGGT
The DNA here is from genome assembly GCA_018208015.1 of Medicago ruthenica. Classification (NCBI taxonomy): domain Eukaryota; kingdom Viridiplantae; phylum Streptophyta; class Magnoliopsida; order Fabales; family Fabaceae; genus Medicago; species Medicago ruthenica. The sequence continues at coordinate 15,575,190 of CM031375.1, forward strand.
TTCTGGGAATATTAAACTACATATTATAATTCTATTTTTAAGGTTTATGAGAATATTATAATATTAACCAAACATCTTTTTTTTTTCTAAATACCTTAGAATAAAAATCACATCTGTATATTCTAAGGAATGTTATTCCTATGAATAAATTTGGTAAACTTGAAACAAAAACATCGAAACACTAGTCAGAATATGATAGAAAAATGGTTTATTTTATTTTATCTTTTTGATACATCAAACATGATATTTACACATGATATGATAAATATATCATATCCCATCTCACTATCCTGAGCATCAAACATCCCCAAAACATATTGCCGATTCTTGAATTATTTTTCTTGAGGTACTTGTAATAGGAAAAGTTAACTAAGATGATTACTTTCTATTTCCTCAAAAAAAATGATTACTTTGTATAAAAACAAACTATGATTATTAAAAATCAACGTGATAATTTCTTCAAAAAAAAAAATCAACGTGATAATCGTGAGTTGACCCACATCAATTGATGCATGGCGTATTTTTCTATGCTGTGTCGGTTTTTGGTGTCCACATGCTCACAAATTAGCGATCATATTGACCAACCTGAGCAATTCATTTAGCCCTTGTTTGGTTGTGCGTTTGAGAGCCTCATACGTGAGTTTGGATAGGCAAACGTGGGTCTACTAAAAAAGACATGTGTTTGGGTAACTAATTTTTAAATTGATTCAGGCCTATAAATCGATTTATACCGAAGCTCATATTCGTAGCTTTTGCGTTCACGGTGGAAATTGATTCAATTTAATTTGTTATTTTTTTAATAAAAGCTGCTCTAGTTTTCCATGTCTATCCTTACTTCCTTTTAAAAAAGCTGCTCTATATTTTAAATGCACACATATAAAAAAACCCATTTTGGTCATTTACACAACCAAAATCAATTTTGACACAAAATAGCCAAACAACATTTTTCATGTAAATCACTTCTATCGTAAAGATGTCCAAACATAAATCACTTTTCACTCAACTCACTTTTAATCAAAATCAATTCTAGAGAATCAATTCTATCAAAATCAATTTTGTCCACCGCACAACCAAACACACGCTTAGTCATTTTCATCTTCCTTCAATTTTTCTTTAATCAAAGAAAATGGGTCCAACCATGACCTTATCCAGATAAATCATACACAGTGTCTATTAATAAAATGATTAAATTGATTTTATAAAAAAAGATTAAATTAAAATGTCTTTGTTTTGAAATATAACTATATTTTAAAAAATCACGCATGTCACTTACATATAGATTTTTTTGACAATATTACATTTAACAAATGTTTGACCACCTTTTTTGTAAAAAAAAAAAAAGAAGTTTGACCACTTTTCTCACATTTAGTAATAGCATGATGACAAAGCAAAGCAACATCAAGCATGACACGCATTGCATTAATATGTCATGCATCGTGTGTATTAAAAAAAAAAGCACTAATCCACTATATGGTGGTTTGAATTTTAGGAAATGCTGACATGATGCCTTCATGGCATTTTTTTAGTGTACTAAATATAAAAAATATGTATCATTTTCTTAAGGGGTGTTTGTTTCGGAGATTAGAATCTTATTTTAGGAAATCTACGATGGGAATAAAATACAACTATGTTTTTTAGAAGGGAATAAAAAATTATTTCCACAAAAAAAATTATTAATGGGAACTTATTATTCCCACGTAGCCAGGAATTCCATTCTCCTTCGTGAGCATGAGAACAATGTATTCCTGTCAGTTATTTGTGCCTAATCGTTCCTCCACTACCATGTTTACTTTGATTTATGTGTGCTACTACAAAAGGATTAATTATTTAAGTTTATTTAAAATAAAAAATTCATGGGAGTTAAAAACACTAACCAAATTTGCAAATACATGAGAATAAAATTCATGCCATCATATTCGTGGCAATAACTTTTATGAGAAGGAATTTAGAATTCGGAAAATAAATGAATCCTTAAATATTATTGTTTTTAAGACATAGTTATTATTTGTATTTTTTTAAGAAGCTAAATGCAAAATATATTAAAAACCAAACCAGTTAAGCACGAGATGTGCCTAACCGAAAACTGTGTACAACGTCAAAGTAACAAACACGGTAAAGACAGAAACCACAATTACAAAATGGTGTAACCTATACAAAGAGACGACATAGACCACTAATAATGAAAATCAAAAGCGAAACCCAGTTTATGTGTCTTTGGCCACCACCAAGAATGAAGCTTAATACTATCGAGAAGTTGATCCTTAGGGGGTGTTTGTTTCATGGATTGTAAATTTATTCCTAGGAATGTGACATGGGAACCAAGGATTCCCATGTTTGTTTTAAGTTTTCATACATTATACATAGGTACATTTTATTCCTAGGAATAAAATTTACACATGATTTTTTCACTTGTTACTCCCATGTTAAAGTATGAGAATCTTTTATTCTCGTAGGAATAAGAGGTAACCACCCACAACTTCCCACTCTCACACTATTTTAACTCTTTTATTTTATTGTTTTAAATTATAAATTAAATTTATTTAAAAATATTCCTGAGACACTAAATTAATTACCAAACACTTTAATAGGATTAAGATTTCCAGGAATAATGTTCCAGGGAATGTTATTCTCAGGGTTGTAAATTTAATCCTTGAAACAAACACACCTTTAGAAGACACGTTGTTGTTGAAAATTCTCGAGTTCCTCTCCTTCCAAATGACCTAAAGACATGCCAGCCACACCACCCGAAACAAGAGCGAATGTCCTTCCTGAAAGCATGCACGCCAAAAAGTTGTTGTGCGTGACAACCAATATATGATGGAACAACGGTGGTTATACCTAACCAGCGATGAACGAGATGTCAAATGCTACCAAAGAAGTCGCACTCCAAAAATAGATGATTGATCGTTTCCTCTTTCTCGCACCCGCCCGAACACAAAATCGAATATGACGGAATTACTCCTCTTCGAATTAAGTTGTCCTTCGAGGGAATTCTCTTATTAATTGTTCTCCAGGCAAAGAGTGACACCTTGAGAGACACTGCTTTGCTCCAAATTAAGTCTGAATGGCTGTCAACAAGAAGCTGATCCGTAGCTGTGAGAATATGATAAACACCTTTTACCGAGTATCCTTCAACATGGTCATGTTTCCAAATCCATTTGTCATTTACGTTATCTTGCAAAAAATGTTATCAAGAAGCCTAACACACAATCTATCAATTGTTCCTCCTCCCATGCAAATAGTCTTCTTCTCCACCTCCAACCCACCCCGTCAACCTCCCAACCATCCCTCCTCATCGCTACCACATAAACATCAGGATCCACACTTAGCTAAACCAAACGCCTAAACCGATCCCGCAACACCCCTCTTCTAACCCGACCTCCCTCAATCCCATATTTAGCAGCCAATACTTTAAACCACAATCCACCCTGATTATCATACAAACGCCAACACCATTTTAATTCCCTAATCCTCCTAACTCCCAAACCGCCGTACTCCTTACCAGAACACACTTTGTCCCAATTTATCCAATGTATTTTGCGAGCTTCCTCACTCTCCTCCCATAAAAAAGATTTAAAAAGAGATTCAATGATAAAAATAAGACTAGATTAAAAAATAAAAAAGAGAGATGCAATTTTTTTCCTTGAAACAGACTCTTCGCATAATTATTAACTGTGTATTTCATTTTGGCTTAAGTGTACTTTTGGTCCTCTAACTTTTCCAATGTTGCGATTTTGGCCCCTATTAAAAAAAATGAAAAATTTAGTCCCCTATAAATTAGCCCCTTTGCAATATTCACCCTTTTAGTCAATTTTGACTTATTCAACGCCTATGTGGCAGGCCACGTGTGTAATTAATGATTTAAAAAAAATAAAAAAGCCACATAATCATTTTTTAAATTAAATAAATGGAATTAAAAAATTAAAATATCAGAAAAAAAGAAAAAGGTTCTGGACACGTGAGGGATGGGAGGAATTTGCAGTTTGTGTGTGTTTGCTTCAATCTCTCTTCTTTCTCTCTACCAGCCCCAACCACCCACACCACCTTTCAATGACTTCTTCTTCTTTCTCTGGATTTCAACCCATCCATTCATTTTAGATATATTCTTTTCACTTCTTTCACTTCTTCCTCTGGTAACTTCAACAACTCATTACCTTCATTCCAGATTCACCCACTCAAAACTCTAATTTCATTTTCATTCCCAAATCTCCTTTTCACCATGAAAATTTCTTAAACCACCACAACCCATTAACATTAATTTCAACAAAACGCAAAACCCATTTCAAAAGTCACAAACTTTTCACAATTTCGTTCAAAAATACAAGACCCCACTTTCTCGGCCGCCATTTAAACCACCGATCACCACCACCCACAACCACCACCACCGTCGTTGAAATGGAACAACTCAAAAGGACCCGTTTTCAAACTTCTACCAGGTCAGATCACGTTTCGTTTGGTCTGTCATTTGTCAACGGTTGGTGGGTTGAACGGTCAATCGTTTCGTAGCTCCCGCGAGAAACCGGATGCAAAATCCACTGTGAGGATGCCGTGAAAAATTGTGGTTTCTAATGTTAGGAGTAATAGTGGTTCTATTATTAGGGTTTGGGTTGTTAATTTTTTGGATTTTGAATTGAATGAGTTGATAATTTTTTTTCTTTTGGTTTGGGTTGTATCGGAAGAGATGAAGATAGACATGAACTTGAATAATGATGAATATGAATTGTTTTGGATTTTATTTTTAATTTTTTCTGATTTTTTAATTTTTTTAATTTTTTAATTTCATTTATTTAATTTAAAAAATGATTATGTGGTTTTTTTATTTTTTTTAAATCATTAATTACACACGTGGCCTGCCACATAGGCGTTGAATAAGTCAAAATTGACCAAAAGGATGAATATTGCAAATGGGCCAATTTATAGGGGACTAAATTTTTCATTTTTTTAATAGATGGTCAAAATCGCAACATTGTAAAAGTTAAGGGACTAAAAGTACACTTAGATCTCTATTTTTTGTTGCGAAAGACCAAGAGACGTATACTCAATCATTCATTCATCGTGACCATTGATTCAATCAATATTTAGTAAAAATAAATAGATATCCAGCGGTTAATAGTGGCGATCCACGATGAAGCACTAGGGTAGCAGTTCACCCTTACACACACCCTTGTGATTTCCCGCCATAACACAGGCATTGTCACCTCTCTCTCTCTCTCTCTCTCTCTCTCTCTCTCATGGCGCCTTCTTCTCCGAGCAATACGTCTTCGCAACTTCCTTCAACCGCTACAGAAAATGATCTTCAGGTTCTTTTTCCCTATTTTACTGATCATCACATCACATTCCATTGATCTTTATATTTAACCACTTGCTATCAATTTTATCCTTAACATATTCTCAAAGAATCTAACGACTAAAATTTGGCAGAGTAGAGTCAGAGATCTTTTCTGAAATATTCATAATTTCAAGAATCTATTTGATAGCGCTTTACAAAGTTTGGTGGTTTACTCCTTATTATTTGTTTGATGATGAGTCATTTTGTGTTTCATAATTAGGGTCCGTTTGGATTGACTTATTTTTGAGCTAATGAAAAATAATTTATGCAAATAAATAAGCTTTTATATTAATTCATAAGTTCTCAGTAACGAAAATTGTATTTTCATAAGCTGTTTTTTCATAAACTATCTTGACAAGCTTATGAATAATATATAAAAGCTTATTTAATTGCATAAGCTCAAAAATAAGCCAATCTTAAAGGGCCGCAAGTCGATATAATAATGTCGAGTTTTTAGACTTTCTAGTTTTTGCTGCTACTTACTCGCCATCATTCTTAGTTTTTATACTGTCTATTGGTTAATGTCATTCTTTATCAACTAAGTGTTGAAATTGCCGGCCGTGGCGCCTCAGTGGCCATAACCAATTTCTGAAGGGATGTTCTCCATGGCGGCGGCCTTAGGCCGCATTGGTGTGTTTATCAGTGTTGTCAATTGCAAATCGCGGAAAATAGATGTTTGTTCAAATTCTGCTAGTAACAGTGCGGTAGCACCGCTAGAGAGGCTAGTTCTCTGTATTTTGTACTAAATAGCGTATCACAGAACAATAGCGATTTGTTCAAATTCAGATGATATAGGGGAAGACAAAATTTATCAAGTTCCATTGGGTTTAAAGCCTTTGTTTGATTTTACCTCCTTGCTACTACAGATAGAATGCTGATTCAATCCTTATTTGTTTATTTTTTTGTTTTTGACAGCCATTCTTTGTGCTACATAAAGCTTCATCTAGGAGGAAAGATAGAACATCAGCAGGACAGGGAAAATCTCGCAAAAGAAATGAGCTATCTCCTCGATTGCCACAGAGTGCAAATAAACAGGAAGAAAGTACAGATGAAGAATGTGATCGCTATTTGTGTCAGCAACAGCAGATTGAAGCTTTTGATATTGTTTGGACAAAAATTGAATCCACTATTAAGGTCATCTAAATATCTTCTCCCATGTCATGTAACTTACATTGGTTTTGGCCGTATATTCCTATAAGAACTAGAATTTATCGAATAGCCCTATTTCTATTGTAGGACGTCTTGAGAGAGCTCAATGCTAGTGTGTTCAATAATGTACAAAAATGGGTTCAGGAGTGCTTCAATACTACTAGATTGGTTGGAGAACCTAGCATTGCTGTAGCAACTCGGTCTTTTCCTGTTCTAACTAATACTACTCCTGGGAAGTTGTACAGCGCTTTAGTTGTTACCAGTAAGTGTTTTCACATTTTTGATAAATCCTATGAATTCATTGATAGTGTCCACCAATTCTACAAACACGCAGTACGATATCTTTTGGTATTATACTCTAGTATGAGGAATGAAAAACCATTTATATCTCTATATAAAATTTTGAAATTGAACTATGATTGGCAGGAAACATAGAGTTTGTCGATGACATAATGACATTTGAAGAGCTTGGCATTTTCTTGAAATCCCATGGATGTCATGTGGCTATGCTTTCATCAATGGAGTTTTCGTTGAAAAATGGAATTGCTGGTTGCTTGAAAGCTTTATTGCGAGAGTTCCTAGGGAATTCTTTCGATGTGGGTGCTTTTATGAACTTATTATGTATAATTAAATTAAACCTATCTACTGTCACTGTCTCCTTTACTCATTCATTTCTCTATGTTGTTGTTAAGCAGCCAGCTGATATATCTGCCTTAGCATCATGGTATAGAGAACAAGAAAACTACAATAAACCGCTAGTTCTGATCGTTAATGATTTGGAAAGGTGTTGTGGATCAGTCTTAACTGAGTTTATCCTGATGTTGAGGTATGTTTCAGCATCTTTTGTAAGTGTTTTTGCCTGTATATTTGTAACCTCATTTGTATCTGTGCATCTTGAATGTTTTTGGTTGTTCTAAAGCTTCCGTTAACTATGGTGGAGTTCTGTAACAAAAAAGTTTATTGTATATTGCTGACATTTAGAGATTGTAATTATTTGTTTATTTATTTTAATGTATAATATATGGTAATGGTATTTTTCTGCAAAGGCAAAGGATAATGGCAATGATATGAATTGGTTATAATCTTCTTCCATTTTTTGTAACAGTGAATGGATTATCAAGGTGCCAGTATTCTTAATATTTGGAGTTGCAACGACAGTGGATGCCCCAAGAAACATTTTTCCATCACATGCTCTTGAGTGTTTCTGCCCTTCTATGTTTATGCTTGTAACACCAGCTGAGAGAATGGATGCAATTGTTGAGGCTATTCTTGTAAAACATTGCACCACATTTAATATTGGTCATAAAGTGGCACAGTTATTGAGAAATTACTTCATCAATCAGGATGGGACAGTAACATCTTTTATAAGAGCTTTGAAGGTTAATGATGCAATTTTTTAGTTACTGACTGTTTTCTGTATTGTCATTTTATGAATTACATAGACATTAGACAGTGACAGGATATATGACCTAGTATTTTACATGTCTGTTTTCTTACTTATCTTTCAGGTAGCATGCTTATTACACTTCTCTATGGAACCTTTGAGTCTCATACAAGGGAGAATTCTCGTTGAAGATCAGGTCTGTCCTCTAATATTTTACTCACTTTCCTTAATTTGCTCTTCAAATATGATCTGCTTCACACATATATAGGGGTCTTGTGTTTTTAATTTGTATTTTAGGGTAATTTAGCCCAAGTCAGTCTAGTTTTCTTCAGTTGGTTTAGTGTTTTATCTGTGCTCTTGTAACTAAAATTTAAACATTTCAACATATGGAAACATGCACTTCATCTTTTGATTAATTGTTAAGGAGAATGATACAAGTGTTAGTACTAAGAAGGGTTTGTCACGAGAGTACTCCCCAGTGCGACACAGATAAAGTCGCATCGCAGAAGCCCCAAGTCATAAGTAATAGATAAAGTTTATGCATACAAGTACAACTTTCTCCCAAAATATCATTCAAACACTATTGATTGGAATCTTTATTTCCATGATTCATTGGGTTCAACCAATGCTATCATATGTTCCTATAATTTAGTTGATCGAAAACTTGCCCTGAACTTTTCTTGCTCAATATTTTAATAATTTCTTACCATCATTCCTTTTTTATTATTGTTTTAATGATTGGTTAAAAATGGTTTCTCAGGAGGAAAAATCTGGATTATCACCTGAGACTTTGTTGAAATACATGCATGAACTTCCATCACATGCAAGGTATTACACTTAGCAGATTTTCAGGTTCTTATTTAGATTTTCTTAATGCAGAACATTGAGTCCACCTTTTGGTTATAATTAATCTAGGAATGAAATGGTTGACCAGACTAAGGAGAGCATGGCTGAAGGTTTGTCAGAATTGGTGACAGTGCAGAAACTATGGAGCACTGTGGTTCTTGTAAGATTTGGGAATTACTTTCAAATTCTTGTGTACTCATCCTCTGTTTTTATCGGTCGAATTCCACTTCTTTTATCAATTGATGACGGTTTAAACAATCCAAATTAGCTTTTAGCACATTATATAATATGGCCATTCACATAGTCGACTCTAAAACTGAATAAAGGAATTCATGCAGTCGACTGTAAAATAAACTTAGGGATTGATCGTACTCTGAGTCATTTATGACATTTAACATCTAAAATGAATGCAAGTTTACTTAAAAGAGGCACATGCCACCTGATGATGTGGGTTGCATCCTTCTTACAGGTGGGATAACAGAGTGTTCCCAGGCCTCCTGGAAACTGAGTTTGCCAAGATGCTAATCGAAGTGTCAAACTAATGCATTTGTATGAAGAATGGTATTGCCAGTGGATGCTTCCCATTGAACCTCTACAAATAACAGTTAGCATGAGTTAGTTGGGAAATGGTACCATCTCACCTACTGTTGGGGATATTGTGGTTTTTTAGGATATGTGATCCTCAATTATTTTGTATCCTTCGTGTGGGTTTTCACTAGATTTTTAAGGGTAGGTTTTCTTGATGGTTAGGACAAATTGAAGGAAGAACCAGCTAGGATATAGGTGGGATGTACCCTGAGTCTGATCCCTTATCAGAACATTCTAACAGATGGTTATCCAAGAGTAAAGTATCCTGGAATAAAAACAAAACCAAAATGTGGAAAAGCCTATGTTTTCTTGATAACAAAGCACCATTGCCATGTATTAATACACGTGCAATAGTTATTCTAGTGATGTTTTGAAATAGATATCTTTTAATACTTATGTGCCAATCTTGAATATTTTTTTGTATGGTTAAGGTTCCATGTCTACGACTTTCTGTTTGCTTTGATGATAGATTTTTGTTGTTTATTCCCATTTTATTATCTGTGTTACTGGTCAAATTCATTTCCAAATATTTTTTTTTTCTTTTCCGAATGAAATTGTTTGGCAATTAGTTGTTAATGTGGCTGAGTTGGAGTTCATCATACTGAACTTTCCTTTTGTCCAGTGCCTATATGAGGCTGGAAAATATAGCAGAGTGCGGCTGCTGGATTTGTTTTGTGAATCCCTCAATCATGCTTTGTATCCATCAAGAGATTCAGTTATGAGTGATGAAAAAGACCATGTGCTGTCCTCAACAAACGATCCCTGTCAGCAATATTCTATCATGCAAAGTGGAGGTTTTATTTCCCAGATAGTACGCAGAGTGAGGTAACTAGGAATATGATACTTGCTTTCTTTTATTTACCATAAGAATCTTGTTTATGCAGAACAATATCTGCTCTTAAGAGAAAACTAGATAGGAGACCCGTGTGATTCGTGGGTAAATCATGCAAAAGAGAACAAATTTTAGTCTTCATATATCAAAATATTTTTGTCATTAGATATAAATATTTAGTACTGAGGAATAATACTATTTATCATCTAAGAGATTGTTCATATCTAAGAGGTGAAAAAATGGGCTTAATAGAAAGACTAACAGTTTAATATTTGCATTATAATGAAAGTATAAAATGTTGTACATATTATATTCTTTATAATTATTACTAGTAATTTTATTCGTCCCATTAGTCCATTAGTCAGGCACATTAGGTTAGAATAGCCTATTCAAAGAGATTAATGCTTGCAAATAATGTAGAACTTGAAATATATTATTCAGTTTTCACGTAAAATATAAAAGTTTAATATTTGCATTAAAATCTTAAACAGAAACAGAGGTAGGATAGATAGATAAGCCATAAATGTCATAAAATATTGTATCCAAAGAAAACAATTTTGAGCTACCTCCTTATATTACTGCAGGAGTATTCCTTCCAGTGCCTATATCTGATAGTTGAAAAGAAATTGAATAACTATAAAAGCCTAAAAGAAAAGGAGTAGGATTCCAAATACTGCAACAAACCAAAAATTATAATGTCTTCAGTCTTAACTAAACCCTAAATGATAATAATCAAAATCAAATTGCAACTTTCCTTCGATTTTTATTTGTCCATCTAAACCTTTCTTGGTGAACTTTAACATTCAACTTTCTATGTACGACTGTTATAGATATCTTTGTACTTTGTTGATTTAGACACTTCACTCGAGCCTTATTTTTGTTTAGTTCAAATATCTATAGACTTCTGATTGGAAATTATACAGGGATCTCCCTCCAGGAAAGCTAGATCAATTGATTGAGAGTTGGGATAAAATTACTGCAGATATTTCAGAGGTATTTTCCACTTGCATATTTGTTTGCTTGGAATTTTAATTTTATTTTCCTGTTGGGACTGTGATATGGTGTAATTTGGATCCCATTGTTGAATATTTGTAACTTAGACGACGAAGTCGCTTATGCTCTCTTTTTAGTGCTTGCCAACAAAAGGTCGGCAAGCTTATTGTGCCCAATCCCATTGACCTTAGTCTGCCGCAAGTGCATTGCTATCTGGAAAGATTCTCTTTAACTGTGGTAAATTAGCTTATAAACTAGAAAAAGTAGATTTAGTGGCGTTAGTAGTGTCAGATAAACCATCTAAGAGACATTTGGAAGAGGCTGAGGCTATCGTATGACATAAAACTTATGATTTATATACGTGCTTAGACGAACTTATTAAAATAACTTAAATATGCACATAAGCTGTTTTCAACTTATTTTCATAAGCTCTTCTATATACCTTATTAAAAAACAACATACAACATATAAGAGTTTATGTAGAGTTTACACGCATTCCCTCTTGAATTTTTGTAAGAACTTATAAACAAGTTTTTATAAAATAAGAGCGTATTGGATAAGTTTCTAATTAAGCTGTTTACCCAAAATGCTCCTTAATAAAACTAGTTATGCGGGACCAATCATTGCAGTAAATCCGTTAATTACAGTAGAATCGAGATGAACCGTGTTTGTGTTTAAATTTATGTTTTTGCATGGAGGGATATTTTTTTGGGGGGGGGGAGGACTACAATTTATTGATTTCTGGTAAAAACATATGATACTTTTAGTTCAGGAATGATTGTATAGACCAGTGTCAATAAAGTTACTGGTACTGCATCTAGTTACCATCTTTTTCTATTGAAATTAAACTTAATTAGAGGTCACTTTTTGGGTAATCTGCATCTTTTGGTCTTAGGGATGGTTTCGGGAATAGAAATTATCTTCTGATTTCTTGGGAGAGTTCTACCGGCATGAAAAGAAGGAACTCCATGATTATTAAGTGGTATAGTTTTCTATGAGAAGTTGGTATTATGTCATTGACGTAGGATTTGCTAGAGACTTTTGTTCTAAACAGAATAGGTGATGCTAGCCCGATGAGCGTGACTACTCATTGGATGAGAGAAAGTAGAGACATAATATTGTCACACTAAGTGTTTCAACTACACAACGGAGTCAATTTTGTATAGGTTCAAGACAATAAATACAAAATAAATATAGGAGAAATTTTTCCTATTCATATGATATGCCTGTACGATAATACTATATAGTAAATACAAAGATCATACTTATTTTCACTATTGTGAACCTTGATTCCTGATCAGTGCTAATAATTACCGAATGACAATATCTTGCAGATTCATGAGAAGCTGAAAATCTTGCAATCTTCAGTAAGATGTCAAGATGGAAAAAGTTCACGCAGGAGTTCCAAGGACATTAACAAGTAACATTCTAATTCTCCACTTCATTGTTATTTCATGGTAGATCATAGTTTAGTTGTGTATGTTAATTGGTCACGGGGTTCAGGTACTTTCTTTTTTGTTAAAGGTGACAAAAGTAAGCCATTCAAATGGAGAGATTCCTTGGCCTAGGAAATTGATTGCTCAAAAGATAAGAATAAAGTCAGAAAAGAAATAATCATCGCGTCTTTTATTTTTTAAAATGGCATAATTTGAAACAAATTATATTTTCTTGGTAACAATAGTAGTTGAATTATAATACAACATAATGAGAAATGGATGCATAGTTAAGTTCTGAAATGAACAAATCAATCACCCTATTAGCATAGTAATATTTTTAGGGTTAAATATGTTTTTAGTCCCTATAAAATCACGACCTTTCAAGTTTAGTGCCTCAAAATTTTTATTCACTTTTAGTACTTGTTTGGTGGGAGTTGTTGAGTAAGTAAATTCTGCTGGAGAGTTGGGGTGCTCTTGAATTAACCCAGAAGCATGTACAGCATTTGTTCCCTCATGTTACATTGACTAGAGGCATTCAAATAAAAATTTCCTTTCTTCTCTGGTTCTGTGTTTTTCTTTTATTTCCCCTTCTACTACCAGTAAAGTCTATTTGGTATCTTTTAAATATTAGGAGTAAAATAGAAGTTATCATTCATATTTTATTGACTAGTGTACAATATTAAGTTGAAGCTTTTCTGAGCAAGAGCTAAAAAATCATGTATTGAAAAAATTCGTTATTGACTTGTTGTCATAATTTGAAGGTGTAACTGTGCCTCATTTATGACATATACTTTCATTTTTGGCTTCTTTCGGGCCACATTCATCAAGTAGCTCTTGGAAGTTACTTTTGTTGTACATGAGTGAGACCAGTGCTGTCAATAGCGCGCTATAGTAGTGGTGTATCAGAGCTGTCCCTGGCTTTTACAAGCCATGCAATAGCAGAGCACTTCAGTGTTGCAGCCATAGCAGTTGCCATGGCTGCTACAAGCCAAAATAGCGGCTGATATAGCGTGGCACTTCATGATGAGATTGAAATTCCAAAAACTCCTTAAAATTTAAATGTTAGAACTTTTTGATTGGCTATTTTAGGAATTTTGCAACTAAAACATCATAACAACGTTTGGGCTTCTCTCTCACTCTATCTCTCAGATAGATTCGTTCATGCTATCTTATTTCACTCTCTCACCTGTCAATCACAGCTAGTTGTTGAATTTTTATGTATGTAGTAAAATTTATATAAATTGTATAAAAAATTCCTAGATGCTGGCGATCTCGCTATCCGCTATCTCACTGTAGTGTTTTATGGCTGGCTTCTACTCTCCGCTATTTGGGATTCATAACCAAGTTCTTATGAGACGTTGTATTGCCTTCTTTACTTTGGTTGTCACTTGTCAAGAAGGATTTCTTGTCCGATTCTTACAATTCTCTTTCTTCTAATGAAGTCTTCTTTAGTTTTTCTTTAAATGATTGTTTTTTTTATCCTTTAATTAAGTCTGATTATTTATATTTTTAGGAGATGTGACAAGGACTCAAGAATGTCAAACTTGCAAGCTATCAGCATTTCTTGATGATTTAGTTAGGTAATGTTTAATATTGTCACCACGTTTTATTTTCTTTACGTTATGCCCAAGAATGAACTTGCTAGCTCATACACAGCCAAAGTGACTTGTTTATTTTTGTTGACATCATTTATGTTGAAAATATGAAGATCTTGTTGGAATGTAAACTTGATTTGATTCATTGGACTAATCATTTATGGGGGAAAGGCTCTCATTTGTAAATCAAGCCAATAAAAGCAAAGCATTCCTCCAATAAGAAATAATAGCCTTCTCTCAAATAACTTCTCTTCCCTAACTCCCATAAGTTTTCTAAAACCCCTTATCCTTTCCAACAGAGCTTGGCTTGTTGCCTACTTTTTTGTATTGTTTTGCAATGAAGTAAAATATAAAATTACTCTTTATTGTTTATGTATTTAAGTTAATCTTCCATTTTCTCAGTGCTGGTTACTAAGTACCGTTACTGATCATTCTTTTTCATGGAACAGAAATTATTTGAGGCCCATTGAAGGAATGCCTTTCAATGAAATTTTCTGCTTCAAAAATGTTGAGAAGCTTCAATCGGTAAGAGATCAAGATATGTTTTCCTCATTTTATGGACATTCCATTCACTCCACCCACTGAAGTACAGTTTGGATTTATCTTGGAACTTACTTCTAGGTGACAGATCATAAATCTGAGTATCTGACCAACTTACGAATGTCCGCAGTTCATCACACAGGATTGCAACTTAGTTACACTTGGTGGTAACCTTGACAAAATAAGAAAAATAAACCTTTCAACCTGAATGAATGTGTTTTTGCAAGATAACCTGAATTAATGTATTTGCTTCATAAAAGTTTTTGATAACACTGCTCTATTATGGGAAATTTAACGCTTTCCAAAGAATTTAATCCGCAAATTTATGTAACTATATATGATATTTTCATGAAAAAAATTATTTTCAGGTTCATTAGCAGCCATTCCAATAGGCACCTTATAATTAAGGTGTACTTTTGAAAGAGGAGGGGATAAGTGATTTGGCAGTTGGGAGTTGTATTAGAATAACAGACTCAATAGAAGATAGTAAGTGGGGCAACAGAGAACAGAGTGTATATAAGAGGGCAAAGAAAGGATTAGATGCGCATATTGCAAGGCTGGGAAAGATTTAGGGCTCTTGATTTCGCTAAAGCTTTATTTTGTCTTCAAGCTCACATTGAGCAAGCGGTTCATTGTGTTCAATAGAAGATGTTTCCTTGTTTATTCTTTCTTTTCACTATTGTGATTCCTAAGTTTGAAAATGGACATTTTGGGTACACAGATCATTATTTATATAATCCACAAATAATAAGATTACATTCCTTTATTTTTTTTTATGCATGGGATTTACAGTGTAACTGGGTTATATAAAGTTTAACACACTATATCACTTCTTGCTTATATAGGTTCTGATTGGAGATCCAAGGAGAAGGATTCAAGTTGATCTGTTGGAGTTTCATAATATATTAGGTTGCAGTTGCTGTAACAAGAGTGGCAAAGCCCTATTGCCATCCAGGCATGATTCCTCAATTATGTAAGTATATGTCTTGTATAGTGCTTGCATATAGCATATCCATTTTTTAACTTCTTGATAATGTTGTCCTCTTTGCTCATATAGTTATTTCCTTGTTTATATTAAGCCATCATAAATTTATTAGTATAATATAAATACATATACAGGGAGCCAAACTAAAATCAAGTTAGTGCCATTTATTCTTTAAATTGCTTAGCTTCTCATTATAAATGCGTCAAAATTCATATCAAGAGATATTTGTAGAGGTCAAAGGTGGGCGAGAAGAGAATTCATGGTAGTACTGATGTTTATGATAACCCTGAACCATGAATACCCGAGGTTGATTTTGTTAGATAACCTTGATCCATATCATCTCACTTCAAACTTTCTAGTATTATCTTCTGACATGTTAAGGCATAACACAAGATTTGAGTTGACATTTTTTTATACAGGTACTCACTAGCTCAAGAGCACGGAGATCTTATCAATCTTCATGATTGGTTCCAGTCTTTTAGATCAATTGTTCTTCAAAATACAAATAAACGGAAACAAAAATCGAAGCAGACCCCCTTATCTAAGAAGAGAAAAGAAATGAATGGATCTGGAGACCAGAATGAAGCCTCAATTCAGTATCCTTTATACTTTTCATTTCACAATAACATGATAGCATGAGGCATAATGCATCAAGTGCATTACTAGACCTATTGTGATTGCAATGCATTTTGCTTATATTTGTCAATATCCTTAACTTTGATTTGTCACAGAGCGCGATTTTGCAGGGGAATCACAGAGCTGCAGATCACTGGGCTAGTTAGAATGCCTAGCAAGAGACGTCCAGACTTTGTACAGAGAATCGCATTTGGAATTTGAATACAGAATTAACTGGTTTACCTTTTCATCTTGTGATTTCTTAATTTTCTTATTAAAATGTAATATAATTCATTCCTTATATTATCTAATTATTCATGGTCCATTGTGTTATGATCAATTAGTTAATTGATTCCTCTTGTATTTTCTTCTTTTTAGGCAAGATCCTTTTGTGTATGTATGTGATTCATTAAAAATGGAAGTTGCAATAGTTTGATAATTTGCCATGAAAGGAGCTGTCCAAGTTATATTATGAGCAACTTAATTTGCTTCTATGCTAATAAACCTCACACAAGGTTTGAGTATATTTTTGTAGGTGCTAAGGAGGCCCCGAAAAAGCAATTATACACAAACTCTATAAAAACCCGACACTCAATATTAGTTCCTAATTTAAATATATTCACAAGGTTGTTAAGATCATCCACAACACCTTAAAGTCCAATGATCTATATGGTAAAACTGCAAAAATTCTTTTTTTTCCCCTATCTCTATCCCGATGAGCCGAAACCAAAGTTTTTATTTTCCGTTATGTAATATATTTGCAAAAATATCATTCAATTAAGGATTTTCAAAAATATATTTGAAATAAACATATTTTCTGCGGTTTAATGAACATATTTTTGAATGATATTTTGCAAATATATTTATAACATTTTAAAGTTTATCCACAAAAAATAAGTTTAAAAAGTTGTTTTTGTTTCAAAGTTGTTACTTTTTATCTTGAGCAGATATATTTGTGCATTTTTACTTATCCCTGTTACCGCTGCATCCGTCGAGATACGTTTTTTAAAATTGTTTTTCTTTTTAAATTTAAATTATTAAAATCATACTTAGGATCTATTATATCACAAGATACATTAAATTGTATGGATTTTACAATAAAAATGCACAAAGGAAACAATTTCAATAATTATGAGGGATCATTCTTTTAGTACAATCATTTCTCCCTTTAATTCTGTTTCTATTCACTCTACTCTATCAGTTGATGACTTGATCTTGAAGGTAAGTAAAATATAACCTCTGAAGGCCATAATTTTGTTTCAAGCAGTTAATCACATAACAATCTATCTATAAAATTACAACAATCTTCTTGTAATCACTAATCACTAGTCAGATGCAAAACGACATTCAAAAAAGTTGCAAAACCACCTAGGAATATTTGTGACCATACGGCTTAGCTAAGCCAAGTAGTTCATGTAAACTGAAACCGCATTAAAAGCTTTACAGATTTTAATTTCTCACCCTTTTTGATCATATAAAGGAATTGTTCTGAATCCAGATTTCAGCTCAGAAACTGGTAAACATGTTTGTCCACCAAAATCATCCTTTTCATGCTTATCATACTCTCTAACTTCTATCCTAAGCAAAGCAAGCTCTGGAACGCTCAAAGGAAAATCAAACTCTTCATCCCAAATTGGAAACCAATTATCTTTATTTACTTTGGTCTTCTTATTGACTTTATCAGCTGGTACTCCAACAATACAAACCTGTAATATATAAATTTTCAGCCAAGAACAATAACACAAACTCTTCAAATTCTAGCAACTATGTCCGCAAAGAGGTTACTGATAAGCTATGAAGCACTAAAGCAGACACGGAAACTGGACACGAAAATAACATGACATCGATCATAATTTAAGAAAATGAATGTAATCACATGTGTCGGTGCAACAAAGCTGATTAGTACTCACCTTTGTGTAAAAGTCAGGAGGAGAGAATGTATCAAAGTGTGTTTTGCTAAAATCTGAGTTCCACCCATTTCCCATATATACTTTCACCTATAGGTAGAAATGAGAGAATTTCAAAATATGTCACAAAATTGATTGATTTCCTTCCAAAACAATATCTCACCTTCAATGTCTTCTTCACTGGCAGTGTTCTTTTAGGATCAAAACACTCATTGTGTGGACCTTTTCCCATAAGAAAATCAGGCTTTTTCACATAACCACAACCTCCATTTGCTCTAAACATTCCTTGCATATACCATAGTGATTTTCCATGCCCCTGATAAAAGAAAAACATGTTAAAATGTTAGTATCAAAAGTGCATTACACAAAAAAGTTGGAAAAAGTAAATACTAAGATAAACCTTTTATTTGAAAAGAGGATTGACCTCAAGTCCCTGACCTGCATGTTAAATGCGACCATCTGAGCTCCATACATCCACCCTATATGTGGCCTGTAATTCGAAGAGGTGACACGTGTTCCCTTTGGATACACCCGAAGAATATTCTTCTGTGTAAACCTAGAAGTATAAAATGCAACCATCTTAGTTGGAAAGTTATATATGTTTGCACAGTTGCCATTAAATAAATATTAAGTAGTGAAGCATCGACACAAATAGATACACCGACACGTAGACATCAGTAATAATTTGAGAAAATAGAAGTGACTGAATTTGACCACATTCATATGTGTCACGTCAATGTTAGACATACATTCTAAAGTGTTCGTGTGATAGGTTTGATTATTTGACAAATACCTAACAATATCAGCTCCATAAGAAGCAGAAGCCTTTTCAAGTTCTTGCTCACTCAAGCTCAAACGCTTAACATCACCAGCAACTTTTAGGTGATCCCTTATATGACCCTTGGGTTTACCAGCATGGATTGTAATCATACGTTTGTACTGTGGTGCACTTTGCTGGTCTGGCTTTTTATCACGAGGATTCAAACCTTCCTCATCATGATCACTTCCACTGCACTGTCCAGTTAGGATATAAAAAACATAAACATATAGAACTTATATACGATATAAATCAAATTTGCAAGAATACAAACTATGTCTCTCTGCTTACTCTTTCATCACCTTCGACACTAAGGGCTGGTGACAATGATCCTTCTTCACCCATTTCCCTTTCACTGTCACTAGTATCCTTAAATTGTTTGGAATCAAGATATTCTTTTGGTGGTTTCGTCGATATAAGAATCCGATCTTTTAGTGATTCTGGTGTTGGGAATTCTGTCATAGGTTCTGTATGCGGAAAATAGAGCATATCTCCTAATATTTGAGTTGTCATCTACAAATAAAATTATTAACATGGCATTCAATTTCCGGAAAAAATAGGCGCATGAAAGAGTAATTCTAACAGTTGTGATTAGTTAGCTTACGTGTGCGTGTCAAGATGTATCCTACGTGCTTCTGGGGCTAAGGCCCCCCTACTGCCGATCATCAAGCAAACAACGCACACACGTAAGCTAACTAATCATAACTAATTTGTAACTACCTTAAAACAATATTCAACTAATTCTAACAGCAACAATGGAAGAATACCTCTGCAACTTTAGCTTGAAGATCTGGTGTAAGATGATCTTCTAAAGTTATAATGACAGGGTAGCAAGATTTAACAAATGCATATTCTTTTATGGACTTCAAACATTGGACTAGTGAGACAGGAGTTGTAAGTGTCCTGCAATATGTCAATGTCAGATACATGTTCTAATCAAATGGATTTATAAAGTTGCATTATGAATATCATAAAATACTACAATATCAAAAGACATAAAAGCAAATGGTACTGAATTCAAGATCAGCACCTTCCATGAACTACAACGATATCATCTTTCGTTGAATTTGGCCATATATCGAGCTCTATAACGCGCACGCCGCGTTGCAATGCCTTTATGATTGGCACATCACTGCAATCACTGCTTAGCTGATTCCCAGTTAGATAGGAATTGTGTCCTGTATATATGAAATAATGTGATAATGGAGCATTCATGTCATGGTGTACCTGCCATGATACATCATTGGTATTGTCAAGAATTGATAGACCTCAAACATTTCTGAAAGTAACAACACTAATGTTAAACTTGATATTGTTTTTTAACACATCCATAGACCCTTCTTAGACATTTACTAACCGACACTTCAAATTAAGATGTGTCTGGTGTTCAACACCGACACAAAACTCACGATTACATTCAATTACTTTCACTATTTCAAATTATACTACTGGTAATTTGTTAGAGTCGTATTTGGTGTACGTCTGTGTGTAAGTTATTCATAGATTTCTATTAGTTTCTCACTCTCATTCAAACTTTTTCCTCATTTTTGCGGGGCCGTGATCAAGTCATGGCATATTTGGAAAAGACAAAATACTTCTTTTGATTTTAAATTTGACAAAAATACCGGGTTAGTATTTAAGTTTGTTAAGTTTCAACTAAGGCCTTGAACTTTTTTTAAGTTTCTAATACGTCCTTTAAGTTTGTTTAAGTTTTAAATAGGTCTTTTAAGTTGTTAATTTAATACATCTATTTGAAGTTTTTAAATTTTTAAGTTTCAAATAGATCCTTGAAAGGGTAATAAGGACCGATTTTAAACATAGAAAATTTAAAGTACTAACCAGATATTCTTGTCAAACTTAAACAACCAAAAAAAGTATTTGACCATAAGAAAATAATCGATGTATACAACTGTACAAAGAAAAGGCGTGCCTCTTGAGCTTGTCAAAATTACTTTCATAAGAATTCTAATGGACGGTTTGTTTATCAGAGAAAAAATATTTTTTGATGGAAAAATTGTTTTATAAAATTATGATAATTTAAATATAAAAGAAATTAATGTTTTTCTTACGAAATAAGAAAAGTATTGTTTGACTAAAAGAAAAAAATTATAATACATTCACATATTAGTAAAAAATTATAATGCATTCAAACACATCATTTAATACCTTTTCTCACAAATTAGTAAAAAAATAAGTTTTGAAAAAAAAAGTTATTGCATCACTAGAATCAACAAATTAACATAATAGGAAATTTGATTATAGTATAGTATTTAATTATATGCATAAAGTATGAAAAAAAATATGAAACTTAATTATACAACATAAAAATATATTGTGCAGGTATGTGATATTTTTTTACAAGATAAATTGAATATTATAGTATTCAAACTTACACTTATATACTTACAATTAGGAGTGACAATAGATCAAACCATCCGATTAGGCCTATGACTTAGTCTATTTAAAACCCAGCTAGATATACTCGTACTCAAGAGTAGATTCTCACAGGTAATGAGTGAAAAATAATATGCTTAATAGTTTTGCGGCCAAATATAAGATAATGAGTGAAAAATAATCTATTTAATAATCATTTAATATATGTTCAGAACTGTAGCGAAATTTTGATTATCACGTTTCGAGACAAATTTTGCCCTAAAAAATAAAAGCTACAAATGTCCTTGCCATATCACAAACAAACATGTTATTAATCTATTTAGTTTATAATATAATTCAGATACATCAATTATAAAGTGAAGTAAAACAATAACATATGTCATAGTATGGTCAAATGAAACCGATAATTTGACATAAATCCGTTTGATTTCAATCAAATTATCTTTGTTTCTAAACACTAAAACTAAAACCAATTTTAGGGAACAAATACGTTTAATTTTGACACAGCAACGATTGTATTTATACATTTCTCTAATTTTATGTTGTTTTTCTCTCTTCTTAGATGCTTATTCTCTTGTCTCGGCTTTAATGTTCACACTCAATAGTATACGTATATGAGATATACAATGTCGAAAATTGTTCAAACAAATAAAAACAACTTGACCAAAAAATAAATAAATAAAAAAAAACTATATACATTTTTTGTCCTCTTTCGGTCGTTTTCTAAGGAAATCAAACATGAGACAAAAGTAAGGGAAGAACACACACCTGTGATTTCAAAGGACCATTAAATTCATCAAAGAACAAAAAATGAAAAAACTCATCAATCGTGAGTCCCTCACCGGTACCAGAAACACCGTCCCCATCGCGTTCATGATTCCCTTTCCGCGATAGCAATGCATTTTCAATGATCCGGTTTGAATCATCTTCGGTGCAGTCTGATTCGCGTTGATGTTCAAGCAAAAATTGCCGTAGCTGATCAGCGGACATGGCTGATCCGCCATTGGCAAATTCGGAAAAAGCCTCCTTGACATCGGACGGTGGTGATTGTTCTTGTTCGGAGAAGGTGAAGTTTCTGTTGAAACATTTGAACATTTTGTAACGATAGTTGAATGTGTTGAATATGATTGAAGGTGCTTTTGTAACGGTTTTGGTTTGCTACGAAAACGGTAACATAAGAAGAGAGAAATGAAAATGAATGAATGGATGAAAGAAATGTTGCGGTTGAAGCGGGATGGATTGGTCGTTACGTTTTCTTTCCTAGTTGATATGTTAAGTGTGTTGAATATTTTTTCTCTTATAAATTTTGTACCAAAGAAAGGGATAGAGATTTTTTTTTAACATGATAGAGGTTATAATTTGTAAAAAACAATTATATGTGTGTGGCTTTCAAACATAAAAGTCAGATTTTTTTTTTCATTTTTTGAACAACTATTTTTTGAACAACTTATGAGTCAACCAAAGATATATAAGAAAATGTAGGAATTGACACGAAAATCCAAATAATACAAATAGATAAAAAGAATAAGAGAGTTATTTCAAAAGTTGTCACAAAATGATTGTATGAATATCATTTTTCTATCTTTAATGATGGAAAAAAGTTGTTAACATTGTAAAAATTCTTTAGTCCTAAGAGGGTATATGCAACAAAAAAATTGTTTGAGTTATATACATTACGGAAGTAAAAAAACGGACAGACGAGTACGAGAATGTCAGTCTGAACGCTAGTGTAAATAAAAAATAATAATGCTCCCTCCATTTTTAATTATAAGTTGTTTTGACAATGTCACATAAATTAAGAAACGAAGTAAACTTTATATGAGAAATAGAAATTATGAATGATTTTATAAAATTATTCTTCATTAATGGTATTGAAAAAGATAAATTAAAAGAATTGATAAGTTGTGCAATCTTCATACTATAAAAGCTATTCTTTTACTTTTTTAGTTGCTATTTGGTTTGAAGATGAACTTCCACAAAAATCTACTCATTGGTGTTAATGTTGACTCAATTTGGTTAAATGAGGTTGCCTCTATTTTTAATTACAAAGTGAGTCTGTTATCTTTCAAATATTTGGGGCTACCAATTGGTAATAACCTCTGAAAATTATCCTTCTGGAATCCAGTGGTTTATCGTATCAGAGTAAGGTTGTCTGTCATCTTAAAAATGTCGAAATCTCTCAATGGGTGGTCGCCTAATTCTTTTGAAAGTTGTTTAAACCTCTTTGCTAGTTTACGTTCTCTCATTTTTCAAAGCTCTTTCAAGTACCATACTTAAAAATGAGTATTTTTTAAAATCTTTTCTCTCGTTGGGACAAAGAGTGTTTATCTAAAGAGAAGGGATGTTTAGGTGTGAGAAATTTAAAAGTTTTTAATTTACATATTTTAGGGAAGTGGTGTTGGATGTTAAGGAGGGAGAATGATGGTTTTGATATCAATTCTTGGCTCATAATGTTACTAAGAAAATAGGGAACAACAGTAAGAAATTGTTTTGACACGAGCCGTACTGGATGGTAGAGGAGGTTGTAAAAAAGTGTTTTAGTAGGTTGTTTAATCTAGCCATAGAGAAAAATGTTTATGTGAATGATATGGTGTTAGGTATTGGATTTGAGGAAGGTTGTTGGAGTTGGAGAAGAAACTTGTTTGCGTGGAAGGTTGAGTTGGTGGAGGATTGTAAAGTTATATTGTCTAACATTTCTACATAACTTGTCAAAATCTCTTCTAGCCACTTGGCTCGAACCTCTTGTTGGTGTTTCCCCTCTGATACTCTAGCGAGTAACCTTATCCTTCATCTTGCATGGCTTTCATGAAGGATTTTAGAGAAGTTGGGGATCTATGTAACTCAACCTCCCTTTTTAGATTATGGTATCTCCCACATGTATCTTGATGATTAAATATTTGAAATTGGCTCTAATTTCCGTAAGACCAGATAACCACTCCATGCCTAACCTCAAAGACGCGTCTCTTGTTTACAACAGTGAAGGAGATGGTATTTTATGTTTAGTAGGGGGAAGAATCAACCAATGTATCAAGAGTTCAACGATTTAAAATTATACCAATTGGTTAAAGCACATCTGACTGGACCTTTCATTGAAATTCCCAAACTATAGTTTTAGAGGATCCAGTTGAGGGAGGTATGTCCATTCATTGATTTGAACTTTAATTGTTTTTTTTTGTAAATTCAATCTACTTTCTATTTATTTATGAAATGTTACAAAGAATTTTATCATTGATTTTTGTTGTTGTTGTTGTTGTCGTCGTCTTTCTACGT
This sequence comes from Medicago ruthenica, assembly GCA_018208015.1. NCBI lineage: Eukaryota > Viridiplantae > Streptophyta > Magnoliopsida > Fabales > Fabaceae > Medicago > Medicago ruthenica. Next base: position 15,599,870 of record CM031375.1, read on the forward strand.
TGATTTTCCAATGTTTAATAATTTGATTCACCTATGCTCAATTATGATTGAGATGATATGGTGGAGGAAGTCCTTATAATCACCCCCAACCTTTAACCTAGCCACCATAGTGTTGCATCTCCCTCCATCATTTTATTGGAGTTAGAGGTGCGCATACTCATTAGCGCGTCACCACCCTAAACCCCAACTGGGGCTGATTATGCATCAGTCGACGCCTCCTTGGCCACAACTTGCTCTTGTTTTGTACCATTGATGTTGCTTATTGCGTTTTACCATCGTCGTTTTGGAATCATTGTGATATGGGTTCAGTCCGTGATTTTTGACGACATTGCTCCAACAAAGGAGTTTGTGTTGTTGGGTTTCTCGCAGGGTTTTAAAATCGGGGTCTTGGTTCACTTTTGATTTCTAAAAACTGCTGTTGTTGCAGCCGCGGTGGTCGGTTGCTTTTAGATTTGCACTAAACAGTGGTGGGTGATGAACTAGATCGAGTCGGTTGTTTCTTATTTCTTCGCTATGGTCTTGTCTTGATCGAAAGGGTTGTTGAACTCGATGTTTATTTATTATGTTACAAGGGTTATTGGTTCTTGAATTTGTCCGTGTTGGCGGTCAATTCATTCACCATTCCTGAAAAGATGGGTCTAGCTCATCTCTGGTCTGACAAGATGCTTGCAGATTTTTTCACACAAACTTCTTTTGCAATTTGGTTTCGGACCTGACATTGGGTTCATTAGATTGTGTTGTTATGTATTTTTCTGCTACACATTTGATTTTTAAATACCATTTTGCTAATCTTTAGTTATTATCGGTTGCCTGATTTGTAGATGATGGGTCAAGTTTATGCACTCTCAGATTTTTATACTTTCTTTTTATTTATTATATATTTTCTTTGCTTAACAAAATATATGTTTTTTTTTAACAAGCCTTTACATATATATGCGCTTCCCTTGTATTAAGGCATCAATGTGCAACTGTCCACGTGAACGTAGCTCAGTTGACAGAGACAATGCATTGTTATATGCAGATGCTGAAGTTCGAACCTCAGACACCCCACTTACTCACTAAAAAAATGAATTTTAGCCACTGGACTATTTAAAAAAAAACCTATGCCAAAACTCGTTTTTGATTAGGTAAAATTGAAATTAAAAAAGGCGCATATGAAGACAAAGGATGGAAAAAGATATTCTAAAAAGGACAAAACTTACCTACTGTATCGTATGTACTGTTTTTACTATTCCACAATGTGATGTTTGTTAACTTTTTTATTTTTATTTATTTTGATTGTAACACCATTAACTTTCGTTTTTCCTTTCAAGCAATCAATGGAATCACATCTGAAGTTCCGATTGAGCTTTTGTTCTTTTAAACCAACTTAAGCTCAAAATGTTTTCTGCTTTGAAGTTTCTGTCAGTGTCTTCAACACACATCAGTGGTTTCAAATCTCCAACATTGAGGAGGAACAAGAAAAGGTACTGCAGCGGATAAGAATATGTATTGCGCCGAATTCACCAATCAAAACTTGGTTAAGGGCGCGGTTCTGTCGATGCAAAGCTTTACCGTGGCACTTCTAGTTACATTCCGGTGACGACGAGAGAGAGCAACGAAAACAAATAATTTAGCACATAATTAATTAATTGTAATGCCAGGCACATATTTGAAGAAGAAAAATAAAATCAAGATATTGTTGTTAATGAGTGAAGGAATTAAGAGCACAAGGTGAATTAGAATAAAACTGACGAAAGGCGGTTGTTATATTTGATGCAGACAGAGAGAATGGTGATGTAGTTTAAACGGTGTTAAAATAAGTTATATAGTGGCATACGTGTTTAATTTTAATTGGGAACAGTAAAAATAGTACATATGGTACTGTACATAAGTTTTGTCATTCTAAAAAAATTGTTCTACAATTTAGGCCATATATTTGTATTTAATGATTTTTTTTAGTATTTAATAATTATTATTGATTGTTCTCATCATTCAAAATATAATAACGTGTTCTCACCTGCATCATCTTATATGCGTGTGTGGGCTGTATGTTTTAAAAAGAAAAATTGCACAATAAAATAGTATTTTTTTAATCAACCAACCAAAATTGCCATAGAAAAGAAATCAACGATTAAATTAAAAATATGTCAATGAATGGTATATAAATATTTATTTTACCATTATTTAATAAATTAACATAATTAAAAAATAAAAATTTGTTTTATAAACTTAACTCAGTTGATAAAGACATTATATATAATATATGCCGAGGCAAACGTTTGAACCTTGAACATGTCACTTATTTATTTTTAGAGGTGAATTTCGAGTCACTAGGTTACCTTAAAAAACAAAATAAATTAATAATACACACATATTGTATAAAGTTCATTTTCGTCATTTACACATTATTTTTAGTTTCCGGAAGGAAACGTCGTTTACACATTTCAAACAACACTTTTAATATAAACACAAGCAGAAAATTAACTCTATAGAATTAATTCAAATAAATTGTCTCACCACCATGGAACCAAAACACACGCAGAAAGAAATATAGGAAAAAAAGCCCCTTATCATGGAAAAAAAAGCCCCCTAAAAAAACATTATTACGAATGAAGAAAATATATATTGCTTCATAAATCAAATATATTACTGTATTATATTAGAAAAGAAAAGATAATATGATATATTATTGATGTGATAAAAAAGAGAGATAAAAAGAAAATAAATTATGGAGTGAATGTACAAAATTTAGGGATGTTTAAATATAAAAGATGTATTAATAATGACTCCTTAAGAAAAAATGTCATGTGTTAGTCACAGTTTTCATAAGAACAAAACTTACATATTTTTTTTAAGTGCATTGTATATGATTTTTCACATAGGATTCACTTATTTTCGTTATAACAAACTTTAAAAAAATTGTGAATTTGAAAAGTCATTAATAATCATAAATATTTCTTATCATTTTATATATGTGAAGAACAGCGTGGAAAAAAAAATGCAGACCTTTTTCATAAAAAGAAAAGTTGATGTAAAGTGCTTTGCATTAATAGATACTACCTCCGTTCCTTTTTAATTGTCACTTTTTGACATTTTACACAAACCAAGACAATCAATAAATATTACTATTTTTAATGCAATAAGTTATACTTTTACTATAATGACCTTATTCATTTAATATCTCATTTCATATATTTCTCTCTCCGCAATAAATAACTAAGGGTAATATTGGTAAAACAACATTTAATTTTGCATTGAACTTTGAAAGTGACAGTTAATTAGAAACAAAAATTTTCTTCAAAGGAGACACTTAAAAAGGAACGGAGGGAGTATTATCATCACACGTGGCTGTTTTCAATTATATAACTGCTTTCAATTTTTTTTTGTTGAAGAAATAACTGCTTTCAAATAAGGACGTCATAGGAGGAAGAAGCACATTCCTAAGGAAAATATTGATTATACCAATTTCATGGGTCCTGAGAGAATAATTTACCCCCACAAGATGAATTGCATAAAAGAACCCCACAAGATGGATAGCATAAAAGAAAATAAGAATATCAATATAAGGTGGAGTGTTTCTTTTTTCTTTTTGCTCAAGTAGCATAGTGGCTAGAATTCAGCTTATAAGGTGAGCAAGTGAGGTGTCCGAGGTTCGAACTCCGACCCCTACATATAACAATACAATGTCTCTGCCAACTGAGTTATGCTTACGGGGACAGTGGAGTGTTTCTTTCGGTGAATATTTTTTTTTTTTAATTTTATTTCTTTTTCTTGATCAAAATTAATTAAAATAGTTGACCAAAAAAAAAGATTATACAAATGATAGCTATCTACTATCCATCTGTTGTATAAAAATAATAATATTTGTGTCCATTTCATACTGTGTAAGTGTGTAGGACATCCGATTTTTTTTAATCAGTCTATGTAGATATTTTAGACGAGTATGTATGAGATTTTGAAATATTTACATATCTATGAATATTATGTAATTTATGTAACTTGAATCTAAAGATGAAGATATGCCAACTAAAAATTAACCATTACACAAAAAAAAAAAAAAAAGTTAATCATTACAAAGAAGAAGGATTTATATCCTAGATGAATTAGTTACATTATATCTACAATTCATTCAAATTGAAACCTCATTAGCAACTTTACAGATTTAAATTGTTCACCCTTTTCATTATATAAAGGGACTGATCTAAATCCAAGTTTTATCTCTGAAATTGGCAAACATGTTTGTCCAGCAAAGTCATCTTTTCCTCCTTGATCTTTGTCTCTTACTTGTATTTGAAGTAAAGCAAGCTCTGGAACAGTCAAAGGGAATTCAAACTCTTCATTCCACACAGGAAACCAGTTGTCCATGATTGCTTTTGTTTTCTTCTTTGCAATGTCAGAAGGCATACCAACAATACCAACCTGTCATAAAAACTAATCCAACTGTAAGATATACACATAATATAACAATGTTTTTTTGTGTTTGAGAAAACAACTCTTCAAGACTCATGCCCATGATGTGCCGATTCAGTGATAAGAGTTTGACCTAGCAGGTACGAATCTCAAATCCTACTAGGAATAGTTGTAAAATGGTCATTAGTGTCATTTTAATTAATAATTATTTCAACCTACCTCAAATTTTGTTTTCTATTAAAAAAACTCTTCAATACTCCTTGTTATGAGTGAAATTCGTAGTTTAAATTGCAGTTTGCAACCACAACTTTTGTGGTGACATACAAGTTTTGAAGGCCTTTGCAATTGCATTGCGACTGCATTAGTCGCATTTGTCCACAATACCAATGATCACAAGGTAACCACAACATGCAAACCCTAATCTTACATTGATAATTGGTCGAATTTCGTTAGCAAACATAATGTGTTATTTGTCTGTATTTTTTTCATCTATATTCTTTTGAACCAGGGTTGCTTTTGTAACAAATAGTATTATGTTGAAATTGAGAGTCTAATAATTTTTTGTTTGTTGCACAAGAATTATGAAAGGATAGTTGAAAATAATGAAGTGAGAAATAATCCAAAAATATTGGTTTGGACCAAAAGCAGCTAATATATAAGGAATTTTCAAACTGACCTTTGTGTAAAAGTCTGGTGGAGAGAACATATCAAAGTGTGTGGGACTGAAATCTAAGCTCCAACCATGTCCCATGTAAATTTTTACCTGTTATTAAACATGAGATCATAATATTAAGATGTCACCAAATAAATGAGTTTATCTTTTAAAATTGAGTAATGTACTATGGTATGTTTACCTTTAATGTCTTTTTCACTGGCATAATCCTTCTAGGATCAAGCTCATTGTCACATTGAAGTTTCTGCATTAGAATTTCAGGCTTTTTTACATAACCACATCCTCCATTTGCTCTGAACATTCCCTGCATCAACCAGAGTGATTTTCCTAACCCCTATTGAGGAAGAAAAGTAGTAGGAAAGAAAAAGGTTAGCATTCCTTTGTTAGATATGATATAGTAACTTGTAAGTGAAGTTAATCCACTTGTCTTTTGGAAGCACTAACACAGACACCAACAATAATGTGAAAAAGTAGAAGTAATTGAATGTAAGTACATCATGTGTTGATGTTAGACACTGACACGTCTTCAATCTCAAGTGTCAGTGCCACATTATTCACCAAATTCTTGCTAGCAAAAATTTCAAGATTTAATTTATTTGGAAATTGGCATTGTGTTATACATGAACCCTAATTATATTTTAACATGCTGACATGCATGCTAGGTTGCTCCACATCAGAAAACATCTGAAAGATGTGACTCAGGTTTCAAAAAGTTCCCACTATTATTCCATTTCCATGAAAATAAACACCACTTTCTAACAATATTTTCAATTTTTACTCTATATGTGGGTGGCCAAACCAAAATGACATTTTGTTACAAATTTTCGTTTTTAATTGTGATAGAGAGAAAATGAAAGCTAATCAGAAAGAATGCATTTTCAAAAACATCGAAAGCAAGTTGGTGACAGTTCCCTAACCTGCATATTGAATGCGACCATCTGAGCTCCATACATCCACCCAAGATGTGGCTTGAAATTTGTGGATTTGACGCGTGTCGCCCTAGGGTACACCCTGAGTATATTTTTCTGTGTGAACCTGGAAGAGTAACAGTTTGAATCAGATAAACCAATAGGACAAAGTTAGGTACTAAGTTTGATCATATGGCGTGCTATTGTATCGCATACCTAATGATGTCTGTTCCATGGGATTCTGAAGCCTTTTCTAAGGTTGTTTCACTCCAACTTAGGCGTCTAAGTTCACCATCAGTTTTCAATTTATCTTTCAAACTACCCTTGAGTTTTCTATTATGAATTGTTATTATGCTTCTATAATCAGGTGAACTCTCTTGATATAATCTTTGATCACATCCACATGAACCCGCGTCTCCCTCATCGCTATCACTTCCATTCTGATAAACACAACAAAATATTGTAACACAAGCATGCAAACCTTATTAATAGTATTTCAAGAGTACACCAAAAAGAATGTATTGCTAGCATTTCTTACCGTACTCTTAATCTCCACTTCAGTTGTAGAGTCTGGCGATTCCTTTCCTGATGATTCTTCTTCTGATGATTCACTAATTCCATCTAGAGCATGATAGTTGGCGTTTTCCTTGATCCGGTTGGACTTAAAACGTTCTTTCGGAGGTTTTGTTGATATAATAACTCGATTTTTCAATGATTCTGGTGAAGGGAATTCTGTTAAACTTAAACATTCTGCTTGTTGAGGATAATAAAGCATTTCTCCAAATATTTGAGTTGCCATCTGCAATAAGATAAAAAGAAAAGAAAAAAAAAATATTTAGATGAGAAAAGGAAAATTAAAAACAGAATAGTCAATTGCATACTTCTGCGAATTTCGCTCGAAGTTCTTCTGTAAGATGATCTTCTATAGTTATGATCACTGGATATTGAGATGCAACAAAACCATATTCCTTTATAGACTCCAAACATTTGATAGGTGATACAGGATTTGTAAGTGTCCTGTGGCAGTGGCAAAATTCAAATAAGTTTTGTGTTGAATTGTTTAAGATCATATAAAAAACTGATTTTATTGTTTATATAGTCTAAATGGTACCATCCATGATCAACTTTAATATCTTCTTTACTAGAAGTTGGCCATAAATCGAGTTCTATAACACGCACGCCTTGTTGCAACGCCTTTATGATTGGTTCTTCACTGCAATCACTGCTTAGTTGATTTCCAGTAAGATAGGAATTGTGTCCTGTATATATGAAATAATGTGACAATGGAGCACTCATATCATGATTTACCTGTAATGACATTTATTTATACTTTCTTGTTAGCAAAGTAAGGTCAACTAAATCAAAATACAAGAAAAGAGAAAAAGTAGTAAAACTAGAAAATTTAAGGAAATTGAAATCATCTGACAAAGATTGGACTATTCAGGTTCCGACTTTAGCAAACTTGATTCAAAACATGAATCGTGTGATCTTCATCCGAAGACTCTGATTGACTGACTAACTAACATAGTGACTGTGTTTTACCTCGGTTTTCGAAGGACCATTGAAATCATCTAGGAGCAAAAACCGGAAGATATCATCAAGGGCAATTTTCCTTTCTCTATTTTGATCAACATGAACCGTTTCCTGATGTATCCTTCTCAGCTGCAAAATCTTATCAACAATTTTCTCCGTATCCAATAACGTGAAATTCTCCTCGCCTTGATGCTCCACAAGAAACCGGTGTAATTGCTCGGTTGACATGTATGATCCTCCTCCGGCAAACTCATAAAAAATCTCCTTGAGGTCCTCAGGTGGAACCAGCTCAGTCACCTTATACTTTTTGATAAAGAACAAGAAACTTTTGTACTTGTTGTATGTTACCATCTTATTTCCCATCCCTTTTTTCCTCTCAGTGTTCCTCAAAAGTTTTCTTTCTACACACAAAGCTTAATCACCAAAACATGCACTTATATAATGCATGACCAACTAGTAGAAAATCAAAGAAGCTTCTATGCAGAATCTCTTTCTCACTATGCTAACTACATGCTTTTTTTTTTTTGTTTCCATCTTCAAAAATAAAATATCAGTGTTCAATCATCTTTATGCATATCAACATAACTAACAATTATATCCATTAACATAGTGAGAATAGTATCTAATGCTGTGATTAGCTTTCACATAATGTAACAATATATTATACAGAAAGCACTGAAACATTGACTTAAAAAATAAGACAAAGACTCAAAAGTTCAAGTGCATGTATGTTTTTTGAGAGTATTAGTAATATGCACATGTTTTTTTTTTTCTTTTGAAGTTATATATTTATTAGGGTTAATACCGCTTTTGGTCCCTGTAATATGAGCGAATTCCGGTTTTAGTCCCTGTAAAAAAAAAAAAATTAGATTCTTTCACTATCTGAAGGGACCAATAGTGGAAGAATCTGAAATGATATGGACCGTATCTAATTTTTTTTTTTACAGGGACTAAAACCGGAATTCACTCATATTACATGGACCAAAAGCGGTATTAACCCTATTTATTACTACACACAGTTACACATGTATCATATGATTAATTGATTATATTCAACTGTGAAAGTGGATTCATTTTGGTTAAAAGTTTTGATTATTTTTTCTCTATAATTTTGTTCACTTTGCTTTACTTTTATGATGATCAACTCTTTTATATTCGCACTTCTTTATAAAGTAAATTAGTCCTTCTATATTGAGCATCTTCTTATATTTTGTGTGGATAGTTCTTTTGTTTCTACGTATATTAATTGCTTATGATCGGACTCCACTAACTTTATTCATATTCCACTTACTTTATAGGATTCTCCTCTTTAAATTGATGATTTTCATGGCTACTTATCCTTTTATTATTCCATATAAATGACCATTTTTATGTTCTCTTTATTTCCAACTATTTGGACTTGACTTCATTGTATTCTTGGAGCAATCGGATGATTAATTATTGGAAAGTTGTTGTATACAGTGTCTGCCGAAACACAACAGTAAATTACTCAAATGTCCTCGTCGGTAGTTAACTGCCGATGGCTCTTTTGCGGCGGCAGTTAACTGCTGTTGCACATCTCTACTTCATCGGCACTTAACTGCCATGGATCATGAATTTGCTTTTTTTCATTATTTTCCACACATTGACTTATTTATATTTCATTATTTTCTATTTTTTCTTTTCTTTTTCTATTCTTTTCTATATATATTTATAAATCAAAATTGCTTTTTAGAATATAATTTTGATATAAGAGTATAATAAATAAAAATGATGATAATAAATCAAATTATTTATATATATAATAAATCATATCATATATATAATAATAAAAGAAAATATAATTATGTTATTTTTAAATTTAAGAGTATAATTTTCAAATTATTATCATTTTTATTTATTACTTTTTTTTGTTGGTTTTAGCTTTTTCACTTTAATCGCATGTCATTTTATCGTTTTTGTTCACTCATTTTATCGTTTTTGTTCACATTAAGATGAAAAAAATGTGAAGTTTTAGAAAATATAGACAAAACATGACAACGACAGCTAACTGTCGCTGGTTTCCTTCCCATCGGCAGTTAGCTGCGGCCAGATTAAGATGAAAAAATGTGAAGTTTTAGAAAATATAGGCAAAACATGACAACGACAGCTAATTGCAGCTGGTTTCCTTCCCCTTGGCAGTTAGCTGCCGCCGGATTGCTTCCCATCGGCAGTTAACTACCGATGAGGTTAAAAACGTAAATTACTGATGAAGTTATTAAAACTGGACCGATCAGTTCAATCAAGAATTAGTTTTGTCATCCAAAAAAATTATAAGTTGTGTAGTTATCCGTTTGTCTTCCAATTTTATAGAAAGATGAAATTTGACCGTAAAATAAAATCAATTATTATAATACTGTATGAGAGAGCCACAAATTTTACTCGCAACAAAGTAATAAGAGAAAAAAAAATAAGAAATCGATAAATCTACTAGTTGTTCAACAACAGCCGGTTCATAATCCTTTAGAACCTGATCGGCTAGATTGAACCGACTTAAAATGTAGTTTGATTATTTATTTATTAGTTAATTAGTTATCAAGCTCAATCATAATTGAATCAATTAAACCATTTTTTTTTTGACAAGAGAATCAATTAAACCATAAGAAGCCTCACCTATTGTTATTGGATCTCGGTTCAAGTTCCGACAACATTGTTCAATATATGAATCTAATGAACTAATCCAACTAATGTCCCTCCATTTTCAACCCATGCGAGACACATCCAACACATATTTCCCTACATGGTGCATAAAATAAGAAATTTTGTAGTGCCTGCTTTTTCTTTTGGGTGGTTAAGTGCCCACTTTACTACACAATATAATAATGACGTTTTTTTGGGTGAAATAGTTACGACTTTATAATGCAACCTTTCACAACTTCAGTGGCCCGTTTCTTGCATGATATGAGATTTGGATTTTCTTCATTGAAAATTCTTTCAAGTTTTCTCACGTGAAATCTCAACCATAAAACATCAGAGAAAAAGTGATAATTAAATTATAAAGAAAAGTGGTTGTTGTATTTTAAGGGTGTATATTGAAAATGGAGAAAATTTGAGAGGATTTTCAATGGAGAGAATCCAAATCCCATGATGTGGCTAATGAAAGGGCTTGTGGAGTATCATGGTAGTTATAGATATTTTGGATAAATTTACCATATTTTTTTTGTTACAATTTACCGTAAATTTATTTACGAGAAAAGAAATATTAAAAAAGTCATTATAATATTTTCTGTCATTTTATATGCAATATATTTTCTTATACTTTATTTTTTATTAATTAGAAGTGTATATGGTTTGGGTCAATCCGCCAACCCATTCGATCCAACTAACTCAATCCACAAATCCGGGATTGAATTGGGTAACTAGATAAACCTTGTTTTTATTTTAACTAGACTTTTGACCCGTGCGCTAATATTTTACATTTTTTTTACAAAACTCTAATATTAAATTTGTTATCAACATTTTAAACTGTATTATACATATGGAACACAATAAATTTATCACAACATTCAGCCTTACAACATATCATCCCTAATTGTGGCGCACATAAATAGAGTAGTTTATCATCATTATCTTCATTTGATTTTAATCCTCCATCCTATATAATTTTAAGCCATCTCAATACTTTTGTTTCAAATGCTAGCTTCAACTCATTCACTTAAAAGTCCTTTCTTGAAGAAATCTTGAAGAAATATTGCTAGCTTTTAACTCATTCACTCAAAACCAACATGAACCCATCAAGAGAAAATTCTGCAGCAATGGCATGATATGTGCCATAAGCAATTTAAGTCACCGTTTGTTATTTATATTCAATTTTTTTTTTGAAGAACGATTATTTCTATTCATACGCATTACTCAATTTATATTAAATAAATACAAATGAAAAATAAAAACCAACATCAACCATGAATCCTAAAGGGATGAAGCAAAGATATTCCAAAACATTTCAATTAACACCATTTAACTCAACTCCTCACAAACCAAATCCAAATGAAAATCCAGCTGCATATCATCAAAATATTTCAGTTACATCAATCACTTTACACATGTCAATCCACAACATCAAACACAACACAATTGCAACTATCAAAAGTAAGCAGTAAATAATTATTCATTTTCTTAGAAATTAGTTAGGCATTGGCAACCTTCTAAAGCATAAAAGATAATATTTTAAGTCACTTTTTTATGGATTAACGCTCAGAAACCCACTTCTCAAATAGTAAAAACCGACATAGTTTATACTTAAAAAATAGAAAGAAAAAAAAGGACCAAAAACATTCAAAAGCAAGAAAAGGAAAGCTAAAAAGAAAAGATAATGCATTGAAAAGGAAAACATAGAGCAACTACATGTAACACATTAGCCACCTGTAGCAAAGGAAGAAACAAAACAGCAGTAAAACATAGAGATAAACAAAATATAGTAAGTAAAATGTTTTAAACTTAAAAGAAACACATTACCAACATGTATTTCATTCTATCAAACCTTGTTCCAACTCCCAAAATTAGTTAGGCTACATCACTCTATAAAGTTAATAGTAGCACAATACAAACATCAACAATAATCTCACTACCTTCATTAATAAAGCAAACAATCTCACTACCTTTATATAAATTAATACTTGAGATATTGCATCTTTAAAGCATGTTGCTCTTACCCTTAACCAATTCCAAGATATCATTTGACATGTTCTGAAATCAACCAAGTCCCAAAACAAACTCAAATCCTAATTTTCAAGTTTGCATTGTGACATAATTACTATAAATGATTTGAGTTGGTTTCACAACTTAAGGTCAATTTCCACAAAATCAAAGGTTGCAAATTCAATGAATTTGAGCCATTCACAGTTAGAAAATCAAATGTTGCAAGTTTAGCAAACAAACCAACATAATTATCATTTCTCTGCCAAAGCTTCTTTTCAAATAAATTTCATGCTAACATGCTTCAAAATAAAAAGAAGCACACGTGTAAAAAGAAGACCAAAAAGACGCTAGCAGTGTTGCAAAATAAAAATAAGCAAACATGGCATTTTTCATATATATATTCTTGAAAAATCATCAATTACTCATTTAGCCTTGAGTAATTTTCAATCACACCGATGCTAAGATAAAAAGGAAAATAAGCAAACATGTGAATTTTCTTCTGTTTACGGTCTTGCAAAATATCAATTACTCAAGGAGACGTGTAGATTATCAATCACTTCAATGGTAACAGTCATGCTAAATTTAACTAACCTATTCATTTGCAAAGAATAGTAAGCATAAGGCGTGTGCAGTTCCTAAACAATCATGCTACTATACTTACAGTGCCAATGTCGAATTCTGTTGTTTTCGAGTTTAGAAAAAGTACCTTGTAAAAAATCAGAATTTACCACCGAAGATATTACCGGGTTGAGTCACGACCAGGTCGCTCTCTTTAAGACGTTTCGCGGCACTACCCGAGTTTGTGCAAGGTAGACTAACAACCGCGCCGCCTCCAGGATAAAACAACCCAGTTCACCTGTTCGATTACGTACTGCACCGTAAGTAATCGTTCGAGAATTTACACCCTCAATATGGTACGAAGACCACTCGAAACCGAAGGGACAGAAAGGAGTAGAAGAAGAAGGACTCGTCAACACAAGTCGAAGGAGGGAGAAGAGAAGAAAAGCACAGGAAGCATCACTGTGATTTTCGGGGTTAGGAATAAGTGAGGCCGAGCTCTCCTTTTATAGGGAGAGTTCGTAACAAATCCGACGTGATTTTTGGGATTAAGTTAAACGGATTAACTTAATCTTTAAGCACGCGGATTGGATCAACGAATGGATATATCCGAAAGGACTTCCGGATATTCTGTTGGATCGGATCGGAATGAAGTTTATCATTATCCGTAGAGTGCTTTCAGATAATTATTAATTATATTCTTTTTTGACCCGGACCCGGACCCAAGCCCAAGCCCAGCCCGCCCGCCCGGACGGACAGCGGCGTCGTCGCGCGTGTGATATATATATATATTTTCGTAAGCGCTCACCCGTTCGCAAAAGTGGGTACCCCAAGGGCACACCCTTGGAGGTCACCCCCCACTTATATAAACACTACTAGTGGGTATGTCCTATCCAATGTGGGACATTTTTCAATTCATACCAACACTAGTTCTTTCCCAAGGGACATGTGTTTATTCTTTCCAACTTCCACTCATATTCACTAGTGTTCCAACAAATTCCATGTGGAATGTCGTCAATTTCATCAAATCATTTCATACAGTCTTCCACACTGTTGGGTTTGAACTATTCTGAACTGGTAGTGTTATAACAACAGAAGCATACAATGTAAGTTTATGTGAAAAATAAGTGCAATAACAACATATATCACCAACAACAAAAGCATGGAAATTGATAAGTCTATGGAAACAAATTAGATTTTACATCATAATGCTATAAGAATAATTTGATTTTGTAAAATATCCTTATGAAAAATCACCACAAATTAAACAAATAATCCAACAACTTAATTTACTAATAAAAAGAGTGTGATAATTCCATTTAACCCATAGTTTCATTGTTTTTTCATCAATAACCAACAAATATAGACATCCAAAACTAAACAACTTATGGAGCATCGCATAAATCACTTATAATTCTATTAAAATTCATTGTTGTTGTGAAACCCAAAATTGTTGCAGCAACTTATAGCATTGACAAATCTCCATAAGAAGTCCTAATCAATTGGTAAGACCAATAGTAATTTTTTTTTGAAGTCTCACAATGACATCTAAAAGAAAGAACTAAAAAAGCATTTCAAACTCAACCCATGGTAAAACTAGATCATATTTTTTATATAAAAAAAAGGCACTCTCAACTATGTATTACTTTGTTCTGTTTCTATTTTCACTTTATATTTTCATAACCAACCTACAATATCAACCATGCTCACCTGCACATACACAACCTTCTCACCCTTGTTTTCGCTTTATATTTTCATAATCAACCTACAATCTCAATTAAAAAAACAGAACAGAAGTGAAGTGATGTGAATAGGAACATAAAGGGAATAAGAAGAACAGGAAAGGGAAAAGAAATCAGTAACCATCCTTCCCAAAGAAGTCGAACAAAAGTAAACACATTGCATCACAAAGACTACACAAAGCTCACCGCTTTCGAGCCCCATCGTCCCCACTGCAGTCATCGAGGAAAATGTTTTCTCCAAAGCTGACGGGAACCAACGGCGTACACATCCATGATATGCTTTTTCATCAGTCTTGATTTCCATCACAGAGGAACACCCAGAGTTGCCGTTTGCTTCGCCGTGTTCTGCCATTCCAAAATCAATAATTTCATAGATAACATTTTCCTCATTCCGGCATCATCTTCCTCTTCGATGTTGGTGAAATTTTCACAGATATCTCATGCACCTCGATTCCGCATGCACCTCTTTCTTCTTCGAACCAGTCTATCAAATTATTCTTATAGCATGGAAATTGATAAGTCTGTGGAAAGTGATAAGATTGATTTTGAGAGAAGAGTTGTGATTGTTGTTCTATGAAGGAGATAAAGAAGAGAAGAGAAGAGATTGAGGATTTTGATCTTGCATATCTGTTTCTCATGACTCTTAGATGAATTAGGTGTGTTGAAAATATCAATCAATAAATGCTAGTTTGTCTAGAGCCACGCACAACGTTTGAAAAACTCGACATTGAGTGTCTCAAACCAATAAAAAACGTGTGAGTGGGCCAGGATTTGAGTGGCTCAAGACTAATGCAGAAAAGCAACAAATTGGAGGTAAATGACTTGATATCAGAGATAATTTTGTCATTTTGGGTGCTAGGGCTGCATTAGGGTTAGGGTTTTTTGTCATCAGACCACCTTAGATTTATATTAAGTAAGATCAACTTGTCTCTCTTGGTTTGAATTTTGGTTTCAATATTTTGAATCTCACACAACCTAACTTGATCTAGACAATAGAGGTTTTAAAAAAAAAAACAAAAACATAAGGTTTGTTTTTACAATACAGTAGCAAATAGCAATTTCCAAATTTTATTCCCTCTTCTTATTCCCCAAATTCTTATTTCCTTGTAATCTCACATGCCGCAACCACATATCAATAAATGCACTACTATCTTCTTCAAATGTACTCCCTCCGTTCCTTTTTAACTGTCACTTTTGAAGAAAAAATTTGTTCCTTTTTAACTGTCACTTTCAAAGTTCAATTCAACTTTAAATAATGTTTTACCAATTTTATCCTTAGCTATTTATTACGGAGAGAGAAATATATGAGATGATATATTAAATGAATAAGGTTATTATAGTAAAAGTATAAATTATTGTATCAAAAGTAGTGACATTTATTAATTGTCTTGGTTTGTGTAAAATGTCAAAAAGTGACAATTAAAAAGGAACGGAGGTAGTAATATTTTATTGTATTGGCTAAATTACAACCACATATTCATAAATGCATTACTGTCTCATTCTTTGATGTTCTCATATATTGTATGTTTATACTAGTATGAGACCCGTGCATCCGCACAGGTCGTGTAACACTGCGTTAATTATATAAAAATATTAATACATTGGTGGCATTGTAAAATGTTTAAAGATATTAAATAAAAATTATCAACATTAATGCAAATTTTCTATTAAATACTTTTATTTTATATGTAAAAACCAGTTAAATATTTGCATCGTGTCCGATGAAGATTTTATGTTCTTATATCTACATAAATAAATATTTATGTTTGATGTCCTGATATGAGAAAGTCGATATGATAAATCTTTAAAATCTCATGACTAAAAATGACAGCCCAATGCACTAACGCTCTTGCATAAGCAGGATTCGGGAAGAAGTCCCACCATTTGAAATATTGTAGGCAACATTACCCTGTCTTTTACACAAGAGATTGTTTCCAAGACTTGAACCGGTAAACTTTAAGTACTATTTTTTTCATTTTTTTTTATGGCAAAGAGGGTCAAAGTCTCATCACATGAGTCTAAAAATTCGTTAAATATTTACACCGCACCCGTTGCAAATTTTGTATGTGTATGTGTGTGGAAGCAAATTTTTATGTCCCGATATGATAAAGGTGATATGATTTTTTTTGCAAACTTATGAGTATTTTCAAAATACCAACATTGATCTAGTGTTTCTTTTTAAAAAAAATACATCAATTTAGTGTTTCTATTAAATATTTGTACCTTACTTATTGCAGATTTTAGTGTTTTCGTACATGTGAAAACATATTTTTTATTCCCAATATAATAAAGCTGGTATTATAAAAATACAAATGTCGATATAAAAAAAACAACAAAAAAACAAAGTAGATTGAATATAAGCAACTTTTGTGACATTGAAATTTTTTTTCCACTTGTTTTTATTTATTTATTTAAAATAGGTGTTGGATCAAAGTAGCCCAGCATAAGATAAAAAACAATGGATTGAACGAAAACTATAGGAGAAGAATGGAGAGAAATTTTAAACGTAATGTGAATTTTCATTGATTGTTGAATACACACACTACAAGGCTTTTATATACACAAAAATGTCACTTGCTTACATCACAAGCTAAGTAACTACCTCTAACAAACTTCTAACAAACTCTTAACAACCTCTAACAAACTCTAACAGACTCAGACTCTGGTCTCTAACAACTTCAGACTCTGAAGCTTCAGCTTCTGAAGCTTTAGACTCTGAACTTCAGCTTCTGAACGTTCAGACTCTGAAGCTTCAACTTCTGAAGCTTCAGACTCTGAACCTCAGCTTCTGATCGTTCAGTATCTGGCGTCACTGCAGTTATGGATTAATTCTCAATACTCCCCCTTAATTCATAACTGTTGAATATTGAGGACACCAAGTTTCTTCCTCAAAAACTCAAATCTGTCAATCTTCAAAGCCTTAGTAAATCCATCTGCAAGCTGCATTTCTGTAGGACAATATTGCACTTCAATCATTCCATTAGTCACCTGCTCCTTAATGAAATGAAATCTAGTCTCAATGTGCTTGCTTCTACCATGAGAGATTGGATTCTTAGCAAGACTTATGGCAAATTTGTTGTCAATTTTCAATGTTAGAGGTTTTACAACTTCACACTTGAGCTCTTTCATCACTGAATCCAACCACAAAGCTTGACATGTTGCAAAGGTTCCTGCAATGTACTCAGCTTCACAGGATGAAAGTGCAGTAACAGGTTGCTTCTTGGTGCACCAGGATATGGCAGCATCATTGAACTTGAAGACATAACCTGAAGTACTTCTTCTATCAGTCAAGTCCCCACACCAATCACTGTCTGAGTACCCTATGAGCTCATTCACTTCACTTATACTTCCATTAGGAAATAACAGGCCATAATCCACAGTTCCTTTGATGTATCTAAGGATCCTCTTTGCAGCTATCAGATGAGGTTTCCTTGGATCATGCATGAATTTGCTAATCACATTGACTGAGTAGCAAATATCTAGCCTGCTGTTACATAGGTACCTCAATGATCCAACCATTTGTCTGAACTTGGTTGAATCTACTTTCTCTTCTTCACTGCACTCATCTAATTTTGAGTTTGTCTCTGATGGATTTGAGACTGAGTTACAACTTTCCATCTCAAACTTCTCTAGCAATTCACCTATGTACTTTTGCTGATGCATAACCATTCCTTTCTTTAATTTCACAAATTCCATTCCTAAGAAGAATGAAAGCTCACCAAGATCAGTCATTTCAAATTCTGACTTCAGTTTATCTTTTACTTTCTTATCTCTGATGTTGTGCTACCAGTAATGAGTAGATCATCAACATACAGTCAGATTATGATAGTTTTTTCATCACTGAGATTTTGAACATATACACCAAACTCAACTGAACACTTTCTGAAGCCTATATGGATTAGGAACTGATCAATCCTCTTGTTCCATGCTCTAGGGGCTTGCTTTAATCCATATAAAGCCTTATGGAGTTTGTACACCATATTTTCCTTGCCTGCAATCTCAAAACCTGGAGGTTGTGACACAAACACTAACTCTTCAAGTGGACCATTTAGAAAAGCTGACTTGACATCTAAATGATAGAGTTTCCACTCATTTTTGCAAGCAAGAGCCACTACTAATCTCACAGTTTCAATTCTTGCTACTGGAGCAAAGACCTCATTGTAATCAATACCATGTTTCTGCAAGAAGCCTCTAGCCACCAATCTTGCTTTATACTTTGAAACCTTGCCATCTGGATTCAGCTTCACTTTGAATACCCATTTCACATCAATTTTCTTTTTCTTCTCTGGAAGGTTAACAAGTTCCCAGGTTTGATTCCTTTCAATTGATTGCAGTTCTTCTATCATAGCTCTTTTCCACACATCAATTTTCAGTGCTTCTTTATAATTGATTGGTTCAGAATCTGCTAGTAATGCAAAATGAATAAGATCACCTTCATCATTCACTGCATTATCAGGGATGATTTCACAATCATTCAGCCTGCTAGGTGCTTGTCTTGCTCTTTGAGGCCTCACTGGTGCTACATCTACTTCTGGATCATTTTCAACATCATCATGATCCTCTTCATTTTCTGATTCATCACTTGAATTAGGGTATATACAGCTTTGCTGAACCTCACTGCTATAAACAGGTTCGCTTTCCCATTTCCACTTCCCAGCTTCATTCACTATCACATCTCTACTGATATGGACTTTCTGAGTTACAGGGTTGTAAAGCTTATATGCACCAGTTAGATGATAACCTATGAGTATCATAATCTCACTTTTATCTTCAAGTTTACTTCTTCTAGTATCTGGCACATGTTTGTAGCACAAAGAACCAAACACCTTGAAATGCTTCACACTAGGTTTCCTTCCACACCAAGTTTCTTCTGGTACTTTCAAATTTAGCTTCTTTGTAGGGCATCTGTTTAGGATATAAGCATCTGTGGTGACTGCTTCACCCTAAAACTTGTGTGGTAGGTTCTTCTGCTTAATCATGCTTCTGGCCATGTCAAGCAAGGTTCTATTCCTTCTCTCTGCAAGACCATTGTGTTGTGGTGTATATGGGGCTGTTACTTCATGAGTAATTCCTTGATTTATGCAGAAAGCTTCAAATTCCTTGGATGTATACTCACCTCCACTATTTGTCCTCAAAATCTTAATAGCTTTATCACTCTCTTTCTCTATTAAGACTTTGAATTTTTGAATACCTCCAAAGCTTCACTCTTAAGCTTAATAGTATACAACCATATCATTCTTGTAAATTCATCAACAAAAGTAATGAAATACTTACTACCACCCAAAGAAGCTACCTCAAAAGGTCCACAAATATCAGAATGAATTACTTGTAATGCCACACTTGCTCTTTTAGGTGCTTCTGACACAAAAGGCAATCTACTTTGCTTGCTCTTCACACACACTCCACATATAGTTTTTCTGATATTCAGCTTAGGTAAACCATGCACCAATTCTTTAGATTCCAATTCACTAAGACTTCTAAAATTCAAGTGACCGTACCTCAGATGCCATAGAGCTTCAACATCTTCACTGACTATTGCAGACAGGCACATCATCTTATCACTTGAGATGCTGCATCTGTAGGTTCTGTTCTTTGACAGGGTAGACTTTAGCACTAAGTTCTTCCTTGCATCAAACAGTTTCAATGAATTGCCATCCACTGTTACTAAGAACCCCTTCTCCACTAATTGACCTATGCTCATCAGATTGCACTTCATATCTGGAACATAGAAAACATCTTCAATAATGATTCTCCCACCATCATTGCTCTTGATCACCATATTTCCACTTCCTTCTGATACAAGCTTTCTACTGTCAGCTAATTTGATACTAGTTTTCTTGCTAGAATCAAAATTAGTTAACCATTCTCTATGAGCAGTCATATGATTAGAGCACCCAGAATCAAGATACCACTCTTCATTCTTGATCTTATCTTCACATGTAGTAGCCATCATCAAGACTATATTGGGATTATCTCCATGAGCTATATTTCCTTCCTCATCAGTCTTTTTATTTTTCTTGAACCAACATTCATCAGCAAAATGTCCATACTTTTCACAATTGTAGCACTGAACTTTACTTTTATCAAAGTCCTTCTTCTTATTCTGACCTTTGCCAAAACCTCCTCTTCTTGAAGATTCAGTTTTGTCATCAGTTTTAGACTTTCCATTGTTGGACCAGTTTGTTCTTCCCTTTCCCTTTTTCTTGAAATTCTTGTGATTTCCCTCTTTCTTGACTGTTTGTGCTTGAAGGGCTTGTTGTACAGATCTTTCAGAACCTCTATCAATCACTAATAGTTCATGTGCTTCCAGTGAACTTTGCAATTCTTCAATCTTCATAGTTGTAACATCCTTTGCTTCTTGGATTGCTACTACTATGAAATCAAACTTTGTGTTGGGTTTTTGTAGATTGGCTACATTTTGCAAAAACATCTATTAGCCAGATGTTGGGACAGATGCTGTAGCATATGGAACAGCATTATGTGACTTGTGGTTTTCGCGCCAGCTAGCGCTTTATTTCTGTACGCAATCTTCCAAAGATTTGCTTGAAGATTTATTTTCCTCTAGCTTGCTGATCAAGGCGCGTGTATCTGATTGAAGATTTGCTTGAAGTTTTATTTGCCTTGCTATTTTTTCCACAAGATATCACTCTATATTTGGAAGTTTTTTTATTGTCTCTAGAAGTTTTTTCAGCTGGACCGGACAATGTTCACGTTCTATTTTGAAGCCCAAACCCGTGCTATCTCAGTATTATATATTTGTGAAGACAAACCCTAGTTGGGAAACTAAAAACCGTGTGTGTTAGCAAAGCGTGTGTTTAATGTTTTTAGGGTTTCTTTTGTTAATTGTGAGCCTTGCTTGTATCTCCCTGATTCAAGCTAAGGACTGAGTTTGTTTGAGTTGTAATTGTAAGCTGCTCCTAAGCTTTTAAGTACGGAGTGAGTATGTGTTTTTAGAGTGTGTTTCTCTTGGTGTGTTTTGCGTAGTTGATAACTATACTGTTTGTGCTATTGGTAGGAATTGAGACGGGGTCTCATATCTAGGAGTTCCTAGATAGAGTTGCCACTGGTAGGGTCTTGGTGCAAAGTCAAGTAATGTGTCTGCGTTGGTCTTTTCACTAGAACTATAATAGTGGAATCATTCCTGGATTGGTATCCCCCAGAGTAGGAGAGTTGCTCCGAACTGGGTTAACAAACTCACTGTGTACTTTATATTTCTGCTGTGTTCCTTTTAAGTTGTGCTTTGTTACGCTGCGTTATTTTAATTGTAGTTCTGAGTAGACAGGTGCTCGGACAGTTGTGCCAACATTGTGCACAGCATCTGTCAGTCAGGTTACCAGGAATTTCAATTGGCATCAGAGCAGGCACCCTGTTCTGTGTGGGTGAGCTCCAGGGAAAGAATTTTCTGGCTTAATGGATAAAGAAGGAGGACTAGTGAACAGACCACCCCTGTTGGATGGGTCGAACTATGACATTTGGAAATCACGCATGACAGCATTCTTGAAATCTCTAGACAGCAGAGCTTGGAAGGCTGTGATCAAAGCATGGGTTCCTCCTAAAATAAAAGATGCGAATAATGTTGATACTGATGAGTTAAAACCAGAAGAGGAGTGGTCTACGGCAGAAGACACTGCAGCTATTGGAAACTCTAAAGTCCTGAATGCCTTGTTTAATGGTGTAGACAAGAACATGTTCAGGTTGATTAAACAATGTACTGTTGCTAAGGAAGCTTGGGATATCTTAAGAACATCTCATGAAGGTACTCAAAAGGTCAAGAAGTCAAGGCTACAACTGCTAACAACACAGTTTGAGAATCTGAGAATGAAGGAAGGAGAGAGTGTTCATGACTTTCACATGAATGTGCTAGAATATGCTAACACATTTGAATCCTTGGGGGAAAAGATGTCTGATGAAAAATTGGTAAGCAAAATCCTCAGGTCCCTGCCTAAGAAATTTGATATGAAAGTATGTGCTATTGAGGAGGCCCAAGATATTGAAAATATGAAAGTTGATGAGTTGATTGGATCTCTTCAAACTTTTGAATTGAAGGCTAATGAGAGATCTGAAAAAAAGGACAAGAACATTGCTTTCATCTCCAACACTGATGAAGATGATGTGGAGAGTAATTTAGATACTGATGAGAGCATCTCTGAAGCTATTGTGTTGTTGGGCAAACAATTTAATAAAGTTGTGAAGAGGATGGACAGACGCCCTAGGACACATGCTCCGCACAACAGTCGCAGCATCTATAAAAATGTCAACAATCAGAGGAAACCTAGAACTGATGACAAAACCAATCAAAGCAAAGGGGTGCAATGCCATGAATGCGAAGGATTTGGTCACATCAGAACTGAGTGTGCAACGTATCTGAAGAAACAAAAGAAGGTGATGATTGTTTCTTGGTCTGATGAGGATGAATCAGAAGAAGAACCTGAAACTGCAAAACATGTGAATGCCTTGACTGGAGTGTGCACATCAGACAATGAATCTTGTGATGAAGAGGTAACATATGATGAACTGGCTGATTCTTACAAGGAGCTATGTCTCAAAAGTGAGGAAGTTTGTAGAACTTTAGAAAAACAAAAGAGGACCATTGCTCTCTTGCAAGCTGAGAAAGACAAACTTCTGGAAATAAACTCAGGTCTCAATGATGAGGTTATCTTACTTACTTCCAAGATTGACAACATGAACAAGCAATTGCGGATGATGAACAAAGGTACTGATGCTTTAGACGAAATTCTGGAGATAGGACAGAAACCTGGAGATTCTAAAGGTATTGGTTTTGACTACAGATCCTTGCCTCATCAGAAACAACTACCGGTGAGACAGTTTGTGCCATCTGTTAGTACTTATGATCATACTATGTCAAGACAGATGCCCCAGCATCAGGTGAGACAACAGGCATCTGGATATAGGCCCAGATCAAAAGGAAGGTATTATGGTTGGGTATGTCACTACTGTGGAAGAAAAGGACATATCAGACCTTTCGGTTTCAAATTATATGGTTACCCAGACATGACTTATTCACCAAGACCTGATCCCACAATGAAGATCACCAAGAAGCAATGGAAGCAAAAAAATGATAATTTCACAAGTAACACTGTGGATCCTAGAAAAACAGAACCAGAAGCTGATGAGACTGCTCAAATTGCTCATACATCTCTGAGAGTGTCATCCAGAAATGATTGGTACTTTGACAGTGGATGTTCCAGGCATATGACTGGTGATAAAAATTACTTGACTGATGTTATGCCTTATGCTACAAGTTTTGTGACTTTTGGTGATGGAGCCAAAGGAGAAATAAAGGGTGTAGGAAAGCTTGTGGATGAGGGCCTACCCAAACTTGATAAGGTGCTTCTTGTGAAAGGATTAACTGCTAACTTAATTAGTATTAGTCAACTGTGCGATCAAGGAATGAAGGTCAACTTTACAAAGAGTGAATGCTTAGTTGCTAACAGTAAAGGTGACATCCTGATGAAAGGTGTTAGATCAAAGGACAATTGCTACTTGTGGGTCTCTCAAGATAAAGCAAAGTTATCTACTTGTCTAATAACCAAAGAAGATGAAGTAAAACTATGGCACCAAAAGCTTGGACATCTGAATCTCAGAAGCATGAAGAGAGCCATTGCTGAAGGAGCCATCAGAGGTCTACCAAAACTCCAAATTCAGGAATGAAGTATATGTGGAGAATGCCAGATAGGAAAACAGACCAAGATGCCTCACCAGAAGCTGCAACATCTGTCCACATCCAGAGTTCTTGAGCTATTGCACATGGATGGGACCTATGCAAGTCGAAAGCTTAGGTGGTAAGAAGTATGCATTTGTTGTTGTTGATGATTTTTCCAGATATACTTGGATAAATTTCATTAAGGAGAAATCAGACACTTTTGAAAAATTCAAGGATCTTTGCTTACAACTTCAGAGAGAAAAGGATTGTGGAATTGTTAGAATCAGAAGTGACCATGGGAAAGAGTTTGAGAATGGTAAGTTCTCTGATTTCTGCATTTCTGAAGGAATATTTCATGAGTTCTCTGCACCCATTACTCCCCAACAAAATGGGATAGTTGAGAGAAAGAACAGGACTTTGCAAGAATCTGCCAGGGTTATGCTACATGCAAATAAGCTGCCATTTTTCTTTTGGGCTGAAGCCATGAACACAGCCTGCTATATTCATAATAGAGTAACTTTGAGAAAAGGTACATCTACAACCTTGTACGAGCTATGGAAGGACAGGAAGCCAACAGTGAAGCATTTTCATGTGTTTGGTAGTAAGTGCTATATTTTAGCTGACAGGGAGCCAAGAAGAAAGATGGATGCTAAAAGTGAAGAGGGAATTTTTCTAGGCTATTCAACAAACAGCAGAGCCTATAGAGTATACAACTCCAGAACCAAGACAGTGATGGAATCTATAAATGTTGTTGTAGATGATGAAGGTAATAATGCTGTGCCAGATGATACGACATTTGACTCAACATCTGACCTACAGGAAGAGAAGAAAGTAGATGAAGCAAGTAGCAAGCAAGATTCTGAAGTAACTGGTCCAGAGAAGACTGCTCCCAACAAAGGACCATCTATCAGAGTTCAGAAAAACCATCCCATAGATCAAGTCATTGGCGATCCTAACCAAGGGATCACAATTAGAAGGAACTATGATGAGGTATCAAATTCTTGCTTTATATCTAAATTTGAACCAAAGAATGTTAAGGAAGCTCTAACTGATGAGTTCTGGATAAATGCTATGCAAGAAGAATTAACTCAGTTCAAGAGAAGTAATGTGTGGGACTTAGTTCCTAGACCAGATAATGTGAATGTCATAGGTACCAAGTGGGTTTATAAAAACAAGTCTGATGAAAATGGTACTATCACTAGAAACAAAGCTAGACTGGTTGCACAAGGATATGCTCAAATTGAAGGTGTAGACTTTGATGAGACTTTTGCTCCTGTAGCTAGGTTGGAATCTATTAGATTGTTACTTGGGATTGCATGCATACTAAAATTCAAGCTATATCAGATGGATGTCAAGAGTGCCTTTCTCAATGGGTACTTAAATGAAGAGGTCTATGTGGAGCAGCCTAAAGGTTTCATTGATCCAAGTTTTCCAAACCATGTTTACAAATTGAAGAAAGCTCTATATGGCCTGAAGCAAGCTCCTAGAGCTTGGTATGAGAGACTTGCAGAGTTTCTAATTAACCATGGCTATAGGAAGGGAGGAAATGACAAGACCTTGTTTGTGAAAGATGAAAATGGACAGCTGATAATTGCTCAAATATATGTAGATGACATAGTCTTTGGAGGAATGTCTGACCAGATGATAGAGCATTTTGTTCAGCAAATGCAATCTGAATTTGAAATGAGTCTTGTAGGTGAGCTAAAGTTCTTTCTTGGTCTTCAAGTGAAACAGATGGAAGATACTATATTTATCTCTCAAAGTAAGTATGCTAAAAATATAGTCAAGAAATTTGGGATGGAAAATGCTGCTCATAAAAGAACTCCTGCTCCCACACATGTAAAATTATCAAAGGATGAGAAAGGTGTGGATGTTGACCAAAGCATGTATAGAAGTATGATAGGGAGTCTTCTATATCTTACAGCAAGTAGGCCAGATATCACATTTGCAGTTGGAGTGTGTGCCAGGTACCAAGCTGAACCAAAAATAAGCCATCTGACTCAGGTAAAGAGAATTCTGAAGTATGTGAATGGTACCAGTGACTATGGTATGTTGTACTCTCATGGGGAAAGCACTGTGTTGTTTGGGTATTGTGATGCTGACTGGGCTGGAAGTGCAGATGATAGAAAGAGTACTTCTGGTGGATGTTTCTTTCTGGGTAACAATCTTATATCCTGGTTCAGTAAGAAGCAAAATTGTGTTTCCTTGTCTACAGCTGAAGCTGAGTACATAGCAGCTGGTAGCAGTTGTTCTCAATTGTTGTGGATGAGACAGATGCTGAGTGAATACAATGTCAAGACAGATGCTATGACATTATATTGTGACAATCTGAGTGCAATTAATATCTCCAAAAATCCTATACAACACAGCAGGACTAAACACATTGACATTAGACATCATTTTATTAGGGATCTGGTTGAAGAAAAAATTATTACTCTTGAGCATGTTGCAACTGAAAAGCAATTAGCAGATATTTTTACCAAAGCTCTTGATGCTAATCAATTTGAAAGATTAAGACGGAAGTTAGGGATATGTTTATTTGAGGAATTGTAGCAATTAATTTATGAGAGGCGTGCAGCTATTACTTTCTCCCTCCTCAACCGTTTGATGCACGTCATTCAAGGAGGTTACTTCCAACTTTTCTTTTTCAAACCTCTCACACGCTACTATCATTGCCTTTGTCTTAACTTCTCCCAACGTCTCAACTCTTCTCTTGCCGCTCTCATCATCATTCAAAAATCGTCCTCTCTTCATATTTTCAAACACCAAATCATCACCATGGCTGATTCTACTTCTCATCAAAACATGCAAAATCAAACTTCTGAACCTCCCTCTGAAGCGATCATCACCGACGCCCTACCTCTCACTACCATTCTCAGTTCTCCTACAAAGAAGCGACGTACTAGGTCGTCTGCATCACGAAAGAAGGCTCCTGCAAAATCTAGCAAAGCTACCTCTTCTACTGCGGTGAACACAAGGTCGAAATCGAAAGGTAAGACATCTTCCACTCCCGCTGTTCAACGTATAGGGCTTAGCATGGATGATCTGTATTGTAAGGACAATCCCTTTATATCGACTGTTGTTGAACCAAATGTTGACCCTTCTGTCAACAAATCTGAGAATATTGCTGTTGAAGGTCGTGTAGCTGCGTCTGAAACCCTAGGTCCTGATAATCCTAAGGTATATGACAAATTAGTTGGTGATTTTTCAAATTCCCCTATAGAGCAAGATGTTACTGCTGTTTCTGTTGAAAAGAATGTTGTTGATACGGCTGATTCTGAGACACCTGTTAATCCCCCTGCTACGACAAAGGAGGCTGTGACAGATGCTCAAGCATCTTTGTCACAAGTTAATGTGGAGACTGAAGCGGTGGTCCCAACCACCCCTGATACTGTGAGTGTCCATGAGCATGATTCTCCAAAGTCTCAAGATGAAGGTACTGAGACTCAGAATGCTGTGGATAATGCTGAGACTGACAATTTAGACCAAGCTGACACTGTTGCTGTTGAGGATGTTGTGCCTGAAGAAAGACCTCAGGAAAAGACTGGTGCTATAGGTGTTGCTCGCAGGACTAGGAGCAAGTCTGACAAAACTGTTGCTACTGTTAGTGAAGGACAAAAAGAAAGTAAGAAAAAAACTGTTAATGCTGGGAAGAGGCCTCTGTATGGTCCTCCTAAGGCTGGGAGCAAGAAGGTGGCTCAAAGTGATCACAAGAAGAAGAGCCTCAAAAGAAAAGACCCTCCCTCTAGTGATTCTGAATTTGAAGTTGCTGAGCTTGAAGCTGTCACATCTGGTGGAGCTTCCAGAAAGACAATGAAGGGTATGGAGATTCCTCTAACCATCCCTCCAGCCCCTCTTGATAATGTCTCTTTTCATTTGGAAAATGGGTCCTCTAGGTGGAAGTTTATATACCACAGAAGACTTGGTCTTGAAAGAAATCTGAAGGAAGAAGTATTCAAGTGTAAAAAGCTGGTTGATGTGTTGGAATTTGCTGGACTGATGAAGACTGTGATATATCTGGGTCCATGTTATGATAAGCTGGTCAGGGAATTTCTGGTGAATGTTTCTGATGAGTGTGATGACACAAGAAATCCTGAGTATAGGAAGGTTTTTGTTCGAGGTAAGTGTGTCAACTTCTCCCTTATGGTGGTCAACACATACCTTGAGAGATCTGTTGAGGAGACTCCTGAGCTGGAGGTTACTGAGGACACCATTTGCAAGGCAATCACTGATAACAAGATTAAGCATTGGCCTAAGCATTTGTCTTCTGCTCAACTCTCTCCCATGTATGCTGTTTTGAATAGGATCTGTGCTCAAAATTGGACTCCAACCACTCACTCAAATTCTGTTGCTTCTGGGTTGGCTAAGTTGATTTATGCCGTGGGCACCAAGTCACCCTTTGATTATGGAGCCTACATCTATTATCAAGTTTTGGAGCATGCTAAGTCTTTTGCTATTAAGTTTCCAATTGCTTTTCCTACCCTCCTGTGTGGAATTATTCTTCAGCAACACCCTGATATTTTGATCAGTAGTGATGAGCCCTGCAAGAGGCCTGGTCCTATGGCTTTGGATTGCAGTTTGCTGTCTGAGACACATAATGCTGATGTAGCTGGTACTTCTGTCCGGACATCTGGTGTGCTCTCCAGAAAGCAAATGATTGCTGATCTTACTGAGACTAGTGTGGCTCTTGGAGCTAGGAAGGTGAAGATTGACAGGATCATTGCAGCTTTGAAGGTTGAAGCTGAAGCTGAGGGTGAGCAGGATGAAGAAGAAGGAGGAAATATGTCTGCTGCTTCTGCTGGTGACACTGAGGATGACTCTGATGATTCTGATGATTTCTGATTTTGTTGTTTTGTTCTGATGGCTGGTTGTGTGCATGATTATGTATGGTTACATGTGTTGAGGGGGAGTGCTGTATATGTTGAGGGGTGCTGTATATGTTAAGGGGGAGTACTGGTACATGTTTTGAGGGGGAGCTGTTATTTTTTTTGGTGTGTGGAAATTTATTTTTTCCCTTCACTATGTGAATCCACTATATGAGAGTTTATTTCACTCTAGTTGTTCCTATGAGGCTAGATGTTTGTGTTATCTGGTGCATGCCTCTTATATGCTATGATATTTTCTTTCCTTGTTGTGTGCCTATGTTGACGTGAAGGAAACTTATCTGTGTATCTCCCAAAGAACTGGCTCTAGAGTGTTTTAGCCAAAAATTTGCCAAAGGGGGAGATTGTTGGGTTTTTGTAGATTGGCTACATTTTGCAAAAACATCTATTAGCCAGATGTTGGGACAGATGCTGTAGCATATGGAACAGCATTATGTGACTTGTGGTTTTCGCGCCAGCTAGCGCTTTATTTCTGTACGCAATCTTCCAAAGATTTGCTTGAAGATTTATTTTCCTCTAGCTTGCTGATCAAGGCGCGTGTATCTGATTGAAGATTTGCTTGAAGTTTTATTTGCCTTGCTATTTTTTCCACAAGATATCACTCTATATTTGGAAGTTTTTTTATTGTCTCTAGAAGTTTTTTCAGCTGGACCGGACAATGTTCACGTTCTATTTTGAAGCCCAAACCCGTGCTATCTCAGTATTATATATTTGTGAAGACAAACCCTAGTTGGGAAACTAAAAACCGTGTGTGTTAGCAAAGCGTGTGTTTAAGGTTTTTAGGGTTTCTTTTGTTAATTGTGAGCCTTGCTTGTATCTCCCTGATTCAAACTAAGGACTGAGTTTGTTTGAGTTGTAATTGTAAGCTGCTCCTAAGCTTTTAAGTACGGAGTGAGTATGTGTTTTTAGAGTGTGTTTCTCTTGGTGTGTTTTGCGTAGTTGATAACTATACTGTTTGTGCTATTGGTAGGAATTGAGACGGGGTCTCATATCTAGGAGTTCCTAGATAGAGTTGCCACTGGTAGGGTCTTGGTGCAAAGTCAAGTAGTGTGTCTGCGTTGGTCTTTTCACTAGAACTATAATAGTGGAATCATTCCTGGATTGGTATCCCCCAGAGTAGGAGAGTTGCTCCGAACTGGGTTAACAAACTCACTGTGTACTTTATATTTCTGCTGTGTTCCTTTTAAGTTGTGCTTTGTTACGCTGCGTTATTTTAATTGTAGTTCTGAGTAGACAGGTGCTCGGACAGTTGTGCCAACATTGTGCACAGCATCTGTCAGTCAGGTTGCCAGGAATTTCACTTTGGATTCAAGGATCTCAATATCTTCTCTACTACCATCTGATCTGAGATGTTTTCACCATAATTTTTCATCAGATTCACAATCTCAATAATTTTTGAGAAGTAATCACTTACTTTTTGATCTTCCTCCATTTGCATCATCTCATACTTCCTTCTATATGACTGCAACTTGACTTGTTTCACCTTTTCTCCCCCATTGTGATAGTTTTCCAGAATGTCCCAAGCTTCTTTGGATCTTGTAGCCTTTGATATCTTCTCAAAGTGTTGATTATCAACATTTTGTTGAATGTAAAACAGAGCTTTGCAATCTTTCTTCTTCGCTTCTTTGAATGCCAACCTCTATGCTTCAGTTGGATTTGCCCTCAAATCCTCATAGCCATTCTGCACCAGATCACTTACATCTTGTGCTCCAAAAAGCGATTTCATCAATGCGCTCCATCGTTCCCAGTTCTTGCCATCAAGAACCAGAATGTTTGATACAAAACCATTGTTACTCATCTTGCTTTGATCCAGAAATCAATACACACACCTCACTCAGTGTTTCCCTATGATGATTTCCCCTCACACTTCACTTGTGTTTCCCTAAGATTTTAACCCAGGCTCTCTATACTAATTGTTGGATCAAAGTAGCGCAGCATAAGATAAAAAACAATGGATTGAACGAAAACTATAGGAGAAGAATGGAGAGAAATTTTAAACTTAACGTGAATTTTCATTGATTGTTGAATACACACACTACGAGGCTTTTATATACACAAAAATGTCACTTGCTTACATCACAAGCTAAGTAACTACCTCTAACAAACTTCTAACAAACTCTTAACAACCTCTAACAAACTCTAACAGACTCATCTCTGGTCTCTAACAGCTTCAGCTTCTGAAGCTTCAGACTCTGAACCTCAGCTTCTGATCGTTCAGTATCTAGCGTCACTGCAGTTATGGATTAATTCTCAACAATAGGTCTCTTACATTGAGCTCCATAATAACATAGTAAATACCAATTCTTTGATTCTTTTAATACAAAAACCGTGACCCTGTTTTTATTAATACATAAACTCTAAGCATAATCTCTAGCTTCTTACATTGGAATTTAGAACACACATGCATTTCAACTCATAATCAAACATAAATCTCCTATTTCCTTCATGCATCTGCTGCTAGATAGCACTAAATTTAACTCACCATTACAATCGTAGCTTGATGCAGATTCGTCAATATTGCAACATTTTGTGGACTTTGTAAAGTTTTCCTTGATTAACTTTAGTTAAAAACTAAACCAAATGAAGAAATCAAACCATCTGCCACATGACCCATATTGAGTATTGAGCATTGAAGTTTATTTTGTGAAAGTAATAAAGAGATGTTAGAAGCAATTGACAGAACCAAAGCCAGTGACATGACAGGAACCCTTACTCGTTCCATCGCATGGAACTAAGATGTTATACCATAGACACATGGATTTGAAAAAGTTATATCATTCGTTTTCAATAATTGATGTGTATTTTCAGTTGCGAAAATGAAGATGATGAATACCCAGGAAATTTATGAATCTCTTTGTACTCCATCATTCAAATATCTTTAAAGAAAAAAAATGAAGAGGTGAAATAATGGAGTTATCAGTGATATTGGATAACTTGATGATCTCAACACAAAGAAGATGAAGAATTATAGTCACATTTTGTGTGAGTTGAATGAAAACTCTCAAAAGTAGAAGAAGAATAAGAAGGTGGAGGGTTGTCAGTGAGAACTAAGAATATGGGGAAGGAGTGGCCGTAGAGACAAAAAATAAGTGATAAGGGAATAGTTTTTTTTTTTTTTTTTACAATTAGAAAAAAAGGAATCTGAAGATTTTTTGGTTAGAGTTGAAAAGAAAGAATGCAGAAGGTCTTGCCATAAGGACTTTTTCATGGGGAAACGGATACAGATAACTGGTAAGCGTATATTAATTAGTTTGTTTGGGAGAAGTAAAATCAGATTATTGAAATAAAATGACGATTAAGCCCATTAATTTAATGATATAGTGAGTTTTAGTGAGGTCAATTAAGGATTTTTGGTGGTAATCATTTTTCTTATGATAGTAGTAGACATCTGACTCTGAAAAAAAATATTGAAAATAGGCTACACCATGTTTTATGGAAAAAAAGTTGAGTCGTTTATTTGGAAAGAATATAATTGTCCATCATTTATAATCAGATTAAAAAAAATGTAGATAACCCACTACCCAACCCAATATGATCCAATGATGTAACTAACAATTCTCCCACCAGACCTAAATCAGAATTCCCTACATGGTTTAGGTCCCGGTTTTAGCCAAACTCGGTCCAACCCAGCTTATGGACAACCCTAGGTAATTTGTGGTCTAGGTAATTGTGTTTTTATTGTTTCGATATTCATGAAATAAATTAGGAGAAAACTTAGGTCAAGTTCTTTAGACATTACTCCCTCTGTTCCTTTTTAATTGTCATTTTTTGACATTTTACACAAACTAAGATAAACAATAAATGTTACTACTTTTTAATACAATAATTTATATTTTTACTATAATAGCCTTACTCATTTAATATCTTATTTCCTATATTTCTCTCTCCGCAATAAATGACTAAGTGTAATATTGATAAAACAACATTTAATGTTGAATTGAACTTTAAAAATAACAGTTAAATAGAAACAAAATTTATCTAAAAAAGATACACTTAAAAAAGAACGAACGAAGAGAGTACTTTTTATTGATATTCACTTTGAACTTCTTCAATGAGGTATCTAAGAGGGTTTCATAGAAAAATGAACCATTCCGTATTTTCCCTACTCATTAGGAAAATATGAGGAGGAAAAGTGAGTTGCATAGATTTTATTAAAGTAGCATTATTAAGATAAGGTAGCATTGGAATAAAAATTTGTTTCAAGAAAATAAAAATTGTGGATTGCTTCTCTCTTTTGTCACAAATAGTGTGAATTGC
Organism: Medicago ruthenica; assembly: GCA_018208015.1. Classification (NCBI taxonomy): domain Eukaryota; kingdom Viridiplantae; phylum Streptophyta; class Magnoliopsida; order Fabales; family Fabaceae; genus Medicago; species Medicago ruthenica. The sequence continues at coordinate 15,633,136 of CM031375.1, forward strand.
TTACGAGTTATGTATTTTTTAACATTGAAGTAAAATGTATGAGTTGCACAAATATAACATGGCATTGTTGGAACCATTTGGTAAGAGTGTATGAACTAAAGTATCACACAATAAAAACTGCATGAACAACATTGCACCTAAGTATCACACAATAAAATATGCTTTGGTTAATTAAATTTTAATGACTTTTAATTTTTACAATTTATTTTTAAATAAGTTTTTGTACATATTTTTGAAATATATGAAATTGATTACGTCATATATATATAACTGCAAACTTTAATTAGTGATGTAATATAAATTAAAAAATATTAATTTTTATTTGAAATATATAATATAGTTTTCTTTTTTGCCTAACTATATCTGGAAAATTATTCATGAAAGTATGTAATCTCTCAATAGAGGTTGTATTTAAGAGTGGCAACTGATCATTTTGTTAGTACATGAAGGATAACCAGCTACCTTTGCCAAATGGAAATAAGGTTTGGTCGATCCCCTAAACCTTCCCATCCCAAATTTTCATATGTCTCTAGCTTATTTCACATGTTCGTGGCATTTGGAACACCTAACTTGTAAATGATACTTCCCTACCTTTTGAAGCCATGTAAATCCTTCAACTGCCCCTTCCCATGTCTAGCCAAGCTGATCAATTTCTTCGGGACCCTCACAGGAAAAGTATTTTTTTTATATATAAAAAATGCTTATCATTCAATTAGATAATGGGGAATATATTAAGGTTCTTCAAGGCTCCCTGCTTAATGATAACTCCTTTTTTTAAAGGTATTAAGAGGTTCAACACAAGGACTTCTCAAGAGATCACTCGTACTACTGCCGCTTAAACATGCTTAATTGCGGAGTTATGTTAAGTTCCAGTACATTAATGTCGGTATCGTCTCACCTACTTAATGATAACTCCTTGTTTGGTCCAAGTTATGGAAGACTAATACTTTACCTAAACATTGTTAATTTAGCTTGAAAGATCTCGTGCAGTGGTCTTCCAATTAAAAATAGTTAATAGTGGTGTCTTGGTCGACCCCTTGTGCCCTCAGTATAATGAAAAGATCGCGGAAGATGATTCATCCCCCTTACATTAAGACTTTGTTTGTGAGTTTGGATGAGAAAGGAGGGGAGAGTCTGGAAAAAAAGGAAGGAGTAAGTGGAAGAAATAGAGGACATTAGGAGGAGGGACATTGGAGGGTTTATTTTTGTTCAAAATATAAAACCTCCTCATTTGGGGAACTAAAAAATTGTATTGGGGGAGGGTTTTGAGGGGTTTGGAAGAGTTTATATATAAATTCTTCAAATTTAATATATGTTGTTATAATATTCTTAAAATTAAAAATATATTAATCATAAACATTAATTTATCACTCTCTAAAAAAATACTCTTTCAAAAAATGTGAAAGATTCTCAATTTTCCTATATATTTCTCTGCCCCCAAAGCCCATCCCTTCCCTCCCCTCCAAACTCCCAAACAAAGCCTAAGTGGATCAAAAATATCATTTCACCTTTCCTACCGACGTGGTTGAATTGATGTTATTCTTATGTTATAGTATTTGGTATTCTCGTAGCAAATTTTGTTTCATAGAAAAATTTGTAGTCGGACTTCAAAAGTAGTCGAGTGATAGACTAATAACTTTCAATTGTGATTCTCTTTGTGCTTCAAACAATTATGTTAAAGAAAAAATTTTGTCCCGTCCATTTTGATTCTTTAACTCTTCTAAAGAGTGTTTAATATGTTGTTTTTTTTAAGCCGAAATTTAGAAAATAAACTTGTTTGACTAATTGTGTGTTTAAATAAATAGTACAATTGGGTATTTCCATGAAAAGTTAGTCTTACCGGTTAAAACATTGTGGCCTATGAAATATAGTCTCAATTGGCTATTTTCATAGGTAATACATATTTCGTTCCGTTGACCGGCATATGTGGCTCCCCACGTTTGGCTCGTTCTCCCCTATCTCACAACATTTTTGTTTTCCTTTTCCACGTGTGCAGTATTGCTTTAGATCATGCTTTGGTGAAGATAGTTGTTTCAATTAGTGACACTACAAACATGAAACACAAGTTGAATGCTCAATTGTCAACTCAAAAGTGTTTTTGTGAACCATAGTGACCTTGAGAAAGATTCTTCTATTTCATATTCAACTTCTTTAGTTCGACTAAACCTCAATTCAACTGCTTGTCGTGTTTGGCTAAAACCATATTTTTTTTTAAAGAATAGAATATTGGTTGGTGTAAACAAAGGGTATGTACTTTTAGTCCCTACAAAATATAAATAATATACTTTTAGGGACTAAAAACACATAATTTTGTATTTATGTGACTAAAAAATGAGTATAAAAACTAAAAATAAAACTCGTTATATTTGTAGGATCAAAAAGCTTATTTAACATTATAAAATACGTAGGAGTGACTTATGTGACAACAATTGGAACTTTTAAGGGTTAATATGTTTATTTTTTGAAGCGGAGTTAATATGTTTTTAGTCCATCAAAATATATCAACTTTCACTTTAATCCTTCTAAAAATTTCCTTCAAACTTTGATCTCTCTAAATTTTTTGTCATCAATTCCAATCTCTACAAAATTATCTTGTAAGTAGTTTTAGTCCTTGTGCATACATGCTGAAATTAAATGTGTTTAATTATAACTATTAAATTTTTGAATAAATAGTTGCGAAATTTGTATTTGTGAGTTTCATTTCAATTGCAACAAGAGAAGAGTGTAGCGTAGTGGTAACCAACCTTCGTTCCTTCATTCATTCCTGCGATCAGGAGGCATGACTGACGGTCATCTCTTCAACAATATCACCCTAGGCGGTCGCGGCGGCACTGTCAGCTCTCTCTCTCTCTCTCTCTCTCTCTCTCGAATCTTCCATTTTCGTTTTCTCGATTTCACTTTACATGCATCACTCAAACTTTTCCTAATTCAAAAACAACCCTAATTTATTTTACTATTTTCTTTCTCTTTCATTCATCGTTAATTCCTAATTATCATGATTTTCTTTATTACCATTCTAATTATCTATTTATTTTGTAAATATTTTCAAAATTTTGGTTTTTAGTCGCTACTATGGAAAATTAGGGTATGTGGTATTTGTTTCTCGTATCAAAACAATGGGTGTGCTTTGTTGAGTAGCTGAAAAAATGGCATTGTAGAAAACGGTTATTTTGATGCTTGATTGTGTCGGACGCGTCGCCATGGAACTTGAATTTATTAAAATTATAGAAATACTGTTCCAATGTGTCTTTTGTTGGTTAATTTGGTTCTCAAATGTGTCTTTTGTTAGTTAGTTTGGTTTTCGAGTGGATTTTCTATCGGTCAGTTTGGTCCATAAAATTACTAACGGAAGATACTTTGAAGGCTATTGCGGCATTGTCTCATACATTTAGGGAACAAAAAGCTTTTTACTCGAAAAATATTTATTTAATTATGACTGAAATGAGGTAGATTCATTTTCTGCGGGTCAGGTTTTTGGTTATGCCGACTAACAAGCATTGCAATGTGATTTTTGTTCCAAATTTTCTATCCTCCAATCTTAATCCTACACAACCAAGCATACTGAATGATTTCATTTGGTTTTATGTATAATTTATTTAAATATCCATAGGAAGGAGTCGAATATGCATAGCCTCTACTTAATGTTGCATTGCTTGTCCCATGCCAATGATTTATCAATTTTCACTGTTTATAAAAAGACTATGATAACTTGGGGGGGGGGGGGGGGGGGGGGTGAGTTTTTTGTTTTTAGTAAATATTTAAATAGGTGGCTAAACATAGTGATTGTCTTGTTGACACCTCTTCATATGATCGGGGTTGCAGAATCCGGGGCAGATAAAAATATATTCTGGGGGAATTTTATGGAAGAGACAGGGGGGTGGTAAATCAATTGAAGTTGACAAATCTGACATAGTGAGCGTGACATGGATGAAGGTTCCAAAGAGTAATCAACTAGGTGTTCAGATCAAAGATGGGCTGTTCTACAAATTCACTGGATTTCGTGATCAGGTTACTTTCTGCCCCTCCTGAATGTCCAATTACATATATTTGATGTAAACTAAGGAATTCAAATATCTGGTTTGTTTTCTTATGTTTATTCCTTTGATTAACATTTTGACAGATATAGATATTAATGACTGGGACTTAGATTGCCATCACATACCGTTTCTTATGTTGATATTTTCTATTTTGCAGGACGTTGTAAGTTTGACCAGTTTTTTCCAAAACACATTTGGAATAACTGTAAAGGAGAAGCAACTTTCTGTTAGCGGGCGCAATTGGGGAGAAGTTGATTTAAATGGTCAGTGATGTAATGATGTTTACATGAACTGACTAATGTGTTGAAATTGATATCTTTCCTCTTGATGCTTTGCGTCTTTCTCAGACATCTCTCTTTGTCGTCATTACTTGTTATACTTTGAGAAAATTTGTTTTGAGAGAAAAAATATATTTCACACCGTGCTCTGTATAACACGTAAACATCACAAGAACATGGTATGCTGATATTTTCAGCAAGGGGTAGCACTCTACTAAGATATTCAGTTGATATCATTCATCTTATACTTAAGATTGTGGTTTTTCTTGGGGTTGGGGTAGAGGCGGGGTTTGCTTGGCTTCTCAAAAAGGAGCTTCCTCTCATTCTTGCTTGTGTTGCCACTTGCCAGCCACATGCCGTCTTTCTCTTCATAGCAGAGAGAGCTTGTTTGATGGAATTTTTTGACTACTTTTATAAAATTCTAATACTAGTCGACATTCTTATGCTTATATTTCCATTTCAGGAAATATGCTGGCTTTCATGGTTGGCTCAAAGCAAGCTTTTGAGGTGCCTTTAGCGGACGTCTCACAAACTAACCTTCAAGGGAAAAATGATGTGATCTTGGAGTTCCATGTGGATGACACGACCGGAGCCAATGAGGTATATCTATATAATCTGAGTTTTAACGAGCACAGTTCATAACAGCTTGCAGCCGGTTAAAGAAAACCTTCCTTATCCAAATTGGGCTTGAACAGTAATGTGGGCTGTGGTTAATTTGGGTGTGCATTTTTTATGGTCTAATATTATTCATATGATCTCAGAAAGATTCGTTGATGGAGATAAGTTTCCATATACCAAATTCCAACACCCAGTTTGTTGGTGATGAAAATTGCCCCCCTGCTCAGGTGAGTTTGTTGACGAGGTTACTAAAGTTCATGTTAATAAGTTATATGTAACCTAAGTTTGCATAATATTTTTCGTATCAGGTTTTCCGTGATAAAATAATGTCTATGGCCGACGTTGGTGCTGGAGGTGAAGATGCTGTTGTTACATTTGACGGTATTGCAATCCTTACACCAAGGTAACATTTTAAATACACAGACATGTTCATTTAACTATTTTCTGTTTCTTATCACTGCTTTGCATACTTCTGATTCCATTTACAACCTTTCAAGAGAAAGATCAAATATCTAATGATAGAAATTTGTGTTACTATGCAGGGGAAGATATAGTGTCGAGTTACACCTGTCATTCTTGCGGCTTCAAGGACAGGCTAATGATTTCAAAATCCAGTATAGCAGTGTAGTTCGACTATTTTTACTTCCTAAGGTTTATTTTCTCATCTATTGCTTTCATTTCACTGATATTGGTTTTCATATTAGCTATTAATATAGTTTATCAGCCAACCATGTCTTAAGATTGCTGCTTTTCTCTGGACTTGTTAAGTATACTGACAACTTCTCCTGTCAACTGGCTGTATGCATCTGTAGTCTAATCAGCCACATACCTTCGTCGTTATTAGTCTCGACCCCCCTATTCGAAAAGGACAAACTTTGTACCCTCATATTGTGATGCAGGTAATTGCTCATGGATTTCTGGTTTACTAATTTAGGTGATACATATTTTGCGTTCTTCTGAAGCTAACATTGTTTTGCTCATTTCTGTATAGTTTCGAAACTGATTATGTGGTTGAAAGTGAATTGGCTTTAAGTGACGATCTTTATAACTCTAAGTACAAAGACAGATTGGAGTTGTCTTATAAGGTATTGCCTAAACTGTTGATTATTGAGTTGTTGATATACAACCCCGAGGTGCTGTTCCTTGAGGGATGCTTGGGAAAATAGAAACAGCATAATTTTAGTTGATAGATTGATGTGTAAATTTGGTACTATGGGTCGTGCATATTGCATGTGATGCAATGATAGTTGATATGTTTCATTTACAATTCAATAATCAGGGGCTTATCCATGAAGTGTTCACCACAGTATTACGTGGCTTGTCTGGGGCCAAAGTTACTAAGCCTGGAAAATTTAGGAGTTGTCAAGATGGTTATGCAGTGAAATCATCTCTGAAAGCTGAAGATGGAATTTTGTATCCCCTTGAGAAGAGCTTCTTCTTTCTACCTAAACCTCCCACTCTTATTACTCATGAAGAGGTGAAATTTGAGTTCTGCTTACTGATTATCATATATTAAATACTGGTTGACATGCATGATATCACCTGTGAGAGGTTTTGATTGTTTCGTTGTTTCTGACTAGATTGACTATGTGGAATTTGAGCGACATGCTGCTGGTGGGTCAAATATGCATTATTTTGATCTTCTTATCAGACTAAAATCTGATCAAGAGCACCTCTTTCGTAATATTCAGAGAAATGAGTACCACAATTTGTATGGTTTTATCAGGTAAATGTTACCTCATTGCCAAATATTACTTGGCAGTTGGCAACTAGTTGTTTGTCATATAAACAACTCATTCCTTACCTGAACATGCAGTTCAAAGGGCTTGAAAATTATGAATTTAGGAGATGCCCAACCAACTACTGGTGTGGCTAAGGTTCTTGAGAGTGATGATGATGATGCTGTTGATCCACATCTTGAGCGCATCAGAAATGAAGCTGGTGAAGATGAAAGTGACGAGGAGGTGCCTAATCTATATTTGATATAATTTTATCCTCATACTTTTGCTCATGAGTAGCATTTAGTATATTTGCGTTCTAATTTAAGTAAACAAGGATCACATTAATTTATATCCAACAACATTGGAAAATATTTGAGCATGGAAAAAACATAGTGATGTTTGAAGTGTGCTTACATTTCTGTGTTGCATTCATAGGCTTACATGTCTGTAGTTTTGCAGCCAGACTCTATTGTTTATTATCTATCCTTTTCGCTTTCCTGTGTTTTCTGTATTGCATATTATTATAGTTGTGTGCATTTGTTCTGGACTTATATGCACACTACTATGTCTTATGGTGGGGTTCCCTGTGGAAATATTTTTCGGTAGTCTTGTTTGCTTTTGTATATATTAATCGGTGGAAAATATCCACAGGATGAAGACTTTGTTGCCGAAAAGGACGATGAAGGGTCTCCTACTGATGATTCTGGGGCAGATGATTCTGATGCTAGCCAAAGTGGTGATGAGAAAGAGGCAAGTGATTTGTTTTATGTTCCTTTATTATCGTGTGATGCCTCACCTCTACTCTTTAAATCTCTGGTATTCCTGACACCTTAATGATGGCCAATTTTCAGAAACCTGCCAAAAAGGAACCAAAGAAGGATCTGTCTTCTAAGGCGTCTGCTTCTACTTCTAAGAAGAAATCAAAAGATGCAGATGAAGATGGAAAAAAGAAAAAACAGAAGAAGAAAAAGGATCCAAATGCACCCAAGAGGGGAATGTCTGGATTCATGTTCTTTTGTCAAATGGAAAGAGAGGTGTGTTTTATGTTATATATATACCAGTGGTGTCCTTTTGGATTTGGGTGTGGAAATGATCGTTTCCCTTCTGCAAGATTGTCTATAACCATCGATGGAGAAATTCAAACGCTTTTTTTTTTAATGACAGAATCTAAAGAAAGCTAATCCTGGGATTTCATTTACGGATGTGGCAAAATTACTTGGAGAGAACTGGAAAAAAATGTCAGGTATAACTGTTTGACAGTTGTTTCATTTCTTGCAGTTCCATTTCCACATAATGTCATTCCTGATCATTGATAAAATCCTATCATGTGTTACTAAGTTTTGTTATTTCTTTGTGTGTTGAATGTACAGCTGAGGAGAAGGAGCCATATGAGGCAAAAGCTCGTGTTGATAAAAAACGTTATGAGGATGAGAAGATTGTCTACAATGCTCAAGCACAGCCGATGAATATTGATTCAGGAAATGAATCTGACAGTGCCTAAGGTTGCTTTGACATTGAGATTAATCCAGTTAACTTCTGTTCGTGCGCCGTTTTATGGTTGCTATCATGACAGACAAATAACATATAGGTCATTCTGTGATATATTTCTAAATTTCTAAATAACGATGGCTTCTCTTATGATAAATTGACGGAAATTTATGCTCCTGGGGATGACCTAGTGACTTGTTAAATTCACTGGAATGTGCTCTGGGGTTGGTTATAGAAGGATGAGGTTTATGTTAACATACTGATTACATAAGAGCGTCTTTGAGTTTGTGACTGACTGAAATAGGCTACCCACAATTTTGCACCAATTAAATATTTACTCAAGCTTACATTCTGATTTCTTTTTGTTCATTTCAGATTTGCATATTGATTTTTGATTATGGACTTGTACCCGATTAAATGTGATGTTTAAAACTAAATTGTTTAACGAGTAAAAGGTTATTGAAATCTTACAATTTTAATTAGTTAAAGAGTATTTTCGAAATGATATCATTAAATAGGGTGAAGTTATTATCAAAATTATCTATATTTTGGACTATTAAAATTAAATGTTTTGTTTAGATTTATAAATGAGAAAGCTATGGTATTTCCTTCAGGTTAATAGTTATGGATTTCCTTGGTTGGGTCACATTTCGATCAAAACTAAACTAGTGAGAAAACTAGCTTTTGAGATGAGATTCAAGTTTATTTAACATTGTGAACAAGTGATTGGTTGGGTTATCATTGTTTGCCATAGATCTGTCCTTCCTTGCCCATCTTGTCGTCATATACACTGTATTTGTCTTTATTATTTTTCTTTTGGTGTGTTTGATTATCATTTTTCTTTTTTATGATAATAGCCTTTTTAGAGAGAGGATTCCATCAAAAAGTATGGATTTAGCTTTATTTAGACCTTCTCTCCGATTATTAAACTAATCACCATATGATCCTTCTTAGTTCTTACCTTAACCTTAAGGCATCACTGGGATATTAAGCCAATTGATGTGAAGCAATATAGACCCTTGTCCACAAATAGCCACTCGTGATTTATACAGAAACTCACTTCCACTTTACTGTGCTGATGATATTGTTCTCACTGTTTCATCCTCATCCCTTATTAATGTTATTTTGAAACTGTCCCTTGATTAAGGTCCAACACCTTTCCTCACCCAATCTAAATATAGTCGTGAACTCCTCTAGTGTACACATATGATTGATGTCAAAGGCATCGGCTCTCCCATGGTGTCTAGTAGTAAATTGAGCATAATTGGCATTGATTCACTGCCTGATGTACATACCTATGACATCATTGTTGGAGGCTTGCAATATATTACCATTATATGACCTAACATTGGTTACAGTGTCACAAGGTGTGCCAAATTATGGCTAGCCTCGTATTTGAATAACTAAAATTTTACACCGTTTTATGACTATTGATGTGACTATAAAAAAGAAAAAAAAAAAATTAAAGATATGAAATAGTACACACACATACGGTATGGCGTTGGCTACGACATAATTGATGTGGATTCGGTCTCTTCTACGCAAGCTTGGTTTTGCATTTGACACCCTAAGCTCCTCTATGGCATTTACCTGTCCCATAATCCAGTGCTTAATTCACGCACCAAGCATATAAAGCTCGACATGCCCTTTGTTCGTGAACAATAGGGCTAAGCCACCAAAGCAATTGCTTTATCCTCCAACAATATAAATTTTTACTTAATAAAAAGGCTTCATAATATACTATTTTCAAAACTAAAATTAGTAATATTATATGTAAAATTATAGTGTCTCAACAAAGTTTAAATCGATTGACTTTATTATCAATTAGAAAGTAATATTGAGCGAAATCAATCACGCAAAATAGTAAATCGAAATTTTCCCTAAATAAAAAGTAAATAAAAATTTAGTAATTTTACTAAAATGCTATTCTAGGCTACATATCCGGTATTAATTATTGTTAAAAAAAATATATCTTGTATTAATATTTGTCTTAGACCTCTATATGTGTTGGATCGCCCCAATAAAAAAGTCTTCACCATATATCTCAACATTTAGTTAATTTGTTTTCTCTGATGACCATCTTGGTGACATCTTCACGAAGCCTCTTTGCACATTCAAATTAGACACATGAAGAGACAAGCTCACTCTAATTGTTGTGCACCCACCATGAGGTTGAGGGGAGCTATTAGAGTACTTGACTTAGTCACCATATATGTTATGTTTCCCTTTTGGAGGGTGAAAAGTGATTCTAGATGTTGAAGAATTGATTTTATCTTGTTTGGATGATTTAAAGAGAATTGTTTTTTAGCTAGCAGAATTGAATCTACTAGACATTAGAGCTTGTAGTTTTTGCCTTTTACAATTGATTTTAGCCTTAAATTTATTGTTAAATTCACTTTTACATAAATACATACAAACATAAATCACTTTACTTTCAAATTATTTTTAACCCGAGTCTATTCTACAAAATCAATTTACTCAAAATCAGTTATAATCACTGCATAATCAAACTTACACTATATCTATTTGTTGCAAGTATAGCCATATGTTGTTCTACATAGTTATAGGTTAAATTCAGCTAGAATCCTACCGATTGTATTGAAGTTTAACTATTTTCCTATTAGTGAATCATTTACATCATCATCGTATCCATTTCAATACTTTATCTCTAAAACTTTACAAAAGTCCATTCATTCGTGGATTCTTGAGGATATAACAATCCCCATATCATCAGTTAAAAAAGTGGAAGATATACTGAAAATGATTTGATTTATAACATCCAATAGTATCTGGTCTGGTATGGAAGACCATACCACATGGAATTTATTATACTTTGACTATTCAACATGTCCAGCTCATCTTGAGCGTTCAGGTCACGAGAGCTCCCCCTTCAGCGTGCTTAGCTAAGCTTGATCATTAAGGTCGAGCTCCACCCTTCAACATGCATAACTCAGCTCGACCCTTCAGCATGCCTAGCTCAACTCGGCCCTTCAGCATGTCGAGCTCAGCTCGGCCATTCAGCAGGCCAAGCTCTGCTCGGCCCTTCAGCATGCCTAGCTCGGCTCGGCCATTCAACATGCCTAGCTGAGCTCGGCCATTCAACAGGCCAAGATGTGCTTGACCCTTCAGCATGCCTAGCTCAGCTCGACCATTCAGCAGGCCAAGCTCTGCTCGACCCTTCAGCATGCCTAACTCAGCTCGGCCATTCAGCATGCCAAGCTCAGCTCGGCCTTTCAACATGCCTAACTCAGCTCGACCATTCAACGTACCAAGCTCGACCATTCAGCATGCCAAGCTCATCTCGGCCCTTCAGCATGCCAAACTCAGCTCGGCCGTTCAGCATGCCTAGCTCAGCTCGACCCTTCAACATGCCCAGCTCAGCTCGCCCGTTCAACATGCCTAGCTCACCTCGACCCTTCATCATGCTTAGCTCAGCTTGACCATTCAGGTCAACTAGAGTTTCGCCTCTTCCTCATGTTACTGTCCAAGTGAAAGTTGTCGTCCTCATAAGAAGTGTTTCATGGTATGCCACGCGTCCTGCACGGACAAGTGACATAAGCTGCACGTGCTCCAGCTCCACGTGTCATGTACGGAAGAAGTAACAAACTCCACTAATGGGCCTGGACATCTAAATAGAGGCCTATTAGGTCAAGAAAGTGATGGCTATAAAAGAGGACACTTAGAAGGCAAGGAGGATCCATTCATTTTCTAGCCTAAACATTGTATTCTTTATCTTATTCGTTTTAGAGTATTCTTGGAGTTCCTTCTGGACAACTTCACTGAATAGCTCATCTATTGTAATTCATGTTTACATACGTGAACAATATCAATATTCAAGTCAAGAACAACAAAAAGAAAATGGTAAACAAGCTTTCAAAACATTCATAAGATAAAGTTTGAAAATAAAATAAGATGAAATCTTTTCTTATCATATCAACCTTTCATTACATTTTTATTCATACAATATGATTGCCACACAATATCTCATTACTCAATTTGCAATTGAGGAGGATGGAATAGAATTGTTATCATCTAAAGGAGGTTTTCCACACCGACATTGATTATTAATACATGGGCAAGTAAAAGTGCTGCTAACTTTGCATGGTTTTGGTGATACACAGGGCCAGCTCACACTTGGATGTTGTGCTTCTGATTTCATGCATAAATCTACATACATATATACAACAAAAGAATATCACAACACAGAAAATAATAATATAAAAAAGAATATCATAACAATTTTGCTTGTGATATATATATATATATATATATATATATATATATATGGCATAAGTCAATAAACCATAAATTTAGTCTCTAAAATATATGAAAATCCGTTAATTTAGTCTTTAACATTTTGACAACAATGGTTAAATTGATGTGTTCAAAATTTATTTGGTGTTTGTCAGGTACGGATTCATCATGGGGCAGTGGGGTCAGCTGCCCCCACTTATCTATCTATTATATTTTTAACAAACATTTACATATTTATGCAATATAACTATATTTAGATGATATTATTGCCCCCACATGGTTCATTCATAATACTACAACAAACTATGACTACACTTATATGATATTATTGTCCCCATATAGTTCATTCATAGCACTACAACAAACTTTAAATTTAATGAGAATGCTAACGAGTGTCTTAAGAGCATTGATTAAAAACTAAAGGAATTACTCCTAACTTTGTATAAAAAATGTTGTAATTATTACATTGATAAAAGTAACAACTTGTATTTTGAAAATTAATTTTATTTCATAAAATCATTGACCTCACTTATTAAAATTTCTGGATCCGTCTCTGGTGTTTGTTGGTTTATATATATATATATATATATGAGGGGGATATTTTGACTCCAAGAGTAACTCAATAGAGTCACTCTAAATCACTACCATTCATTTTGTTTTAATCTAATGATCTTAATTAATTAATTATCTAGTGGTCCATCCAATAGGATTCCACACCCAATCAACCATTGGATTATTTGTTATGCAGCTTTCAATTATTCTGCAAAGATCCATCCAAGGCATTTCTTTCCTATGCATCGAAGCAAAAATGAATGGATTAAATAGATCCACACAGCTCAATTAAACGCCAAAAAACTTAGAATTGAGAATTGGGTTAACAAAAATCTTTAACAGAGGACATCGAAGCAATTAAACAAACTAACAACATTTAAATTGATAATTGGATCAATAAAAGGATAAGAATAATTTGATCGATGTAATTCAAGGTGTATCATATAGCAGCAGATTGAAAGAAGTTCAATAACGTATTTAGGTATTTAGAAGGAAGGTGTATCATAGGGTCACACGACTAATAATTAAAATCAAGTTTAAAATCGTTAGATTAAATTAAAATAGAAGGTGGAGATTTGGAGTAACTCTATTGAGTTACTCTTGAAGTCAAAATATATATATATATATATATATATATATATATATATATATATATATATATCTTTATAATATACACTCCCTCCCCCATTTTTAGTCCACCAATCCCATGTGTCATGCTATCAACCCCCTCTTGCCAAATCATCATTAAAAACTAATTTAATTTTTGCCATTTTAATCATTCACACAATTCAAACAATAAAATAACATTATCACACATTTTCCCTCTTCAATTCAAAATTCAAAATTCAAAATTTTTAAATCCTCCTTTCCCTCCTACTTTTTCTCTTATCCCAACAAATATCACTTTCAATACTCTTTCACTCTCTTTCACTCTCTCTTTCATTTCCTTTTTCTTCTATCCTCTCTCTTTCATTTCCTTTCTCTCTCTTTCTTCATCTCTCACTCCTTACGATCTCTTTCTCTCTACTCTCAGAATCACTCATCCTCCATTCTTCTCTCTCTCCCTCCCTCGCTGAAATCCTCTTTTTCTCTCATAATCTCAAACCCTCTTCTCTCATCGTTTACTCATCCTCCATTCTTCTATCCTCGCTGGATTTTTTTTGCTTTATTCAGGCTTTGAATTTTTTATCAGATCTGGAATCGATATGTCATTTTTTATCAGGCTTTATTCATTCTTTTTCCTCTTTCAGTGTTCCTTCCTTCTTCACCACCGAGTTCTTCCTTTTCATCAATGTTGTTTTTCGTTCTAGCACTGTAAGAGACCAATTCACTGCACTGGAGCTCTTCTTCTTTAAGGGTAAGCGACTTTATTTCATTATCCTACTCATATTTCACCATTAAACTTAAAAACCTTAACTTTTATTTGTAACATAGCCCCTTTTCCTTCAAATCCGAAATGAATAATATTTTAAAGATTGATAATGTTCATTTTCGTCTTAATTTTGTATTGGCCAGTAATTATTATTATTTTCAATCGCTGCTATTGTTTTTGAATTTGTTGGGACAATTTTGCTTCATTATCACTAATTTTTTGTATTATTTGTGCTAATCTTTATAGTTTCGTTATTTTTTGTTTTTGGAAGGTCTGAGAAGAAACAACTTATGGCATAATAAAGTTGTTTGCAAGTAAGTTATACTTTATGGAACTTTTAATTTTTTAATTTTCATTTTAATGTCTGCATTTTTTTTCTTCATGATTTCGTTCTATGTTTTGGCGTGTAGATTTGTCTATGGTATGTTTTTTGAAGCATGTTTTTAGAGGTGCCAGCAGTGGTGAGTAATTGAGTATTGCCTTCATCTTGAAATTTATTTAAATTTGTCTTCATGTTAAATTTATTGTTCTGAATGCTGAATGAGTTATGCTTAATTTTGATATGAATGCTGAATGAGTGATTGAAATTAGGGTTAAAAAAGGGCTATGATAAAGGAAATAACTCATTTTGTTTTGTATTGTTTAAATAATGGATTATGGTCTAATTGTGATTTTGGTGTCAGGAGTTGGAGAAGAAGATAAATGAAATATCAATCTTGAATTGAGAGAAAGAAGCTAATGAACAGTTTGGGAGGTCAAATTCAGGTTGCAGTTGCTTTAGTTTTTGTTCTAACTATTTTTATATGAAAAAGATTTCATAACTTTGTGTATACTGAAAATATACCAAAAAATTTAATTTCTTTGTTTAAACTATGGTCGAAGACTGTATTTGAATTAGAGAGATTTCTCATGGTCACACACACTTTTTGTGTTTATCACTTGGTTAGATTAACCCTTTGGGTTATTGTTGGAATAGTTCATATAATTTGTTTGTTGAAGTACTTTTATTAGACGGGGATTGTTAATCTGTTTGTTTTGGGTGTTTTGGTATTAACTACAAGTTCTATTTTTTGGTTAAACATGCAGCCATAGCAGAAATTACTGAATGAGCTCAAGTAAGTTAACATTGCACAATAAGGTAAATTGATTTTGAATGTCTACTCTTTCTTAGATGTATAGTGTAGTGGAAATTTGGAGTCTTTAGAATGAATGAAAAGTAGCCTGCTTTTCTCTTGGTTAGCACTGTTTTTATTTAGATTGCCATAGCAGCAATATTATTACTAGATTAGTATTATTTGTTTATCCAATTAGTGGTTTATATAGTGTCTCTCACTGGTGATTTATGGTAGTTATTAATATCATAAGTTTTTATCCTCCTGTTTGGTTTTTAGTTTTTATCCTCCTGTGATTGACAATTGATACTCACAGTCACACTGACCTATGTTTTGCTTTCTTGATTGGTTTTTATAATCCAGTGAATGAGATAATTGAGCAGAGTGAAGAATTTTATTTGCTCAAATGTGCACAGAAGCACAAGGTATGGTTTACAGTGATGTGTTTTTGCCTTTTTTCTTCCATTTTTGTGGTCTAGCTGCTGCTAATATGCACTTGCCTTTGCTAATTGCTATCAAGTTCTGATCTTTAGTTAGTGGACTTAAGTGCTCAATATAATCGATTGATATTTTATTGTAAGAAAGACTTGCCTTCCATTGAAGAAGAACTTTTAAAGATCAGGCTTTTTTGTTATTTTATATTTTAGATTGAACATTTGTTTTATATGATATTGGATCACACAACTTTTATAATTATCAGATTGAAATGTGTTGTGTCTGTGGCTATTGTGATTCTGTAATTTAATATCAGGATTTGTAATTTCACCTTTTAAATACAATGTTTGATTTGTAAGTATTGACATTCCTTCTAATATGAATCAATTCGAAACTTAACAAATGGGATTTAATTATTTCATTTCCATTATCAAGATTTATGTTCTTTCAAATTACTCGAAAATGTTCTGTTTTTTCACCCCAACCTAAAAGCTTCGTTTTTAAATGCTACTAGAGGCAAACCATAATGTATCTATGTTAACCATGTTTAAAGTTTGGACGTTTAGAAGAAGTTTTAAAAGAAAGCATTGTTTATATTTTCTTTGATTATTCTCATTCATTTAATTATTCTCATTCATTATTTTTTTGTTTAAAAGAAAAAAAAGGTAATTTGTATATTTCAAGTTCAAAATCCTATATAGAGCTTCATGTCCATCCTTTTTTATATCTATTAAGATTCCATATACAACACTAATTTTGTGGTTTTTGCTTTTACAGGTGCATTGCAAATGACATGGGGAGGGACATTGAAGATGAAAATGAAGACCTAACAAACCAATTTTTGTTTTATTATCCGTTATAAGTTAACATGTCAGATGTGTAATATTTATATTTATATTTATATTTATAGGGAATAGTAATAAATCATTCAGGTATAAGTACTTTGTGTCCATTGCACTGTATTGGCAGATTATGGTACACATATTCAACAAGTTGAGTCTTTTTGGTTGCTACTTTGGAACTTATTTATGTAGTTTTTAGAATTTGTGTTTTATCTAGATCTTTTTATTATTATGTTTAACTGTTTTACAAGGATTGTGTTTATGAACTATTTACTACACTATTGTTATGGTGTTTGTGTGTTAATTTCTTTCACTTACCCATTGTTATTAACAAATTTAAGATTAATAATTAAGATCATTAGCAGTATTTGAGATAATAGGATTAATAGTGTAGTAAGGGTGAATGTTTATGATGATCTAAGTAATAATTTTGGTTAGATAATTTGTGTTAATGTGTTAACAATTACGGTAAGGTAATTAACATTTTGATTTAATATCATAATGTATCTACATGCTTAATACTTTAAATTTACAGAAGGAAGATTAAAGGTAGCCCGTGCGTTGCACGGGCCTGTAACTAGGCTATAAGTATTTTATTTATGTCTCTATTTATTATAAGTTTTATATGTATTATATGATTTATATTTACTAAGTTTTATATTTTTCAAACACGGGAGGCTATAAGTATTTGATTTAAGTGAAAAGCTTTGAATTTCTCACACCCCTATAGGCTATGTTGTATGTTAATTTGAAGGAAAAAAAATCTGGCTGGTTTTTTCAACTTTTGCTTTAGTTCGTTTTTAGTATTTGATTGATTGAACTTTGCGTTTTTTGGTTTCTTAGGAGACAAAGGATGAAGAAGATGGTTTTGACAATCAAGATTTGAAGTCAATGATGAAATGAGGTAGATTGTTCTCTATTTTATTTTATGGGTTTCATGAAATTAGATTTATTGATGATCATACGAATTAGATTGTTGTTGTTGTTGTTGTTTATATTTTTCCCTCTTTTTTGCAATCTTTATTTTCCCCTGTTTCTCTGTTTCCTTTGTTGATCTGTGTATTATAGTTTTCATTTAGTATCGTCAAAGGCAATATTAGGATTCTAAAAATTTAGAAAAATTGAGTAATAAGTGCTTTGAAAGCTTACTGGAAAATGAATACGGGACTTAATCAACTATCAAAATAATTAACTAAGTAACTAATCTCTTTAAACTACTAACAATATTTCATTCTCCTATTTATATTGTGGTTCATTTCTTGATGTCTTTCCTTTATATGTTGGGTTGAAAACATACTTTTGTGGGAGAGAACTGTAATAAAAAAAATCTGTTTTGTGTCCCTCATTTTATTAGAACAAGGTGTTGAGGACTAAAAGACGGTTCTTATTACACCTTTCAATATCATCTGCTCCCAAAGTGGAAACAAGTCTTTGTGACTTTGTCATTATGTTTTTTCGTAGGTTAATTATGTTTTTAGTCATATGGACTAAAAAAATTGATATAATTTTTATAGGGAATGAATTCAACATATGGATTTTTACATATTGATAACTACCAAATATGTTTCCTTTCAAAGATGAAAACCATAC
Source organism: Medicago ruthenica (assembly GCA_018208015.1). Taxonomy (NCBI): domain Eukaryota; kingdom Viridiplantae; phylum Streptophyta; class Magnoliopsida; order Fabales; family Fabaceae; genus Medicago; species Medicago ruthenica. The sequence continues at coordinate 15,651,435 of CM031375.1, forward strand.
TCTTGGCAATTAGAGGGATAGGCTACTGCCATTAACTTAGAGGCATTTGGCATATAATGGATTTGATCAAATAGTTTTAACAACACATGTTATGCACATGTTTGATTAGTGTAACAGTTCTTTTTTTTTTTTCTCATTTAGTGTAACTTAAAAATCTTTTCATGTTCATTATACATGTATTTTAGACATTTTTATATTGAATATATGTAAGTGGTTTATTTATATGAAGTTAGGATATATATTATAAGTAATTCTTACTACTAACACATGCACTTTCAAATTCTAATTTTCAAATTTTCTTTTATTATTAAAAAACAATTCTTACTGCTAACACATATTCAAATTTCAAATTTACCTTCCAGTATCATTTTGAAATTCAAACTTATATCCACTAAAAGATATGCTAACACACAAAATGCTTGCATCATACATACCACACAAAAAGCAAAAGGGACGATAATGGGTCAAACTAAACCATGTATTTTCCAATACTTTCACATTCTCATGTTTGTCTATTTGCCGTATGTATTTGATGTCACTCATTATTTAAGAACTTGAATTTTAAATTTCTCATTTTTAAGAATATTGTTAATTTCATTATAACTTGAATTAAGTTTCCTGCTGCGGCTATTTTGAATACTGACATTTGGAATTTGATATCGGTATCTTTTGATTTTAGATTCATGTCGTTTTGGTCATTGTTCTCTATATGTTTATTTTTAGATTGCATGAATTATAAGCTTCAACAACTTATTTGAATTGTTTGTTGAGATCTTATTTGGTATTTTCTCTTTTCGTGCATATACACTCATCCTTAGTGAAAAATGTCTTTGAACCCTGATTTTATGTCAAAATTATCACACATCTATTCAACAATATTGTTTGTTTGTTCTAATTATTTTAAGTCTTCTTGAAATGAGAGGCAATTTATGTTGTTATTAATTTAAACTTTTATTAATTAGTTCTTAAATTTCTTTTTCTGTTTCAGATTTTCATGATTATGGAATATATGTTCACACAAGGTTTGGTAATATTTGTCCATATTAGGTTGCCTAAAGAATCTTACCAATATGTGCTTTAGCTGAATGAAGTGGCCATTTCCAAAAGAAACTTCTGAGTCTGCGCTTGAGCTGAATGATAACAACCAAAACAAAACAAGTGCAAAACATGTGATGTTTCTTTTGAAGATGTTAAGTTGTACATGGAACACAACAAGAATGACTATAATTGGTCTCTATGAATTTATCAATCACGTTTGTAAATAATTAGGTGTTTCTACAAATTATTGGTTGAACAATATGTTTTTCATTAATGACAACTGAAGTTGGTTTCTAAACAAAAGTCATAGGATTTTGCTCAGGAGGGTAATAGAGCTGTAGAACAATTATTTGGTTTATGTGAAAACAATTGTTATGTATGTATCAATTTTATGTAGCTTTTGTGTTAGTTGCTATAAATATTTGTTTACTTTTTTATGATATTTTCTCATTCTATCCCCCAAAGACATGGGGGGCTATAAGGTGACCATAAGTATAAATACAAGATGATATTTTAATTTTGATTTATAATTACTCTAACTCTAAATATGACTATTGTAAATGACAATTATTTTTCTTTGTTACACAAATTGTATCCCATTTGTTGAGTTTTGAATTGAATAAATGAAGCCATATTCATATTAGAAGAGGAATGAAAGTAAAAACTTACGGATCAAACATGGTTTTTAAAAGGTGAAATTTCATTCGATAATGAAAATGAACGAATTGTAATTCTATTAGAAGAAGCTAGCCTTTTATTGCTAAAAAAAAAAGAAGCTAGCTTTTGTCGTTATCTAGCATGATTTAAAATGATTTGATCACTTTTTTCAAAGAGAAATAAATATAGTTTTTTTAAATGCACATGAGACATATTGCATCCTTCTAAATCATGTGAAATTAGACCTTTTAAAGTGAGTCAACCAACACACACTCCAAACCAAAACAACACGTTTAAAAGCATCACTCTAAATCATTGCTCTTGATTACAGAGTTTAAAGGCAGCATGTGTGCAGCATGGAAAATTCTCTGTTTTTATCCATCATTATATACAACATAGGCTGAGTACTCCTTTAAAAGTCATGCAATTTGGTTTTAGATAAGCGAGGGAGGAAACTGGAAGCTAGGGAAAGTATATGGCTTTTTTTTCATCAATGCTAATATTAGATTGTCACTATTAGTTACTTAATTCCTCACTTCTACAACTTACTAATTCCTCTACTAACACGAGTATATTGTCATATCTTACGTTATTGTATAATGTTAACTGACTAAATATTTTGCCACTTTTTAATGATCAATTCATACAACACGGGAGACTATAAGTATTTGATTTAAATTTCTATTAAAAGTCCAAAGTTTCATATTCCTTAAAAACATCGGAGTTACATATATTTGAATTAAGTTTTTATTTAATTAAGTCTAAAGTTTCATATTCCTCAAAAAACATGGGAGACTATAAGTATTTGATTTAAGTTTCTATTTCCTAAAAAAACATGGGAGGCTATAATATTAGATGGTCACTATTAGTTACTTAATTCCTTACTTCTACAACTTACTAATTCCTCTACTAACATGAGTCTATTGTCATATCTTACGTGATTGTATACAGTTAACTGACTAAATATTTTGCCACTTTTTACTGATCAATTCATACAACACGGGAGGCTATAAATATTTGATTTAAATTTCTATTAAAAGTCCAAAGTTTCATATTCCTTAAAAACATCGGAGTTACACGTATTTGAATTAGGTATTTGAATTAAGTTTCTATTTAATTAAGTCTAAAGTTTCATATTCCTCAAAAAACATGAGATACTATAAGTATTTGATTTAAGTTTCTATTTAATTAAGTCCATTTTTTTTTATTTTGTGATTTGCTCATGTTATGTGTAATGCAATTAATTTAGAGCACAAAGAATGTTACAACGTTAACAACTTTGGTAAGGTAATTAATATTTTAATTTAATATCATATATCTACATTCTTAATACTTTAAATTTAAATTAATTTGTGTGTTATTAAACAACAAATTTTATTAAAAGGAATTGTAAATGGTTGCTTAGGAAGAGATTTCCCTTTTTAAATGGAAAAACACGGGGGCTATAAATATTTGATTTAAGTTTCTATTTAGTAAAGTCTAAACTTTCATATTCTTAAAAAACATATATTCTTAATACTTTAAATTAATGTGTGTCATTAAAAATATATTTTATTATAGAGTTTAAAGGCAGCCCGTGCATTGCACGGGTACTAATACTAGTATATAGACACACACGAAAGATTTAAAGGGTGATTTGGTAAATAGCAAATCACAACATTATATTTCATAAAAAATAAATAAAAAATCACAACTCGATATCTATGGGAAATTCACTCATCGATTTCAAACCTGATGCAACAATGAAGAAAGCAAATAAGAATGCCAATTTAAGAGCAGTAGAGTTCCTTGTGTTCATCTTGTTCATAGATTATGAGTTCTTTGTTTTTTTTTTTCTTTCCCAATGACATAAATGGAGAACCTGCCTTGAACATTGAATACTTTTTTATATTGATATGTTAAATATCAATTATTTGCTTTAATATAAATACAAAATAGTAAATATAATCATTCTATATTCATTTGGTCAACAATTCAAATCGGTCAAAAAAGAAAAAGAGTAAATAATATTTTGAACAAAATAAAAGGACAATAACATGAAACTACCAAATCAATGTACGGGACGTCACATTGGCCCTATAATTACCGTTAGCAAATAACATTAGATCCGTTTACTTAGGCCCAATACAAACTGACCCATATCCAGTATCTGGTAAATTACTCGCAACACACCTCCTTCCTGTGAGGGGGGTGCTTGAAGCAAACATAGATTGATTCAAACAATCACTAACGTCTCTCGCACGTTCCCGCGAATCTCTCATCGACGGTTACACTTCCTACAAATTCGTAACCGCTGAGCCACACGTGTGCCATACAACGGCTCTTGCACCCCCACCTCTATAAAACGGGGACTCTCAGCAGTCCCCAAGGTGAGATTCTCCTTATTCTCTAATCCCCCATCTTCAAACCCATATTGACTTGAGCATCGGAGTGCCTGCAGGCGCACACACCCCCCCCCCCCCCCCCCCGCCCCGCCGTTCTAATCAACAGCGAGCACTCTCAATCGTCACATATATACTGCACCGGTAGTCCATTTCTGATCAAGTAAGATCAATGGCGCCATCTGTGGGAAATCAACAAGCTCTCCCCATTTTTTAACTGACAAAAAACCAAAGCTTTCACAAATATATAATCACATATACCATGACTACCAACGGTGCAACATCCCAGGTACAGAGTGAAATCCACCGCGACGAACACACTTCTACAATGTCCCATGTAGATAGTCCCAGGGAGGAGGCACTCCACCAAATCCCTCAAGCCGTCATGCCACTACAGAAGCAACCTCTATACGGTCCACATCGGTCTAGCGACGAAGCAAACAACTCGTACCCCGCGGACGCCTTGCTGACCAACATTCTCCACACGGTACAACGTCAAACATTGATTATCGAGGAACAGAACCAGCACTTGATGGACATAGAGAAAGAGCGTCCTAAAAGACAACATCCATCGCCAAGAAGGCCTCCCTCTTCACCACGTAGAAGAAGGGGAGGGAGCCCGCGTCCTTCCAGATCAAGGTCGCCCAGACATTTAGTCAGCCGGAGATCTCCGATCAGGAGATCGCCCAACCGAAGGTCGCCTAACAGGAGATCCTCCAGACGATCTCTTGAAAGAAGGACTCCACCCAGGCGGAGCAGGCGCTCGTTCTCCACATCAGCGTCTGACGACGAACGACCCGCATACGGCCCTTTCACGAGGCGTATTCGCGAGGCTCGGATCCCTCAGCGGCTAGAGAAGTCCCCGCAAATGGACTCGTATGACGGGACGACTGACCCCGACGAGCACATAGAGAACATTGAGGTCGTCCTCACCTACAGAGAGGTGCGGGGGGCCGTCAAATGTAAGCCTTTCGTCACCACATTAAGGCGAGGAGCGATGACGTGGTATAAAGGTCTCTGAAGGAACTCCATCGATTCCTGGAACGACCTATGCCATGAATTCACTGCGCACTTCACAGCTTCAAGGACCCAACCAAAAACTGTGGCGTCCCTTGAAGCTATTGTGCAAGGGAAGAATGAACCCCTCAAAGACTACATTGAGAGGTTCAATAAGGAGACTGTACAAGTCAAAGGTGCAGACGAGACAATGAAGAAGTACCTTATCTTTAAGGGACTTCGCCAGGGCACCAACATGAAGAAGGCTATGCAGCTAGATCGCCCAAGGACGAGTTCCTAGCGATCGCAATGACTTACATCAGGTACGAATAGGAGTTGTACGCTGACAACCTGAATAAGTCCAGGAAGGAGGAACCTGCTGCCGAATCCTCCAAAAAGCCCTTCCAAGAGAAAAAGAGGGAAGGCAAGAAAGATGCTCGCGAAAGCAAAGGACCTATCTGTCGCTTTGCCAAATACACACCCCTCGCGGCGTCGAGGGAGAAGATCCTCATGGAGATTGCATCAGCCGATCTAAAGGAGGCAGAAATTAAATACCCCAAGCCTCCGACACAGGAAAAGAAAGGAGCCGACAAGACGAAGTATTGCCGGTTCCATAAGTGCCACAGACACCTTACCGACGATTGCATCCATCTCAAAGATGCAATCGAAATCCTCATACAACAAGGTCGGTTGAAGTAGTTCACCAAGACTACTTCTCCTGAAAGAAAGAAAGTCGACCAGATTGGTGATGACAACAGTCAAGACATTGTTGTTGCCATGTCTGTCGAAGTGTTGGACAGCTTCCCAGAGCACGTGGAGATAACTTCCTACTCGTGCACCTGAGAACAGTTCCCTTCCGTCAATGTGATTACTGGCGGAGCGATGAACCTCTCCATGGGAAGCATGAAGAGGAAGTTCGAAGAACTCAGAACGTCAACCAGCTGGTCCTCCCCAACATCCCGTCTGGGGGGCGACAACCATTGGCGTTCCATGACCATGAGCTGCCCGGCGGAGCTCCTAATTTAACCATACCCGAGCTAGTTCAGGCGTACATGGCCAACTTTGATGTCCGACGAGTCTTGATTGACACAGGGGCCTCGTGTGACATCATGTACACCGGGCTATTCAAGACTCTCCAGCTGATGGAGAAAAACCTCTCTCCTTATGTTGGATCCGAGCTATATGGATTCAACGGATCGTCGACCAAGCCCTAGGGTTAGGTGGAGATGCTTGTAACCTTCAGGAAGGATGAGGCTAGAAAAACCACCAAGATCCCATTCATGGTGATCGACTAACCTTCCCTCTATAACTGCATTATAGGGAGAACGACATTAGCAGGATTGGGAGCAGCATGTTCAACCGCTCATCTGAAGTTGAAATACCATGCGAAAAATGACACCGTCGCCACTCTACACGGAGACATCGAAGCTTCTAGAAGATGTTTCCTCCAGGCGAACAAGAACCAGAACTCAGTTTCCTCGTTGAAACCATCCTCTAAGGATGACGAGAAAATTGCTGCGAGCACTCTGAACACAAACGTGGTCGAGCTCGACTCCATATTCAGCAAGTTTGACCTTAAGGAGCAGAAGAAGGAGAAGAAAGACCCGCTCAGCGCCGAGATCCTGAGGCCCATCCCTGATGGCGATTTCGAGCTGATTCCATTTGGAGATGATCCATCAAGGAACTTCAAAATCAGAAAGGATCTTCCAGACCTCGTGCAAGCCCAACTGATCGCTTGCTTGAGAGAGAATGCTGATCTGTTCTCCTGGAGCGCTGCTGACATGCCTGGAATCTACCCTAGCGTCGCATGTCAGCATCTGACAGTTAGTCCTAGTGCTAGTGTTGTAGCTCAGCGACGTAGGAAGCAGTCTCCTGAAAAGTCAGAGGCTGCAGAAAAAGCTGTAAAAGACCTCCTAGAGGCAAATTTTATTTCTAAGGCCAAGTGCACAACTTGGCTCTCCAATGTTGTACTGTTTAAAATATCTAATGGAAAGTGGCGTATGTGTGTTGATTATACCGATCTTAATAGGGTCTGCCCTAAATATGCATATCCTCTTCCTAACATAGATAAATTAGTTGATAATTCGTCTGGCTATAAATTACTTTCCTTCATGGACGCCTATTCGGGGTACAATCAGATACCCATGGCTGATGAAGATAAAACGAAAACTGCTTTCATGACCAAATCTGGAAACTATTACTACAACATAATGCCCTTCGGTCTTAGAAACGCAGGGGCCACATATCAACGTATGATGAACAAAGTATACGACAAAAATTCCGTCGGAGACATTCTTGAAGTATATATGGACGATATGATCGTAAAATCCGAATAAGAGATTGATCATACGACCCACCTAAAAAGAGTTTTCGAACAAACTCGAAAGTACAACATGAGACTCAATCCTGAGAAGTGCACATTTGGGGTGCAAGCGGGCAAATTCCTCGGCTTCAATCTTACAGAAAGAGGTATCGAGGCTAACCCAGACAAATGTCGAGCATTTACAGAATATCCAACTCCAACGTCGAAAAAGTGCATCCAAACTCTTAATGGGATGCTAACAGCGCTCTCGCGATTCATTGCAAAATCAGCGCAACACGTTATCCCTTTCTTCAAATTGCTAAGAAAAGAGAGTACGTTCGAATGGAGCGACATATGTGAAGCCGCTTTGACCCATCTCAAGCTCGCCTTATCTCAACCTCCCGTCCTATCGCGACCAAATCAAGACGAGACTCTCTATTTGTACCTCTCTGTTTCATCTGATGTCGTCAGTGCGATACTAATTAGGGAAACTCCAGAGGGACAGAGACCTACGTATTTCACTAGTAAAGCCTTACAAGGGCCAGAAACGAGGTATCAGAGAATAGAGAAAGTCGCTCTCGCATTGGTCGTAGCGGCCACGAGGCTCAGGCAATATTTCATTGCACACACCATTATCGTTCGGACAAACCAGCATATACGACAAATACTTGGATGTCCTGATGTCGCCGGAAGGTTGATGAAATGGTCGCTCCAATTATCCGAGTTTGACATTCATTACGAATCCTGGAAAGCACTCAAGGCCCAAGTATTTACCGATTTTGTAGCCGAAATGACTTTTCCCTCCGAGGAAGAGAAAGGGGGCATCTGGACCGTCTACGTTGATGGATCGTCCAATTCAAAAGGGAGTGGAGCAGGAGTAATCATAAAAAACAATGAAGGAATCGTAATCGAGGTGTCGTTGGGGCTTTCTTTCGCGATGACCAACAACACCGCAGAATACAAAGTTTTCTTAGCCGGCTTACGAATAACCAAAGACATGGGAGCCAGAGTAATCAAAATATGCACTGACTCCCAGCTAGTCGCATCTCAAGTCACTGGTGAATACCAAGTGAGAGAAGAACATCTACAAGAATACGTTCAACTGGTCCAAACCAAAATGAAAGAGTTCAAATCTGTCGAAGTGGTATATGTTCCTCGCAAACATAACGCCCGAGCAGACGTTCTTTCAAAACTCGCCAGTACGCGAACAAAACAGTAATCCAAGAAGTCCTCACAGAACCAAGCGTCAAAAGGCACAAAGCTCGATTACTCAAAATTAACGCAATTTTCGAAATTCAGGACTGGCGAGGACCCCTAATTTGTTACATCACTAACAGGGAGCTCCCTCAATATCCTTCAGAAAGAACTAAACTCAAACGGAGAGCCTGCTCATTTTCATTAGTGGAGGAAACGTTGTACAAACGAGGTTTCATCACCCCCAATAATCAAATGCCTCGGCCCTATCGGAGCCCAAGAGGCCCTTGTTGAAACACATGAGGGTATCTGCGGGCAGCACCTCGGAGCCAAAGCACTCGCCAAAAGTACTACGAGCAGGTTTCTTTTGACCCACTATGCTCAAAGACGCCAAAGAATATGTGACAAATGCCAGTGACATGGGGATATGCACATCTCCCCTCCTGCCAAACTCACTGCACTAGCGTCACCGTGACCCTTCGCATGGTGGGGAATCGACCTGTTTGGACCTTTCCCCAAACCAAAGGTCAATTGAAATATCTGGTAGTAGCAGTAGACTACTCGACAAAGTGGATCGAAGCTGAGCCCCTCGCCAAAATCACAGCGAAAAACGTACTTTGATTCTTCAAAAGGAATATCCTAGCAAGATTCAGAGTACCAGCCCTCGTGATTTTTTATAACGGGACTCAATTCACGGACCGAAGGTTTCAAGAATACCTAGAAAACCTGAACATCAAACACAGTTTCACTTCTGTCGAACATCCCCAAACAAACGGGCAAGCTGAATCAGCGAATAGGGTCATTCTTCGAGGAATTTGGCGAAGGCTAGATGAAGCCAAAGGTAATTGGGTGGAAGAACTTCATACAGTTCTATGGGCCTATCGAACGACCCCCCACTCAACAACTAGTGAATCACCTTTCCGCCTCACGTACGGAACGGAAGCAGTCATTCCCATTGAGCTAAACGAACTCAATTGGCGAACTGGTGCCAACACGAACTTCCGAGCCAACGCCAAGAACCTACGAGAAGAACTCGAATTCGTCGACAAAATCAGAAGTGAAGCAGCTCTAAAGGAGGCAGCGCTAAAACAAAAAATAGCCGCTCACCACAACAAAAGAGTCATCAATCAAGAATTCGAAGTTAGCGACCTCGTCCTCCGAAGGAACCAAAAGGATTTGGACGAAGGGAAACTCACCGCCAACTGGGAGGTCCCCTACCGAATCCACATGAAAACGGGGACGGGGACTTACGGCCTCCAAGATCTCATCAAGGGTCTAATCCCCATAACTTGGAACGTAGAAAAATTAAAAAGGTTCAAACTAACGAACTAAACGCTCTCATGAACGAGCAATTGTAACGGAAGAGGAAAGTCGTGCCACTCAGAATCCAAAATCTTAAAAGGATTAGCGAAATCTATACACAACAGATTCACTAAGTACGGTATGCTCGCTCACAGCTGCGACATCACCGCTCGGCATGTTAGGCAGAACCCCAGCTCGCGATGGGAGATTCACGCCTCGGGGCATTGAACTTAAATTGAGTTTTTCGTTCGTCTACCGACACTCGTTCGAACCCCTGATTCGAACACATATTCAGATAAACATCTCTTGAATGTGAACCTTTCTGACACATACCCCACGTAAAATTTAGAACTATCGCGCTCGGATTCCCAGTATAAAACACACAAGTATACGTTATCCATACTATCGGAGCGAACACTTGGTGGAGGAAAGGCAACATCTCTAAGTTTCTCTATGTTTCAACTTGAGAGAACGAGCAAGTCGTTCGACACTCTCCGTTTCTAACCTTCGCGTCAAGTCTAGCTGCTACTTTGCAACAAAGCAATGGCTACGAGGGGGCGGGCCCTACCCTCGGCCCACTCAATTTACTCTTGATTCGAAAATGCTTGGTTACTTAAAACTAACCCTACAAGCATACACCTAAGTCGAAATATTTCTCATTTACGAGGATATGCGTCACAATTCTAATATAAAAGCCTCGCACCACGAGCATTCCGATCGCACATTATACTTAGAAAATTAAACATACATTTTCACAAGGTATAAAAGAAAGTAGCGAGCAGGAATTGAAATGAAATAAATTGTACAAAAAAAGGGGTGCTAACTACAAAGGGCGCACATTGTCATGGCACAAGGCTGGTTACACACCAATAAAATTTTGTTCAAATATTACAAGGCCATCTAGGCCCGGGCTTATTCAACATGCCCATCATTTTCTTCTGGAGGAGGGGACTTGAGAGCACCATCTTCAACCCACTTCAAAAGATGAATCCCTTCGGTTGAGAGCTCAACCCCAGGGTTCATAAATTTCATCTGTTGCACGACATTCTAGAAGGCATGAGTGGCCGCTCCCACGAGACTAGACTCCAGCTCACCGATCCTCGCTACCAAGCCAGCACGATCCAAACCAACGGTGTCCTCGGCTTCTTCGGCGCTCGGGTTCATAGCGGCCACGAGTTTGTTCTTGTCCTCCTCCCACTTGCGGCTAGCTTCCTCCAACTCCTCCACCTTGAGAAGATTTTTCTTCACTCTCTTTTCCAAGGAGGCTATCCGGCCATTTTTCTCCTTAACCACCACAACAAGATCAGCTTCCAACTTAGCCACTTTGGCCGTCAGGGCGTCCTTCTCCTTCACCAGCACATCAGCTCGGACCACATCCTCGGTGGAAGAGTTATTCAAGGCCACGACTATTTCCAAAGCCTTCATCGCAGAGATGACCCCTTCGGTCATCGCCTTGCTCCGGCCAGCAACACCAAGGTCATGAATAACCTTCAGCTCTGGGTCACTCAAGCAAAGGGAGGAGTGTGCACCATAACGATCTAGGTCGGACCACATGTTCGGCATCATCAACAACTCCCCGCCGTCGGGCTGAGCAGAAGAAGAGGTGGCGGGCACAGGCTGCCCCTTTCCAACATAGACCACCCTCTTCATCTTGAAGGATTCAACGACCTCCTCCTCAACATCATCCTCTAGCACACGCACTGGCGTTATGGGTGCACGAGAAGAAGTGCCTCCCGTAGCACCGGCGATCAAGTGGTTCACACTGTGAACATCACTCCGCCGCCCAGCTCCGCGGCTGCTCACCTTTTTGCTCGAACGCCTGTTCAAGTCATTCAATGAAGACATGTTCCCTGCGAACAAAAGAACGAAAAGAAAGTCATTAACAAACAGAAAATATCAATGCAAACTAAATGCAAATCCTACAAAATTCTACCGAGCAAACCCACCTCATGTCCAGCGGAATCAATCAAAGGGACACCGTCTTCCCTAAACATTTTGGCAGGCACAAAAGAAGATACGAAAGCCCATAACTTTTCGTAACTCTTCTTTTCCCCCGCACTCAGCCCAGCATACCCAGAGCCGAAGTCAAAGGGTTTGTGCCCGTAGTGGTCCTTGCACCAATAAAAGGGAAATGGGGAAACCTGAAGCGGTCTTCCCCTCCACCTTCTCGGGTCATCCTGACCGTCTTCAAGATGTTCTTCAAATCAACCTCCGTCTTCGGTCGCACCAGGAAGAAACGGTCCTTGAAAGGTCTCATCTTGCCCACAAAAGGGAGAAAAGTTTCTTTGTCTGGCGAAAAGAAACCCGAGCGTGCCCCCCGCCTTTCTCTGTCCCTCGCTGGACAGTCAAGAAAGTGAAAAACAGATTTACTGTGGGCCCGACCTCCAGATGTCAGCACACCAGTTCAAAAGCCCTCATGAAGGGGTAGCAATTTGGATGGAGATGCGAAGGCGACAACTCCGTCCACCTCAAAACCGATCGGACGAAAAGAGATAAAGGGAGTCTGAATCCCATGTCTTTAAATATGACTTCATACATAGGGAACTTGTTCCCCGTGTAATGCAAGCACATCCTATCAGACATGTTCGGGAGGCAGATCTCCAATCCTATTTGCGTCCAACATCGCTGAACGGCTTCTTCGCCATACCATCCGGCGCAAATGTCGAAATAGCTTTTAACGGCTCGTCCACTATCCAGGACGGGTCGTATTCTTCGGCCTCGTTCCTATTTGGGTTTCCAGCCATGACTAAACCTGAAAAGAGGAGGAAGGAAAAGAGGTGAATTTCGCATTCAAATCCACCCTTCCTCCACCTCCAGTTTGATCATGGCGAGGAAAGGCCCATCGTCCTCCCAAACAGAAAGATCGAAATGTTTTTAAAAGTAACGACTTGGAGGGAAAACCAAAAGGCAAAGCAAAAAGGCCTCTCCGCATGTGGCGGAACTACGCACTCACGGTGGCGACAGGTTAAACCTTTAACAGTTTAAAAACCTGCCACCAGTGGTTTACAAACAAACAAGGTAGATTCTACGTCCTAAAAGGATCAACCTACGGTGGAAACCACCATCATCTACGGCGAAATCCACCAACTTCCTACCGAAAAAAAGACTAGTCTACTTAATCACAGAGACAGAACGACAAAAACACAAAAAAGAAAAGCATAATGATGAGGCAATCATACCTTGTTAAACGAAGATGATGTTGTAGGTTGAACGGTGATGGGGAAAAGAGTCAAACGCGCCAGAATTTCACTGGAAAAACTTCTTGAACTTCTGAGAAATAAAAAACTTGCAGAGCGAAAATGGCGAAAGTGTTTTCCAAAAACACTCGAAGCTATTTATACCTCATTCGCAACCCTTTAGAAGACAACGAGTCTGATCCGGTTCAGCCCTTCACCTGTGACCCAATGCAAAGAATCGAAGCCATGGTTCATATCACATCTCATCAGATATCCAACGGTCCTGATCAAACCCGTAGGAGTTCCAAACGTCAGGATTAAATCAACGGTGATGATGGAACCTCAAGAACAGTTTCCAAGATGCACTCAAAGGTCTATGTAATCAAGTGCATTACTAGCCTTTACACGTGGCAACCAAAGCCCAAACGTCTTGTCCCCTCACTCACGTCTTCAAGACGTGGGCATTAAATGCAGATGGACAGACGACCAACTATCTGACGAGGGAATCTTGCAACCTCAGCGATGCAGAGATCGAGGGACGAACTGATGTACAAATACAACTTCCATCAATCCAATAAGTTCGCTCCAATCATGGTAAAGCGAGCTCCTCAATAATCCCAGTGAGCAAAGATCTCCGAGCAGGATTCAATTTATCATTCTTGATCTTCCTCAAGAGCAGGAATCAATTGATCATTCTTGATCTTCCTCAAGCTCAAGATTCAATTGATCATTCTTGATCTTCCTCAAGTTCAAGATTCAATTAGGTCAAGATTCAATTGATCATTCTTGATCTTCCTCAAGTTCAAGATTCAATTGATCCCTCTTAATCTTCCTCAATCTAAACTCCTCTAGCGACCAGGGAAATGCATTCGATATATTCTTGGTAAGGAGGAAAATCATGTTCCCTTGTGAACAACACTATTCCAAAACGGGTCAGTCCACCCCCTGCGAGCTGTTTTCCCCTCATGCGAACTAGTTCCTTGCGAACATCTCTTTTTCAAACAACCGAGGTCCTCACCTCCCCAAAAAACTTCTCTTGACAAGGCCTTCACATCTTCAAAGTCATCACTTTTTGCCAAGAGCAACGACTTGGGGGGCTTCTGTTCTGGAGCGAGCAAATAGCATTAGGCCCAATACAAACTGACCCAGATCCAGTATCTGGTAAATTACTCGCAACACACCTCCTCCCCACGAGGGGGGTGCTCGGAGCAAACAGAGACTGATTCAAACAATCAGTAACGTCTCTCGTACATTCCCGCGAATCTCTCCTCGGCGGTTACACTTCCTACGAATTCGTAACCGCCGAGCCACATGTGTGTCATACAACGACTCCTGCACCACCCACCTCTATAAAACAGGGACTCTCAGCAATCCCCAAGGTGAGATTCTCCTTATTCTCTAATCCCCTCTCTTCAAACCCATACTGACTTGAGCGTCGGAGTGCCTGCAGGTACACCCCCCGCCGTTCCAATCAACAGCGAGCACTCTCACTCGATCATCACATACATACTGCACCGGTAGTCCATTTCTGATCAGGTAAGATCAATTACAAAGTACATAATTGATATTCTAAACATCATCAGTAACTCCTCTTTTGTTTGAAAAAAGAAATTTAAGATTGATATAATGATATTTCAAGATTAATCGACTACGCATACAATATTTGTGTGATATATATATATATATATATATATATATATATATATATATATATATATATATATATATATTTTCCGTTTTATATATAAGAGAAAGTTGGGTCTTTAGATCAAATAACCATTTATTTCCATTAAAGGATAATTAAGTTTGTGGGAAGGTAATTATCACTCTTTATTATTCATTGTAAGTGTTTCTCTTCCTTAATTTTAATTCACCGTATGAATTGTTTCCAACTTTTTTTTTTAAAAGATGATTGTTTCCAACGTTTGTTTTTAAACTTTATAATCTCATTATAATTAATTTAGTTAAATTGGACCCAAAAATTAACAATGAGACATTACAGTTATCCTTTTACACATTACTAATATAGAAAATGCATTTTATTTGGGCGAAATCTACATTATTTTGATATTAGTCTTGATGGGTGCTAAAATTTGAAAAACATTCGACTTGATATTTACACATCTAATTGATGAGTGCTAAAATATGGAAAACATTCAACTTAATATTTACACATTTTTACAAGTATAGAAAATGCATCTCGTTAAGGTGGAACCTGTATATTTTCAATATCAGTCTTCATGGGTATGAGGGATTTAAATTAGACGATCTCACCGATATGTATCTCATACATGTGTCTCTCATCATACATGACATTCATGCTTACATATATTTAACAAATATATAAAGCATAAAAGACATACACACAAGCATACATTTAAAAATATTAAACATACATCTCATACATGCGCTAATTAAACATACATTTCATGCATCAAATACATAAAATAAAAAAAGATCACATACATCAAATGATAAAAGATTAGGTAATATAGTTATGGTCACCTAACACAAAAACAAAATAAATAAATTATTTTACAAGTCTTCAGTCTTTGAGTTGATTCCTCAAATCTCTCCCTCGATGTCCTTGTTTGGCGATGCTTCCCGTCATCACAAACAATTTACAATTATTTAAAATAAATAAGTGTCAAGACACGCGGACCGTATATCAATACACTACTATATGTATGTCGTATTTAAAAAGAATAAAATGCATTGTCAAAGGCACCAATACCATAACTATACACTCATAGTAATTAATTGATTAAAATTAATTATCAAACCAATAGAAATCATGTAATCGTTCTCATGAACTTAGTTAAGTTGGTAGGGACATTGCATATTATATGTAAGAGTCGGGGTTCGAACACCGGAAACTCCACTTATTCACCTTAAAAATGTGAATTTCTAGCCACTAGCCTACTTGACAAAAAAAAATCATGTGATCAATCTTCAAAACGATTTTCCTCTCAAGAAAAATCGTCAAAACGATTTTGAATTGCCTAAAATAATTAATGCTCTTTATTATATGAAAAGGCAATCACGCTAGTAAATTAAAGGGGATCAAAGATAATTTTTCGAGCAAAGACAAACTTAGACTATTTGATAAATAATTAAAGAGTACGACGAATAAGGGGGTACATCATGGAAGATATGGGGGCTAGGGTGAGATAAGGAGGCTCTAGCTATAAGAAACCTTATTTGCTTGCCTCCTAACATGATTCACAATGAAACTAGTGCGAGTTAATAAAAGGTCCTTACATCTAGCAAGGATGTATCCAATCTTATTTTTTCAACAATAATTTTGGGGGAGAATTTCAAGAAGAAAACACTTAACCCTAGCAAATCCTTGTGGCCGTTTTGCTAATTTTTCCCTAAAACCCTAGCAGAGCTTCATCTTGAACCTCCAATGCCTTTTTATTTGTTGCTAATTGGGGATTAAAGATAATTGAATCATAAAAGATATGGCTTTCGATTGTCAAAGGATCAAGATCAAATAAAAAATCTGGCATAACCAAATCATGATTGTACTCCATATTATTATTATTGTTGTTGTTGTTGTTGTTGTTGTTGTTGAATGAAAAATGTTAGTTTATTGATTGTTATGTTAGTTTTTTCTCTTTGCCAGAACTTGAATGATGACCTCCAACTCCTTAACTCTTAGATCAAACTAGTTGAACTGCACAACCTCGTATACTCTATACTATGTATTATTTTAAATCAAGAGTACAATAATTCTGAATTAATTCGGTATTCAATCTCATTGAACAACAATTGAGTCTATAACAAAATAAAATAATTCTCTTGAAACAAACAAAGACACATTTGATGCCAAATATTAACCAAAACAAGTTAAAGTGTGTGAATCTAGCTATTAGACAACTTGACAAAAAAATATTAACTTAAACACTAATAAATAACAATTCAAAATCACATAAATATAGACCAGATGCATATGTTATTCAATGAACCTAAAAAAGAAACATAGTCATTCAAAATATAATCGATCCACAAATCACATAAATATATTAATTTTAAATTTAAGTTTTTATTATAATTTTCATTTCTTTTACTATAAAAGAAAAAACATGAGACACATTACTGGCGACTTTTAAAAACAAATTGAACTTTTAGTCTTTCAAGTTTACCCCATTTGACATGTACTAGTTCCCAAGAACATTTTGATGGCGTGGCTAATTTTAACTATGAGACATAGTCATGGGTTCCATAACGTAGAACTTAATTGATGAAATTTGGGGTTTAACTCATCCTTATAAAACCAACCGACTTATAAGGTGAAGAATGCATCATCTTTATAAACTTTTATCAAGAGTCATATCTAAACGATGTTGGACTAAATCCACCATCTCAAAACCAACACTAGGCTAGCCAGCACGGGAATTTCCAACATTAACATATTCTTTTGTTTTTTTTAAAAGAGTAGTGCTAATAATACTATCTTTTCAACACTCTAACATTCACTTTCTTATTTGCTTAAATCAAGATGTCTCATACTTTGAAAATTGATTCCACTTAAAGTGGTGGATCATACTTTGATTTCACCACTTCACGGAATCTTCATTGTTCTTCCTTCCACCTTCATATCAAATATCCATTCTTCTTCATCCATTCTTCCTTCCTTCCTTCCAAAAAAAACTTACACAAATCAATACAAAAAAATGGTAAAAGTGCAAAAATCAATGTCATATTTATGCCTATATTTTTTATTGTCAATTTATTGGTCTAACTTAATTCTTTACGGGTTGCATGATGACATTTTGATTGGTTCAATAATTTATATTTTTTTATTAATAGTTTATACAAATAAAATTAAATATATTATAGATCAATAATTATTAAGCTTATTTAAAATTAAAATATATATTATAACTTTTTAAGAAATTGTTTTCGTAATAAAACGAAATCCGACAAACTTTCTGTTTAGTTTTTACACTATACTATAAATAGACTTACAAAATACCAATAGCTATTTATTTAAATTGGTTTAATCCATTGTTAAGTAGTTTTATAATCTAATCCAAGAATTAGTGTGTATCTCAAGTCCTTATAATAGGGTGCTAAGACCAAATCAAGCGAAAAAATGCTCCCAACATAGCAAATTACTAGAACACAGATAATCAAAATACTAAAATAAAGGAATTATTTGTTGTAGTTTTGACTTCTTCTCATCTTATTAGCAACTGTTGGTGTTAGAAAACAGTCATAATTTTGTACATCTAACATTTATAGAAATAAATTAAACGTGAGCACAAGTGTATATATATCATCGACATGCATGCCTAAACCTTAAATACACACATTTGAGAGATGGGTGCTGGAGTATTAGTTTCTTCAACAAATGGAAGGCAATATGAGGGGAAGGTCACACCATTTGTGTTGGTCACATGTTTGGTCGCAGCCATGGGAGGTCTACTTTTTGGTTATGATCTTGGTATTACAGGAGGAGTGACTTCTATGGAACCATTTTTGGTCAAATTCTTCCCTAGTGTTTACAAGAAAATGAAAGATGAATCTAGGCATGATAGCAATTATTGCAAATTTGACAACCAACTCCTTACTTTGTTCACATCTTCCTTGTATATTGCAGCGTTAATAGCTTCTTTCTTTGCTTCCACTACTACAAGAGTGTTTGGACGCAAGATCTCAATGTTTGCAGGTGGCTTGTTTTTCCTAGTTGGTGCGTTGTTGAATGGTTTGGCTGTCAATGTTGAAATGCTTATCATTGGTCGCCTATTGCTTGGTTTTGGTGTAGGATATTGTAATCAGGTATAAATTGATATCATATCATTCTTGTTCTTTCATGTTTTGATGTATAAAAGGTTGAGAATAATTCAAGACCGATTGCATTTAATTTTGTTTGTTGCTCCTAAATAGTCTGTTCCAGTGTATTTGTCTGAAATGGCTCCGACAAAGATGAGAGGTGCGCTTAACATTGGATTCTCAATGATGTGTACAATTGGCATCCTAGTTGCAAATCTTATTAACTACGGGACTTCCAATCTTGAGAATGGATGGAGAATTTCTTTGGGTCTTGGAGCTGTCCCGGCAGTCATGTTGTGTATAGGATCTTTATTCTTAGGTGACACACCAAACTCTTTGATCGAAAGAGGCCAAACAGAAGGAGCTAAGGCAATGTTGCAAAAGATTCGTGGCATTGATAATGTTGACGAGGAGTTTCAAGATCTAATTGATGCTAGTGAGGAAGCCAAAAAGGTGGAGCACCCATGGAAAAATATTACACAAACAAGATACAGGCCTCAACTCACTTTTTGCTCTCTCATTCCATTCTTCCAACAACTCACTGGCATCAATGTTATCATGTTTTATGCACCTGTCCTTTTCAAAACTCTGGGCTTTGGAAATGATGCTTCTCTCATATCTGCAGTAATTAGCGGAGGTGTTAACGTTGTTGCTACTTTAATTTCCATCTATACTGTCGATAAGTTTGGACGAAGGACTTTGTTCCTTGAAGGTGGTATCCAAATGTTTATTTGCCAGGTGAAAACTTCAACTTAACCATAATTAATTGTTATACATATGTTGTTTACAAGCGTAAATAGTATAACAGTTATAACTATTGATTGTAGATTGCTGTTGGAAGCATGATTGCTATCAAACTTGGAGTTAGCGGTGAAGGCTCGTTTACAAAAACTGAAGCTGATCTTCTCTTGGTCTTTATATGTCTATATGTTGCGGCATTTGCATGGTCTTGGGGTGCGTTAGGATGGTTAGTTCCTAGTGAAATATGCTCTCTTGAAGTCAGATCTGCAGGTCAAGCTACCAATGTTGCAGTGAACATGTTGTTCACCTTTATCATTGCTCAAATTTTTCTTACCATGCTTTGTCACTTGAAGTTTGGACTTTTCTTCTTCTTTGCTGGCTTTGTTCTCATCATGTCAATTTTCGTTGCCTTGTTTCTTCCTGAGACAAACAACGTTCCCATTGAAGAAATGAATAAAGTGTGGAAGTCTCATTGGTTTTGGAAAAAGTTTGTTTCCAATGTTGTCACTGATCATGGCCAAAAGGCTATTGCTTGATTTTATTTTTATGAAAATGCCCGTGGCATAGACTAATTGATGTGTGATATAATAAATTGTACTTCAAAAGAAGGTATCCCTTTGTCATTCCAAATTAGTTAAAATTGTTATTAAGGAAGGTATCCCTTGTCATCTTTTATGTTTTTAATTGCATTTAACTCGTTATATATTTTTAGGCTATAAGATTGGTAAAATTTTGTGGTTTTTAAGTGGGGGATGATGATGTGTTCAAAGTTGATCATCTCCAGTTTACATATGATACATTGTTTGTTGGTAGAAAGAGTTGGTCTAATACTCACACAATGAAGGCCACTCTTTTGCTTTTTGAACTAATTTCTAGGTTGAAAGTGAACTTTCATAAAAGTTTACTAGTTGATATTAACGTTGATAGCTCTTGGTTGAATGAATCTGATTTAATGTCGGGGATGTCAATTGGCGATAATCCTTGTTAATTATCGTTTTGAAATCTTGTGAATTCTTGTTAATTATCGTTTTCAAATCTTGTGATTTGTCATATAAGAGGCAGACTGTCTTCTTGGAAGTTTGGTAGTTTATATGTAGGACGTCGTTATTCTCTTAAAAGTCATCTTAACCTCATTTTTGGTGTACTTAATCTCCTTCCATTAGGGTATCACCTTGAAATTTGAGTCTTTATTTAAATGTTGGGGGTGGGGTGGGGTGGGGATGAGTCTTCATTGGAAAAAGTTTATTTATCAAAAGATAAAGCTGGTTTGGGTGAGAAATTTAAGAGTTTTTAATTTAGCTTTCTAAGGGAAGTGGTGGCGGAAGTATTGAGAAAAAGGTTGGTTGAGTTGCAAAATGATATCAAATGACATACTTTTAAGGATTAAATATATTTTTAATCCCTATAAATATATCAATTTTCATTTTATTCCCTTTAAAAAAATTCTTTGACTTTTAGTCCTTCAAAAGTGTTCCATCGACACTTTTGGTCTCTACTTTTAAATTAACCCATGTGTAGCCTTCATACTTTTGAATAAAGTTTTTTAAGAATGTTTATAATATTGTAAGAATCTCTCCCAAAAAAAAATTAGAATTTTTTAACAAAATATGAATTTTTATATTTTTTTGTGCTTAAAAATTCATAATTAATTCATGTTTTGTCAAAAAAATCAAATTATTTTGTGAGAGATTCTTATAATATTTTATGCATTTTTGCAAAATTTCATTTAAAAATATGAAGACTACACATAAGTTGACTTAAAAGTAGGGACCAAAATTGGTGATGGAAAACTTTTGGTGGACTAAAATTCGAAGAAATTTTTTAAAGAGATTAAAACGAAAAGTTGATATATTTATAAAGATAAAAAAAAATATATATATATATATATATATATTAGAAAAAGTAGAAATACAACTCAGACAAATAGTTCATGAACAAACAACAACTAAAGTCATTGGATTGTAGTACTCAGATCTAGGACAAAAAGAAACAACCAAAAACAATAGAAGACAAACACGAGGTGAATTCCCAAAAACCAGCAACAATACCTCTGAAACAAACCACCCACAAAGCCTTCAACATGAAAGAACCAAACGAGCTGAGAAAAGAGAAAAACAAAGCAGACTCATTAGAGTCAGACAACCACAAATATCCAATGTTATCCAGCCCACAGATCTTTAGAGGTGTCAACAAAGAAAATGAGTCATACCCATTCATAAAAGGAACAAATTTGACCGGGCCACCGGCCAAAAAACCACTTCTACGAGGTGAACTTTATCAAATCCACTAAGTGGGGCTCATAAATAACTTCATCAAAAAAATGAAATCATTTCGAGACCTTGAGAAAGATTGTGTATGGGCTGAGTGAGTGTATAAAGAACATGACAGTCCACAACTTATTTTTACAAACCATCCAAATAATGTGATAAGTTTTAACCAACACATTTTTCTTTTTAAAAAGTACTTGGGATTAACATTCTCATTCTTATTTTTCTCGAAAGTGTTTTTTTTAAAAGCTTTTTGAAAAAGTTATTTGCGGGAATAAATTTCTCATTCATAAAACAAATGTCCACTTAAACATGCAAGAAAGTGAAACAACACATTTCAGGATTTGAATAAGAAATAGACACATAGATCGACCGTTCGATCAATATCAATGGTTTAAATTTTATAATATATTTTGATTTTTTAAAATATGAATCATCCGATTTTGATTAAACGGACGAGATGCACGTGAATGCGTGCAATCACATGGCTGTGACAGCAGAGTATCCCACAATTCTTGTCCACGTGGCATTTTTGTTCCTTCCTCTCACGCTTTCTATTCTTTACTTGCAACTGCATTTGCATTTCACTTCAATTTCAATCGCACTTTGTCATTTTCCGCGCTCTATTTATTAACCGTTTCATTTCATTTTTTTTCTCTCTCCATAACCGTTTTTCTCTCCTCTTCTTTCATCTCATTGTTTTCGCTTTTCTTCTCAAATCTTCTCTGATTCTTGCTCTCATCACTTCGCTATCGCAGGTTCGTTTTCGTTTCTTCACTTTCGTTTTCTTGTTCCTCAAGGTTTTCCATTCAGAATATTATACTTATCAGATATATTTGATTAGATGCTAGAATCAACAATATGTTTCCTGAATCTTGATACTAATATATTGTTGATTATTATCATTTAAGCAAGTGATTTGTTCATACTTAATTTGTTTTAGTTGTATACATAATGAGATATGACGAGAATGTTAGATATTACTTATGAGATTGATTCAATTGAGGAGTTTTCATTTCAGGTGTTAATTTGTTTGAACCGTATCATGTTAGGTTTCTTCTTTCACCCTCAATATAAGGTTTCAAGAATCTTGTTACGTTTATCGTTAAAAAAGTGATTTGGTCGTGCTTAGTCTGTTCTAATTTTATATAGAATGAGATATGGCGAGAATATTAGATACATTCATTCAGATTATTAGATACTTATGAGATTAATTCGATTCAGGACTTGAATGTTCAGTTCAGGTGTTTGTTTGAACATTCTTTTGTTACGAATCTGTTTGTGTCTTATAATAATTCTTTCATGCTGAAGGTAAGGTTAATTGTTTGATTTCCTGTTTATTATGGTGTTATCTAATATCTTTATCTTATAACGTGAAAGATGGATCAATGATCTTGTGCCTCTTAAGTCCTGAATAATTATAGGTCTGCATTGTACTAAATAAAAAAAGTATAGGTCTGTATGATTTACATGATGCGGTTTTAATTACAATTAGAATCTCTATGTAGATTTTGGACATATATTATGTTGTGCTTGAGTGCTTTCTTTTGAGGAAGCTTTTATTGAAAGTTAAGGAAATTGATCAATGTTACTGTATATCATCTAAAACTTAACTTTCATTAATGCCTTGTCGTTTTTGTTTTGTTGATGATAAATCTAACAGGACCTAATCAGTTGCATTCATAATTTTCAATGGACGAAATCTCTGTGGAATCTTCTGGCAGCAAAAGTGCCAGACAGCCACGTCTACAGTCATCATCTCCTGATGCCAGAACTAAAACTGACACAAAAAAGCAGATATTCTGTAACCGGCCACTGAATATGAGGAACGTTAATGCTGTGGGATTTGACATGGATTATACCTTGGCGCAATACAAGCCTGAAACTTTTGAATCCCTTACTTATAAACACACAGTCCGAAAGCTGGTTCATAATTTGAAATATCCTGTTGAGGTTTGTCCGGTAATCTTGTACTCATTCTAGTTTTTCCTCATGCTAGTGATGATAGAAGCAGTGTTGTATTTATTTTTAGGGTTTATTTACTCACTTTGTGTTCGTCAACTCTTTCTCGAGATGAATTGTATTCTATAATTATAGGAAAACCAAACAATTTCCCACTAGTTATCATTGGCTACATAAATCAAACAACTTCGTGATATTCTATCACGAATAATGTCTGACGACAAACCATTTAAATTTATGGTCGGTCTATAGTTTTCCCTGGTATCCTTTTGTTTAAAACTATATCAAATATCCCCCTCCCCAATACTCATACGGGTGTGCTCCATATATGTTCAGTCACCCTTAGATGAGACTACTATATTTTTTCCAATGGATGCTACCTGAACTGTCTTCCATAACTTTCATTTTGAATCAAACCTATGCAGTGTGACCAATTATCTATCAAAATTTGTATCTCTGCGGCAATGAGCTTCCTTGTTTGCTATTAATTTCGTAACAATCCCATACACTAGAAAACATCAGCCTTTTTTTCATCCACCCTACTTGAATATTGTTCAATTATGAAAGATTAAATTTGTTTGGCTTTACTAATCTTAAGCTGTGTAGTATTTTGGCTAAATGAACTTTTTTCCCTGCAGCTACTGAATTGGAGTTTTAATCCAAGCTACATGGTTAGAGGTTTGGTTCTTGACAAAAAGAGAGGCAACATCTTGAAGGTCAAGACCAAAAAAATGTTTTATACCTCTCCATAATTACAATGGAAATAAGATATAAGAAATTGCATGGATTTCTTCTAGTATCCTTTTTTGCCTTTGTACTGATTGTTTTACCGCGCTTCATGTATTTAGATGGATTGCCACAAGTATGTGAAAATAGCTTATCATGGTTTTGAAGAATTGTCAAAAGACCGGAAAGTTGAGGCCTACGGAAAGTTTTTAGTATCTAATTCTTTTGATGAGCCAGAATATGCTCTAATCGACACACTCTTTTCACTTGCCGAAGCCTACTTATTTGCACAACTGGTTGATTTTAGTGACAGAAATCCTGAAAGTCTACCGTCTGATGAGTAAGTCCTGTAACTGCTAGCATGATTCTTATTTTATCAAGTTTACATGCCTGCATCTTTCAAGATCAATTGCGTACTAGGACAAAGGTATTTGTTATTTTATTGCTTGGCAATAGAATTCAATCTTGGTGTGACTTCTAAAAAAAGTATCAGTATCAGTTATCATGTGTAATGATGTATTACCTTCGAGGCATAGGTGGGCTTCTTTATTTTTGAACATTAATGGAGCACTAATAGTTTACAATGAATGTTGATTTCAACATCCCTCTAAGGCATTAAAGGTTATGGTTGCGTGCTGCTAAACTTGTTTGTTTCTGCAAGAGTACGGGACACTGAATAACCAGTGAATATTAGGAAGGTTAAATAAATGTGTATAGGGTTTAGGGTTTCAAATCATAGATGGTGTAAAGCAGAAATGACCGATCATTTTAAATATTGTTTATGAGCTGTCATTCCAGTTATGCTTGTCTCTACAAAGATGTTCGAAATGCAGTAGATATGTGCCACCGAGATGGAACCTTGAAGCAAAAGCTTGCAGAAGATCCCAAGAGGTATAGATGTAAAGTCACAGCTACATCATAAATGAAAAATGGACAAACAATTAGTGTTATTTAAATATCATGGTTAGTGCATACCACTGATTTTATGTTAAATTTATGTGGTAAAGTTTCATATACCTCTGGATTTGTGATGAAATTATCTGGCTTGTCATATTCTTTCTGAAATTTAAAATATTATTAGGTATATCCATGAAGACGAGTCAATAGTTCCCATGCTTAAAATGCTTAAAGAATCTGGACGCGCTACATTTTTGGTGACAAACAGGTAGTGATGACTTCTCTAAAGAAGAACAGTATAAAAATATTACAGCATGTTCTTTACTGTCATTTCTATGTGGCAAGTCCACACTGTCATTTCTCTAAAATCATTCATGTTCTTTATTGAACAAGCTTTTGGAATATTAGGTTCTTGACATAGTATCTAAGCCTCCATGTCTTCTAAATTAAAAGTTTAATTACAGCACAAGGTATTGCATGCTTCAACCTAAAAGTAGAGATTAATGTTACAAATCATTCACGCGCCTTCACCCAACAGTTTAAGCTTTTGCAAAAGCCAGTTCATGATAAGGAAATCTGCATTAAAAAGTTTGTATGCAGTTTATTATGCATTGATCTTATTGACCTGATCAAAGATATAATTTAAATACACTTGTACTATGATTTCTTTCTCTACAAACAATTATCTAAAAATTTTAAAGATTCCTCTATTTTTTACAGTTTATGGGACTATACAAGTGTTGTCATGAATTTCATATGTGGATCCAGTGGGGTGAATGACAGTACTAATTTTGACTGGCTTGAATACTTTGATGTTGTCATCACTGGCAGGTCATCGTTCTTATCTGAAAATCTGCAACTGCAGCTGATTTTTTTTTGTCATCACTCTGCTTAAAGTGACTTTTCATGTAGCCCTATTAAATTGTGCCCTATGTTTTCCTTAATGCTCAAACACTATTATTACAAGCAACTGGGAAGTCTTGCAATCACTTAGTTGGTTCCTTTGCTGTTCAGTAAATGGCTTCTGCAGTGTCTTTTATCCCAAACGCACAACATGTTTATGTTGTAATTTTCATTGTGTCATGTAGTATCAGTTTAATTATCATGATGTCATGTAGTGCTTCAGTCAGTTTTTTTTTTTTTGAACAAGCCAAAATGAAATACACACACACACACACCACGAAAACGGTTCCCCCTAGCACAAGATGTGCAAGAGGAACTCAAGAGTTTTACAACAAAACACTAAGCTTCAGTCAGTTTATGTATTTATCAGAAACAACAAAACATAATTTGGTGCAATTTGACTCGGTTCTTGTGCTGGATTGTTAAATTTTTGGGTTTTATGCAGAATGAAGTCAAGTAAATTATAGATTTCCTTGCTGATCTGATCAACTTTACCAACTATCATTCATGCAGTGCAAAGCCAAATTTTTTTCAGGAGGATAATCATGCTAACCTGTTTGAGGTTGAGCCTGAGAGTGGAGTGCTCCGTAATACAAATAATGGCTCTCCTCTGCCTCAGGTCACAACAGCTCATCAATTACTTGTATTAATTTCTTCAGTGATCTTGCTCTGAAATTTGTCTTTTTTTGCGCGTCTTCTTAAAGGTGGGTAATTTCGCAGCAAGGATATCAACAAAAGATAAGAACAATGCTCATAAGGTTTTCCAGGTATATTAATATTTACTTGTAGGTCATTTGATTAAATTTATACCTCGATATTTTTTACTATATATAGTGATTCCATTTTAGGGAGGCAATGTCAGTCATCTGTATCCTCTACTTAAAATAGAAACGAGTTCACAGGTATCCATTTTCTTTTATGAAAATATATGTTGGTTGCTTATATAAATGGCAGTAATTTTTATTGTGAATTGTGTTTCTGATTTAAAGAGCATATTACTTATGTAGGAAACATGGTAGGTACCATTTTATGAATTCTAAGTTGCGACATTTACAGAAGCTTTCTGTGAAACTGGTAATACTTGCAGATACTATATGTTGGGGATCATATCTATGGAGATATACTGAGCAGCAAAAAAACTCTTGGTATATTAGTCCTTAAGACTCTTCTATTATATAGATTAGATTTTTTCATCATTTGGGCATTATCTGTGGTTCCTAATAATAAGATGAAAGAGATATAGAATACTAGAAAAGTAATATAAAAGTAAGGCATTGGTCGAAGCTCAAATACTTTCTGCGGAAACCTGAATTTCCTTTCTTTTAAAACCGTGTATATTTATTGTTTCTTCAAATGATTTGAACTTGATTATTGTTCAATATGTTCTTAAGCAGGTTGGAGAACCATGTTGGTTATCCCAGAACTTGAGAAGGAGGTTCAACTCCTCTGGGAATTGAGGGATGATCGTAAGGTGCTTATTAGTTTTATCATTTTTATTTTTGTCAATAAAATAGTGTGGCATTTTAAAAATGTAAAATGAAACCATAGAGTATAGGCTTAATTCACACACAAAAAATATCACACGGTCTTCCGACAATTTTAATTAAGTTTTCTTTTGCGATTTGCCAGACTCAGTTAACACCACCAAACAAGCTAAGTAGACATTTTGGGTGATAATAATTTTTATGTAAGTTGTCTTGTTTGCAGAAACTTAGATCTCTGAGGAGCGATCGTGATGACATTGAGAAAGAAATGCATTTGAGTCAGTCTCTTAAGTAAGTGTAAATCCGGATGTTGTTAGTGATGTCTTACTATCTGATTGCATTCTTAGCAGTGGTCTACAATTTTTCAGATCAGCTAGTCCAGATGATGATACCAAGCAGAAGTTCAGTTCAAAAATTCAGCAATTGGAGGTTATGTCTTTTAGGTTCATTCTCTGTTTCTCTCATGTTATATGCATAGTGGCACTTGTTTTTGAGTAGCTAATAGTTACTTTAACAGAATGAAAGAAAGAAAGTGAGATCAGATCATCAAGAAGCCCTAAGAAAACTACACCAAGAGGTAGAAAACCTATAACCTTTTCAGTCACTAGTTCTCGTTCTACTCGACAGAGTACTCACATTATATTATTTAAAATAAACTATTGCAGTTTCACGAGACATGGGGACAACTGATGAAGACTGGTTATCAGAACTCGCGCTTTGCTCATCAGGTAAAAACCAACATTCTTTGGTACTGCACACCATTATTATTGCTGTTTATTTTCAAACTTGTATAGCCATTCCATTAGGAGATTATACTAATGTGAAATAAGATACCAACCATTGCTAAATTGTGCCTCAAAGTGTGAGTATGCTTGTATATATTACATCATTTTTTTCCATATAGAAACTTCTAAAATGAATGAATTTTATTCTATCCAGATCATAATAAGTAAATAAAATTGACCTCACTGAATTGTCATTATGTTAATGAAATTGTGTTATGCGCATGATGCAGGTTAAGAGATTTGCCTGCCTTTATACAAGCCAAGTATCTAACTTGGGCTCGTTCTCTCCGGAAAAATACTATACACCCAGTGAAGATTTAATGCAACATGAATATAGCATTTTTGAAAGCTGAGCTCCGCAACTGTCTGTCTGGTTTTACGCCCCCTTGACTCTCCATATCTGTTGTTAGTAAAGTCAGTACATGAGAATTTGAACTCTATTATGAGGGTAAAAAGTTGATGCTTACTAGACTATAATTTTTTGGATACTTCACTTGAAAGTCAGTAATAGAAACTGCATTTACAGACTTTTTTCGGTTTTATCATTTTTGGGTACTATAGTTAATACTACTTGAATGTCGATGATAGTGATTGTGCTAACCGAGTTTACTTGGTTTTATCATTTGCATTTGTTAAGGCAGTATGTTAGTAATTTTAACACATGGTGAGACTTTCTGTAAGACTCGTGTGATGAACAAATAATTACTTCCTTTTCTCAATCTTGAATTAATATTGTAATGTTGTTTCTCTAATTGGGTTTTCAAGTGGATTTTCGCTAATGCCATTTTAACATCATTAAATATTTACTTGATTTGGCTGAATAGTGAAACTTTCAAGTAATGCAATCACCTGTTAATTGATTTTGTCATGCTTAGGTTCAGACTCTTAGTTATGTAAATGTAAATCTTTCTACACGTGAGGTTTATGGGATAGGATCATGGACGAGACTGAACAACGAGTACACCAAATTGATTTTGTCGGTCTTAGTTTCAGTTACGTCGTGTAAATCCTGTGTATGAGGATTATGGGATAGGATCGTTGAAGAGATTGGACAACGAGCACACATATTTGCGTTGACATGCTTAATGGAAACTATACTAGTATTAACTACTCATAACTG
This sequence comes from Medicago ruthenica, assembly GCA_018208015.1. Taxonomy (NCBI): domain Eukaryota; kingdom Viridiplantae; phylum Streptophyta; class Magnoliopsida; order Fabales; family Fabaceae; genus Medicago; species Medicago ruthenica. The sequence continues at coordinate 15,681,147 of CM031375.1, forward strand.
ATGCCAAATAATGAGTTGGGGTCATCTTCATTTTTCAAAAGGATTAGAGATTTGGAAAAAAGAAAGACACAAATAGTAGACATGGGCAATAGTACAATAGAAATACTAGTTTTAGCTAGAACAATAGAAATATATTTACCAAAAGACAACGTTTACTTATGGTTATATTATTATATACGATCAAAATAAATTCGTTAATTATATTGAAAGATGTATTATTCAAAAAAACAATTAAGGGGCAATGCATCATATCGCAATAGCAAAAAAGAAATTTAGTTTTACATATCGTATTTAAAATAATAATTGGCAATTGCTAGACTAAGAAGTCCCTTTTGTGTGGGTTGCAAGTAAGCCTATTGCAGTGGCTATTGAGTACATGTTGTGAAGAGAAGACGAAATTATTTCTGTTTTCCACATTCGATGTCAAAGTGTGTAAAGGCCGGATGCTTTGTGTATCCATGATAATGGAGAGTGTTAAAGTTGACTATGATTTGTTAGTGCTCATGTAATGTTGCTTTGAGCCAAGTATTACAGGGGGGTTATGTTGTTTTAGAAATGTAAAGAGTGGGGAAAGTTGATCCATTTCTCACGTCCATGTCCAACACAGATTCACCTTGTAGTACTTGGCCAAAAGCTTGAGTTTTTCATCTGTTTAGTTTGTCTAGTGAAAGCACCAAATATGAATTGGTGGTTTTTCTTCTAATAAAGATTTAGTATGATATTATACATTAAAGGATTTATAAGAATTCGCCAAGATTGTAGAAACTCAGGAAGACATGGAGAATATATTTGTATATTTTCTGAATGTCTATCAAATACAAGCAAGAGCTCATATTTATATTATAGGATTGGAGACAAAGCAACAAGGAAAATAATTACATATAAAGGCTAATTAATCCTAACATAATTACAATAATGAGAGAATCACAACATATTGTAACATCCCCCCTCAAACTCAAGTGGGTGGAGCAGTAATCAACTTGAGTTTGGAGACTAAAGTGCGGAAGCGACTCGGCGAGTGAGGTTTTGTGAACAAATCAGTTGGCTGGTCAAGGGTGCCAATAGATATGAGATGAAGTTCGCTACGAAGATGTTGACGAATGAAGTGACAATCAATTTCAATATGTTTTGTTCGCTCATGAAAAACATCATTGTGGGCAATTTGAATGGCACTGCGATTGTCACAATATAGATCAGTTGATGAAGACTGTGATGTCTCTAAATCAGCAAGAAGCTAACGAAGCCACAATATCTCAGAAGTAGTATCAGCAAGTGCACGATATTCAGATTTAGTGCTCGAGCGGGATGTCAAGGTTTGTTTCTTACTACGCCAAGATATAAGAGAATCTCTAAGAAAAATACAAAAACTAGTGGTGGAACGACGATCACTAGGATCACCGGCCCAATCAGCATCAAAGTAGGCTCTAAGGATCAGTGAGGATGTAGCTGAGTAATGAAGACCATAAAATAAACTACCCTTGATATACCGAATAATCTGGAGGACAGCAGCATAATGTGTGGTACGTGGAGAAGCCATGAATTGGCTAACAAGATGAACAGCATATGAAATATCTGGCCGAGTAACTGTGAGGTATATCAGACTACCTACGAGTTGCCGATAAAGAGTAGCATCATCGAGTAGAGTACCATCTTGAGGAGTAAATCGAACGTTGGGTTCAAGAGGAGTGTGTTCAATTTTACTATCACTGAGACCTGCTCGAGAGACAAGATCAGAAGCATACTTAGCTTGTGAGAGAAACAAGTCATTACTCGAAGATAATACTTCAAGCCCTAGAAAGTAACTTAATGGTCCAAGATCCTTCATTTCAAAATGATGACACAAGAATTTCTTGAGCTCTTCAATTCCAACAAAGTCATCTCCAGTGATTATCATGTCATCAACATAAAGAAGCAAGACAACAATACCATTATCAGTTTTTCGAGTAAAGAGAGCTGAATCATGACCACTAGAAGAGAAATTCAATTGGGTGATAGTCTTGTGAAATTTAGCAAACCAAGCTCTAGGTGCTTGTTTGAGACCATAAAGAGCCTTACGAAGACGACATACTTTATTTTCCTGACAAGTATATCCTTGAGGAGGACGCATGTAATCCTCTTCTTTTAACTCACCATTGAGGAAAGCATTTTTAACATCCATTTGAGTGAGTCTCCATTTGCGAGTGGCGGCAATGGCAAGAAGTGTTCGAACAGAGGTGATGCGTGCAACAGGGGCAAATGTTTCTTCATAATCAATACCATACTCTTGAGTGAACCCTTTTGCCACAAGACGAGTTTTGTAACGCTCAATAGATACATCAGAGAGGGTCTTTATTTTATAAACCCACTTACATCCTACTAGAGTCTTATTAGAAGGGGGATCAACAAGGTCCCAGGTGTGGGTTTTCTCTAATGCCTGTAATTCTTCCTGCATAGCTTGCTGCCATTGAGGATCTGCTGAGGCTTCCTTAAAGGATTGTGATTTGTGATAGTGAATAATAGTGGAATAACAATGGTAATCACGAAGGTAAGGGGGTGGATTTCTTACCCGTTCAGGAAGCTCAATAGAGGGTGGTGCATGATCAACAGTCGGAACAACATCATCAAGAGTGGATTGCACATCGGAAGAGGTTGGAAGCTCACTAGAAGAACCTGCATATGTCTCAGAACCTGCATTTGTGTCACTAGGAAAATAGTCGACATCAGGGTTAATAAAGAGAGGAGTGGAAGTTGACGGAATTGACTTAAACTTTGACAAGGAAGAGAACATTATATGTTCCCAAAAGACAACATGCCGAGAGACACGAATGCGCTGGGATATCGGGTCCCAACATCGATAACCTTTGTGTTCAGTGCCATAACCAAGAAAACAACATCGACGAGCACGAGGCTCAAGTTTAGTATATTCATGGGGCCGAAGGAGGACAAAACAAGCACAACCAAACACCTTAAGTGAGTTATAATTTGGTGTAGTGAGATAAAGACGCTCAAAAGGAGAGACATTACCAAGTACAGAGGAATGGAGACGATTGATTATATGGACAGCGGTAAGAGCAGCTTCACCCCAAGCGCGTTCTGGACAAGAGGCTGAGATAAGCATGGCACAGACTGAGTCAAGAATGTGACGATGCTTTCTCTCAGCACGACCATTTTGTTGTGATGTGTATGGACATGAAAATTCAGACAAGGTACCCTGCTCACTAAGAAATGACAAGAGTTTAGAATCACGATATTCCATGGCATTATCTCGCCGAAAAACTTTAATGACTTTGGAAAATTGTATTTTAATCATTTTGTCAAAGTTGATGTAAATTTGAGGAAGCTCGTGTCTATTTTTCATCATATATATCCATGTAAAGCAAGAATAATCATCAATAAATAGAACAAGATACCGAGAACCTCCCATAGTAGGTGTGGGAGTAGGACCCCAAATATGAGAATGCACAAGATCAAATGGTGAAGCTGAAATGGAAGTACTTTTATTGAAGGATAAGACTGGTTGTTTAGCAGTTTGACAAGCAGTACAATCAAAAGACTCATAGGTGACAGATCCTAAATAACCTTGAGACACTAGAGGACGCAACTTACCAATTGAACTATGGGCTAGACGACGATGCCAAAGTTGAATGGAAGAATGTGTGGAAGCAGCACATATGTTAGACTCGTGAGGAATATGCAGTTCAGTGAGCTTATATAACCGTCCGATCTTACGTCTAGTCCCTATGAGTTGTCCCGTCCGTGGATCCTGCACACGACATCCAGAGGAAGAGAAGGTAATTTCATAACCAAGGTCACATAATTGACCAATAGAGATAAGATTAAAATTTAGTTTAGGAATAAGACATGTGTTAGGTATGCTTAAATTAGGCAGGGAGATAGAACCTATATGACTTACATGCATAAGAGATCCATCAGCAGTGTGGATAGAACGGTTAATGTCATTTTTAGATAGAGAAGAAAATAAATGAGACGCTGATGTCATGTGGTTACAGCAGGCGGAATCAAAATACCATTTAGAATTACCTGGCGTAGTGGAAAGAGCGGCGGGAGTATTACCAGAAGGAAAAAGTTGTCTCAAAAGAGACTCAATATTTGTGACAGACCCAATAGAGTCGGGACGAGATTGATTCCTATTCTGATCAGACCGTGGAGGACGAGTGGGACAATTTTGAATCAAGTGACCGACTGTCTTGCAGTATCGACAACAATTTGAAGCAATATGACCCTTTTTCAAACAATTATAGCATTCAACAGTTGGACAATCGGAGAAAGAATGCCCAAGCTCACGGCAACGACGACAAAATTTGGTTGTCGATACAACAGTGAATTTCTCCATTAAAGCACAATAAAGTTCAATGAGGATTGAGAAACAAACAATAAACACCACCACCGTTAAAGCAATATTTGTTGGAAAAGAAAATTGTAATTAGAATGATCTCACCCAATATGAAGGGACATGTTGTCAATATTTGGTGGAATGGGTTTGATGAGGTGATTGGTTTGTGAGATATTAAGTAAATACTCTGATGGATAGCGACGGTGATCAAAGAAAAAGGAATACTCAAGAAGAAAAAAAAAATAATGACAAAAGGAAGAGACAAAGAAAAACCTAAGCTCTTGATATCGTGTAAAAACTCAGAAAGACATGAAGAATATATTTTTATATTTTCTGAATGTCTATCAAATACAAGCAAGAGCTCCTATTTATATTATAGGATTGGAGACAAAGCAACAAGGAAAATAATTACATATAGAGGCTAATTAATCCTAACATAATTACAATAATGAGAGAATCACAACATATCGTAACAAAGAATAAGAACTGATTAAACTATATTATATTATATTTTCGTTTCCAAGTGATTTAACAAGACATCTTATCTTATAACCATTAAGAGAAAAAATAACATATGAACTGCTAAACTAGTAGATATAACTGTATTATTACTTATATTGGACATTAATTAAAACTGATTAAACTCATCTACAATCGATCTGCTTCTCTGTATTGTTCTCTCACGGCACTTTAATTAGTTACATAATTTGGATTCCACTCTACGCGTCACTATGATAGGATACCTCTTCTGCGTCCTAGTTGTTGGGAAAAACACCAATTTATCTTCTTCAGCAGGAGACCAACTGAGGCATACAATTGAAACAAAATGTTAGTGATACAAGAAGTGCTTGTACTTCATAATAAAGATGAGAATAAGAAAAATGTTGTGGTTGTATTGTACCTGTAACGAGTTACAATGCGGTGAAGAAATACCGAGAGCACAACTCTGGCTAGCTCATAACCGGGGCACAGCCGTGGCCCTCCTCCAAACGGTGTATATACATTTGCAGGGCTTGTTTCTTCTGATTTCCTCTGCAATTTTCATTATAAGTTAGCAATTGACACAGCAATCCAAAGATGAGATCACGGTTTCTATAAAAGGTATGACATGACTTAATATATTTTTTATGTTTCTGCGATTAATATTGTATTAACCGTATTTGACTGCAGCCTTCCATATTAGGGATTGGAGTGCAATCGAGACCGTTGCCAGAGACGAGATTTAAAACCTTAGGTTTGATTAAACATAGAGGAAGGATTTTTTAGAGATTCAGCTATAAGGTATAAGGCCTCATTTTGGTTAATGAGTTAAGTGAGTACAAATAGTAAAATACTTTAAAACCTTTGCTTGATTAGAGGAAAGATTTGTCTATAAGGTATAAAGCCTCATTTTGGTTAATGAGTTATTGGAGTACAAATAGTATAATACTTTTTCGTGGTTTTTTCTGCATAAATCGCTTGTCTTCTGTGTGCAATTGCAGAGACTAATGTCTCATCACCTATAAAGAGAAAATGAGAGAGTGAGCTACCTGCCATCTCCATGGATTGAAGGTGCGCGCATCTTTGAAATGATCGGGATTTAGATGTACTGCACGAAATGATGCAAAGACTTTCCACCCCTTTGGAATAGTGTAGCCTATATTACAAGTCAAAAATTAAAATTTAAAATATATGTTTTGATTTTAAATTACGTTTTGTCCATGATAATATATACTATACCTTTGATATTGATGTCTGTCATTGCTCTCCTAAATATCCCACTAATTATGTTTGCCATCCTTAAAGTCTCATTCACAGCCTACATAGAACAAACAAGGACAAGGTTATTAATATAAGAAGAAGATAATATGTTGTGCTTTTTTTGTATGTGAAACGAGGTTTACTTTTGATGTTTTGAATCAGCAGAATATTAATGAACTTACACATTGAGTAAATGCCATTGACTTGTAATCTGTCCACTCCAATGGTACGTCTTGGCAACTCTTCTTTGCTCTGATTTGGTCATGCTCTTCCTGCCAAAACAAAACACAAACCCAAGTCTCTTATCAAACTCCCTAGTTATAGGAACTTAGGATTATAAATTATAAATTGTAACCTTATATAATTACCCACACAATGCAATTCTCAATCCTTAGTTACACCAACATTATAATATTATTGATACTATATCACAAGGTTTTAAATAGTGTTTGCAGGATTGCATCAAGGAATTCGCAACTTCAGTCACCACGGATGATGCATATGGATTGCAGTCGTCGCAATATGAATTAATCACGATAATGGACACTATCGATACCGTTTTGCCGCGGCCTTTTTCACAAACTTTCTTAAAAACTTGCTACTAATATCATAATCTTTGATCGTATTTGTATCATTGGGTCAACAAAATGGTTCTCGAAATGAGTAAAGCACGATTTCTCATGGCACAGTAGGGAAGGGACCCTGTACATAAATCTGCACTGCAACAAAACAGAACTAGTTCTCCAAGAAGAGGACAGGCACAAACCAAGTCTTTACAAAATGACACATAAGTCCCTTCATCAGTTTTGGTAATTTTTCTGATTTTTTAATTACTGACACCAAAGTTAAGAAACATGCAGTTCAAGCCGGACCACAATTTTGACTTTCTAGAGGGACTCTTTACTTTGCCCACTCTTTATTAATAGTAGTTCTTTTTCAATCTATTAGATTTTTTTTCTTTTTTAAGTCAAAAATTAAGATGAGTTGAATACCCAAGGTTCACCACTCGAATACAGTTGACATTAGAAGCTGAACTAACGCTCTTGCGAGTTATAGACCAACTCTTTCCGAAGTGAACAAACATTCATTGACATGTCTTCAATTTTGGGAAGAAACAGTATCTTCATTCATTCGAGAAGAATATAAATAAAATAAATTTGAAAGTTATTTTGATTAAAAATATATTTTTTTGTGTAAACCGGGTATCGTCCGCGTGCAACTGCGAAGACTAACCCTCAAGCATTGTGGGACTCAAATGGGCGGCAAGCTCTCTCTAAGAGTTTGAACTAAAATTATAATTTGAAAAGGCTCGATAAATTTGGTCTTAACTAAAATTCATTAACTATTTGAGTTTAATCATTTAATTTCAAATACTTATCTTTGATTAATATTGTAAATAAGTTTAAATTTAAGGAAATGCTAACAAGTGTTTTGAGAACGACATTATTTAAACAATCAAATAATTAAAGGGCATTGTTTAAGAAATAAAAAGTTGTATAATAATTACTTTTATTAATATCTTTGACTTGTATTTTTATGACAAAGCTTCATTAGATTTTTGTTAACTTTATCCTAAGCATGCATATTTAGAACCTAAAAATAGTAATTTTGCGTTGAAAAAAATATTTTAATTTTTAAAAAGTTGAATATATACCTTTTAAAAGGAATATTTTCTCTATTAAGGACACATTTAGCATTTGTCAATTTATTTTTATAGATTTCTTAAATAAAAGTCTCTAGAATAATTATTAGCAGACTCTTGAGTTTATAATTTAATTTTTATTCAAGTAACTTTTATTTTTCTAGAAAGGATAATAAGGTTAACTTCAAACTTAGCTTTAATATAGATAGCGAAATATTACTCCCTCCATCCATTTTTATAGGAGTAGTTTACAAAAAAAGTTTTGTTCCTAAATATAAGATTATATACAAATTTTTAGATGTATTGATTACTCATTTTCTATATATACCTCTGATTAGTACTATCAATTTATCTTGGTATATAAAAAGTTAACATTAAATATATATTTAATTAAGAGTAATAATCACACACATATGAGACAACTTTATTACTCCAAAAACTTTTCTTAATACTCATGATTTTTTTAAACTACTATGTAAAAAAGGACGAAGGAGTACTACCTCCGTTCCTTTTTAATTGTCACATTTTGACATTTTACACAAACCAAGACAAACTATAAATGTCACTACTTTTGATACAATAATTTATATTTTTACTATAATAACCTTATTCATTTAATATATCATCTCATATATTTCTCTCTCCGTAATAAATAACTAAGGATAATATTGGTAAAACAATATTTAAAGTTGCATTGAACTTTGAAAGTGACAGTTAAAAAGGAACAAAAAATTTCTTCAAAAGTGACAATTAAAAAGGAACGGAGGGAGTATTTATCTATCCCAATTCCCAACCCAACACCTACCCACATTAGTCCTCTTTGATGGTTGCTCTGTACAAGCCAATGCATGAGTTTCTAGTTTTCAACTGTATTCATTCAATGCACTGTAAAGTTTTAGGGGACAGCCTTTAACTCCAAGTTTCAATATCACCGATTCAAAACTGTTTTAAGTATCAAACACGCACAAACCAACAAAACAAGCCATCAAATCTCTTTCCCCTTTTGTCTTTCCCCGTCTCACTCAGTCAAAAATAAACATGTGTCTAATTTTTATAAAGAAAAATGTAAACAAGTTCCTTTAGCATTGTTTAAACTTTAAAAAATGAAAAGAATTAACTTTTTCATAGACAATTATGTTCTCCCTCCATAACAAAATATAAGCAACCATTTCAATTGTAACTAATTATAAGTAAAATTGACTTTTTTTGTCATATTTAAGGATAATATACCTGAAATACCCTTACTTTAATTTTTTAAATGCACACACGTTTAATAACAAAACCTTGAAAATATACTACTGTACACCACAATTAATGAGGGCAAAATAGGTTATTTAACTTAAATTAAATAACACAAACCACATTCCTTAAAAAATGTGAATTGGTCAAATTTGCTTATAAAAAGTTATGGAGGGAGTATTTATCAGTAGTTTATGAGCAAGTGTTTTATCTTATATTTCTAAAATAATTTTTTTATGGATAGTTCATCTTATTTTCTTTTGATAGAATAAAAAATTATGTGAGTTGTGCATGTTCATAGTAAGATCAAGCTTCAAAGATTAGATAGCACATAGAGAGCATTGTCCATCCTTTAATTGAAGTTTTGCAATTGGATGGTGGGATTAGATCTATCAAATTATCAATCCTTTTGATTGAATATTGAGTTTAAAAAAAAAAGATTAGATAGCACCACAAATATACTTATAGTATGTGTTTTATTTTTCTCAAGAAACTTTTAGTGGACCCATGCCTTGAGAGGTGTGAGTCGAATCGTTATCGGCTGAACTAAATTCTATTTTTGTTATTATAGGTGTGAAAAAAGAAAAGTAAACTAAGTAATTGATCTCAAGTGGTTAATGAACTCTTTTTTTCTGAGAATCGGAGGATTACACTAAAAGTGAACCTGAACTCAGATTCTTGGGTGGTTTTACTTACCTCCCGACCAAACTTTAAATTATTAAGATCCTTTCTTCCTAAAATAAACTGAAATAAAAATTAGTCCAATAATATAGCTAGGGTGGGTGAAGTGGAGAGGAACAGATAACGAAAATGAGAGTTCAAAGGAAACCACACCACATGAACGATGGGGATGGACATGGACACGGTGGTGGGGTAAATTCTATAACCATGGACCTATATTTATATATGGTCCACTACCCTACCTAAATAATAATACTAAAAAACAAAACAGACTAATTATAAGAGCACCCCATTTCATTCATTTTTCATTAAATACAGTTTTTTATTAAAGAAAAAATGTGATGTATTAATTTGACCAAAAAATATGCACCGACAATACACCGTTTTTTTTTTGCACAATTACCTAATTAGATATCGTTACATAAATATTTGTTGAGATATTTTATAAATGCTATCCTTAAATTCTTAAATTTACCTTGAGTTGTGCCAATGCTAGAGGATGTTCGGTGAGAAACTTGACCGCAAATGTCATTATGGTAGAGGTGGTTTCATAGCCGGCGACAAGCAATGCCAACATGAAATCGACTATTTGTTCGTCGGAGAAGTGGTCGCCGGAGGCCAACAATGCACCTAGCATGTCAGTTTTTGTCTCCCCCATTACACTTTCTTTTCTTCTCTGCCTCACAATCAATGTTAATTCCTCTGCCACCTTCATTCTTGCCTACATCGATGAGAAATAATGTCTCTGATAGTTACGAATTGAGCTACACTTACCGACTTAATAAATGTCTACCTTAAACCTTTGTAATAAGTTCCATAATAGAAATTCTACTCTACATAGATATTTATGGTGGAAAAAACAAGTGCACGTGTGTTACCTTGATTGCTCTGCGGTAGGTACTAGAGAGGAGTGATAAGGGAAGGGTGAAAAATCCTTCAATCACGAGAACGTACTCTTTCCTTAGAGTCTCAGTCCATTCCCCTGGATCAAAACTCATCAACTGCTTCACTGTCAACTCAAACGTTATCTGCAAGTAACCAAACAAAAGCAACAATATGGTATAAATAAATATCCCTAATATCAACATCATCACACCCATTGTCAATTCAAATTTGGGAACGTGAGGGGGACAAAAAAAGCAGTAGTATATTAAATATACGAATATATCATGAAAGGGATTCTTTTACATTTTTAGGATGATCAGGGTAATAAGAAATTGTTATTGTATTAAAAAATATGAAGTTAATTTGCTCTGCACCAACAACTTAAATGGTAGTAAAAGACGGTATAAATATTTGATATCTTGAAGACGGATTTAAACCCAAAGTTTTCTATTTCTTCGCACTTAATATGTGAGTTTTTTTGTTATGCATGTTAGAACAAAATAGATGTGAAGTTAAGTTGTGGGTGGAAACTATTAGTTTTGAGTACAAGTATTTCCTAGCTTAGAAAGTTATTAAAAGTCAATTTTTTAAATTATTAACTCTGTAAAAATATATAAAATCTTCCTAATTACTACTACTATTAACACGTGGTCTTATACAAAACTTATAAATAATAGGTTTTTTGTCCCACAATGAATGATAATTTGATAATTTTAGACATATTGATGAAAATAATGCATAAATAAAAGAAGAATGATATCAGTTTTACTAATTACTCTTGTCAATATAAATGTATTCACTATTGCTATAAATACAAAGTAAGAAAGAGATATTGACTTGCGAGTAGTATATAATCTTTTTATTTTTGGGAAATGTTTAGTATATCTCTAAAGGCCCCGTAACATATACCTTAGAACACATATCGGTACGACCTTTTTTTACAAAGAGTAGCGTATAATCTAATCCAATCAATAACATGTCGCACACACCACAAATTCATCTTACATGTGCATGCTATATAACCTATAGTTTTATACAATTTACTTATTTATATAGGGAATGATTATATTCTTTGTAGCCATAAACAATTGGGACCTCGTATTTATGCATAGAGTTAGACACACTGTACTAAGGCATGCAATCTGAGTCACAATTGAACACCGGTTTCATTATACCATCACAGACATAAATCTAATCACATGTTAACATAATAATTAGTTCAGAAATTAATTAAAACATGATCAGTACGAATCAATCCAGAATTAGCTAAAGAGGGAACCAAGATCCTTTCCATTTCTCAATTAAATGGAGTCTCAAATTTATCTTTAAAAACTCTAATCATTAAACTTTATCTTTAAATTATGTAGGACTTAGATTTTCCAATATATTTGGTGAGACAAGTCAAACTCTAATGTCTTTTTCACTTTCTCATAAACCGTCTTTATAAATGAAGAGGATCTTGATCCAGAACGAGGAAGACAATGTTTTAGATGAAATTTTAACTAATTGAATAGTTTATAAAAAATAAAAATAAGAAACTAATTGAATAAAACAAACAAAATCCAAATAAATTTGTGAGGTGCAGAAAACTGGTCCACCACCTCTTGCGCCCCCTACCCACCAATTTTGTGCTATATATGATATGATAATGGTCAGTGAAAAAATATCTATATAGACAAATTATTTTAGGGTTTTACTTTAAATTATAAAAAATTCTTAAAATATGAAATTTTGTAATTAAAAAAATATGAAATAAAACATTTTTTGAAGGATATGAAATAAAACATGAGATGTCTTTATTACCAAACCAACCATAAGGTTTTATAAGTCGCAATCGCACGTGTTGTTGCAATCTTTGAGATTGCAAATAATTGTAGTTAAACGCTGTTGATTGATGTGATAGTAATTGCAATGGTAATCTGGTTAAATTTATATCCCTTCTATAACTTATATGAGTTCACTTAACATGAGAGTGAGTTTGAGCTAAAAAACTGTTTAAGAGTTTACATGAACAACTCTTTTTTTTTTTTAATGAACATGAACAACTCTTAACATGTCTATATTAATATTATTTAAGCTTATTTTCAAAACATCTTTAGGATAACTTATAAAAATAAGTATCATTCATATAAAAATATAGTTTGAATTAATTTTTTTTTAGGGAAGTTTGAATTTATTTTGACTTTTTCGATAAAATCTTTTATATATGCAAACACTTAGTATAGAATAAACACTTATACAATAATCACTTAAGTTTTATTACCACTAGTATAGAATAAACACTTGTACAATAATCACTTAATTAAGTTTTATTGCAACAGCACCAAATTATAATAAAAAATATTTTCTAAAAACCATGGTAAAAAAAATCAAGTAGCTAACCTTCTTGGCTTCCTCCATGAGTAAAACCCGGTCGGACCAAGAATCCAAGTTAAGCCGAATGAGCCGATCAATATCAAGAAGAAGATGATCCTTAATAATCGAGGAGTTAGCAAAACTCATAGTAAGTGAATGCATTCTCTTATGAAGTGAACCTTTCATAAGAAGCAAAGAGTGTTTCCCCAAAAGGTTCGATATTGAACCGGGGTAACTACATTCAAAAAGTTTCCCTTCATTCATTAAAATAAACCGGTTCGTTTCCGGGTCAGCTGAAAAAACAGTTGGTTCGCCGAAAACGTGAGTTGTGAAGATTGAACCGTACCGGTTCACTCGCTGGTCTATGAATGGTTCTGGGTTGTCGGTTTTGTATGCTGAAATTAGTTGCATAGTTTCCCCTACAAAGGGTAGTCCGAGACTCCCCGGCGGGAGCTTGTATCGCCGCCGGTGAGTTCTCCGGTGAATGAGAAAAAGAACGGTGAAGATAGTAACAAAGATGAGTATAGGTGCCATGAGAAAGTTGTAGTAACTTGTGTTGTACTATATGTGAATGTTATGTTGGTATATATAAATATGATAAAAAAATAATATATATATATATATATAGAGAGAGAGAGGGGTAGAGAGGTGATGGTTTCGAGGAAAGGGAATTAATGGAGGGGGAGAAGTGAGGGAGCACACGGGGGGTATTGAGAGAGAATCTAAAAGAGAAGAAGGAAGTATGTAAGAAGAAATTAATATGTTGGATATTTTGGTATATATTCTGACACAATTCTTCTCAGTTTTTTTTAACTTGGATTTCCACTTTGATATTTTACTATGGATGGTAAAAAAGTTTACACTGCTAGTGATGGATTTAATGGTGGGGAAAATATTTAAGGAGAAGAATAACACCATCCACCACATCTATCTCCTACCCCATCGGAAAATTCTAGAAGGTTATTTCCCTTTCATTTTCTTTTACCATGGTTTTATTGGTATTTTGACCATATAGCATATAAATATTTATAGCCTAGTGTTAATGACTGTTGTATTTCAAAGTTCTGACTTGGGTTCGATTCCCATCGAGGAACTGGGGATCTTTGCCTTGCAACTGCGCGCTATTGACGCTAGACTACTGAAACTTATATGACAATGTTTGCAATTTTTAAGATTGACTTTCATAACTTATATTCCCTCCGACCCAAAATAGCCTAGTCTTTTTTCATTTAACGCATATTAAGAAAAAAAGTGTATAAGTGAAAGAGAGAGAAAAGTGGTTTTGAGTGTTATTGTTAAGTATTTGTATATTTACTATTATCATAAATGTAAAGTAAAATAAATTGTATTTGGAGTGGTGAAAGTAATATTAATTATAGTTATAATTGAAAAAAAAATTAATATTGCATTAAAAAGTGAAATAAGCCAATTATTTTAGGGTAAATTTGTTTTGCAAACAACCAATTATTTTGGGACGGAGAAGGTATATGTTTATTAATCTTGCATTATAATTTCTCAAAACAAGGTTTCAAAACTATACTATGCTCTTCACATTCAATGCTTTAGCTACTTATTCTTGATTAAAGATATGCATTTTAAGTGCATTGTTTGATCGTTAATTATTACAATATGAAATTAAATTTTTTATTCACTCTTAATCGAAGGTTAATTGTATGATTTGTATATATTATATAAATATGTTTTGAGCATAACTAAGAGTTTACTCAAAGAGGATAAATGAACTCATAGTGATAGTGGATCAATGGAAGGAAATCTTTGTGCGTAGAGGTGGAGGCCTAAATCCGATGTGTAGATGACATCGATGAATAATGTGTACACGTAAACGTTATGACGCCTAAGTGAGTATAAGCTTGAGTTGAATGAGAGAGGTTAGAAGTGAGACATACCTTGTAAGGTCGTATTGTGGTTCTTGTACATGTCTGTAGATGTGGTATTAGGATGATGGGCAAGGTATTGGGCCTCGCCTAACCCAAAAGTTCATCCTATAATACAAGAAAATTGTTGTATACACTTAAAGGATAGCTAAAACACACCAGGAATTAACCGTTTTACTCTGGCGGCAGTTAACTGCTGCCGGCTCATCCCATCGGCACTTAGATGCCACATGTTTTTTGATTCCATCGGTAGTTAACTGCCGTTCTGCTCGTTGATATGACTGTTTCCAGCAACCTACTCCTACACTATTCTATCATCACCTTTTCCAACTCCCTTTTCAATCTAAACCCCCAAATCCAATTTTTTTTCTACCCAAATCTTGTCCAAAATCATTGAAGAAGCAATCCTAGAAGGTTTCAACACACTTTTGACGTCAAGAAACAGGTAATGCATCATTTAATCCATTTTTTTTATGATTTTTCTATCGTTTTCGTAAAAATGCTGACATGAGGGGAGCGGCACTTAACTGCCGTTGTATGGGGCCATCGTTAGCTAACTGCCAATGGGCAGCGGCAGCTAGATGCCGATGGGAAACTTCAAAAAACAGGCTTACTGCCTGATTTTTTGAATTTTTTTGTTTTTTTTTTATTTTTTTTAGGTTTAATTAATTTTGATATTGATGTTATTGCAATTGTAAGTTATTTATTCATAGTTATTTGTTGTTTATTCATAATTATGGATGAAAATGCGGATGATGATCCGGTCGAGACAAAACATATTTTTGTCGATAATTCTGAAAACGTCATACCGCCTAAGATTGAAGCCAAACCAAATATTGATGAAGCTTCTGTCCATGTTGAAGCTTCATTATATGTTGACTCCGGTGTCGTCCCTCTTGAGGCCAACGAAGTTGACACGACTCATTTTTTTCAAGCGAAGTTAAATGGAAAGATAGAGATGACTTGCTTAATTGGGTATGTAGTCAAGCAAATAGAGCGGGATTTATAATTGTTATACGTAGATCCAATTTGATCAATCCAATGTTGCAACTAATTTGTGAAATGAGTGGCGACCACAAAGTGCCGAAAAAAATATTGAAGCATGAGGCAACGGGTTCAAGAAAATGTGGGTGTAAGTTCATGGTTCGTGGATATCTTAGTAGGGAAACAAATGATTGGAGATTGAACATTCTTAAAGGAGTTCACAACCATGAGATGGGGCCAAGTTTAGAAGGACACATGCTTGCGGGTAGATTAAGGGAGGATGACAAGAAGATTGTGTGTGACTTGACCAAGAGTTTGGTGCTACCAAAAAATATTTTGATAAATTTGAAGACAAAAAGAGAAGATTGGATGACAAATATCAAGCAAGTATACAATGAACGTGAAAAAATATTCAAGTCAAACAGAGGTAACAAGATGGATATGCAGTATCTAATTTCAAAGTTGGAGGAGCACAACTATGTCTATTTCACCAGAACACAAAGTGAGAGTACTACTATTCAAGACATATTTTGGGCTCATCCAACATTTGTTAAATTGTTTAACAATTTTCCAACAGTTCTGGTTATGGACTCCACCTATAAAACCAACATGTACAGAATGCCATTGTTCGAGATAATTGGGGTCACCTCGACCGATTTGACGTATTTTGTTGGTTTTGGATTTTTGACATCTGAGAAAGAGGATAATTTTACTTGGGTTTTACAGATGTTGGTCAAACTTCTTAACTCAATGATTAATATGTCTTCAGTGGTTGTGACTGACAGAGATACAACTTTGATGAATGCGGTAGCAACAGTTCTCCCTGAAACTAGTGCAATAGTTTGTTATTTTCATGTTGGTAAAAATGTTAGAGCAAAGTGCATCACTGACTGTAGAGTGAAACCGAAAGATGGGAAAGAGGTGAAGTCAAGTGACATAGTTAACAAGGTAATGAGAGCATGAGATGTTGTTGTTGAGTCACCTACTCAAGAATTATATGCAAGTGCGTTAATGGAATTCAAAAATGTTTGTAAAGATTTTCCAAAGTTTCTTACTTATGTCGAGAGCACCATATTGGATGTTGTGAAGGAGTGAGGGCATGGACATACCGTGTTTTGCATCTTGGCTGCAGAACCACCAACCGAGTTGAGGGGGCTCATGGTAGACTGAAGAAATATTTGAGCAATAGTGTAGGTGATTTGGATACTTGTTGGGAGAAAATACATGATATGTTGGTGATCCAGTTAGCTGAGATACAAACATCATTTGAGAGGAGTTGTACTATATTGGAACATAGATACAAAGACGTCATTTTTTTACTCTGGGTTGGCTAGTTATGTGTCTAGGACTGCTTTGAGCTTTATTTTTTATAAAGAAAGATGTCCAAGGAAACCTTGTGCATGGACAAAGAAATTTGTGGTTGTGTGATAAAGACATCATATGAGCTACCTTGTGCATGCACTATTGCTGTGAAAATCCGTGACAACAAGCCTATTCGATAGGATGAGATACAGCGTCATTGGCAAATGTTATGTATGGGTGAAGATGGTTTATCTGTCGAGGAGGAGTGGAATGGTATTCAGAAACGTCTCAAGAAAGTTCCTTATCAAATCAAACTAGAAATCAAAGAGATTTTGCGTCAGTTGGCATTTCCAGAATCCACAACGGTTTCTCCTCCTCCAAGAAAAGTACCAACCAAGGGAGTGCCGAAAAAAGTGAGGTGTAAAGCAAATGAGGCATCGACAGGTCGAATCCCTTCTTATTGGGAGCATGTTGATTCCCAATTTTCGGATAGTCAATCGTCACAAACTATGTCATCATTTCCTAAAAGAAAGGGTGCTCGTATTAGCAAATCATCACGTTCCCCACTTCCACCACCTACTCGGTTTCCTAAGCTTAGCCTGGTTCCAAAGCCTGCTCCTGTTTATGGTATTGTTGATGTTTTGAGCCCTATTGACTATATGCCAAAATTCATGGTTCCATTTATTGAAAAAAATTGTGGATGTTAAAGGCGATGGAAATTGTGGTTTTTGGGCTATAGCTGAGTTCTTGGGTTTCACCGAAGAAAGTCATGTCATGGTTCGTAGACATCTTATTCAAGAGGTGAAAGATCATAGAAATGATTATGTGCAGGTATTTGCGAGTGATGATCGTTTTAACTACATCTTGAATGGCTTCCATCCTCCCTCAAATAGTGGTGGTATTGCACTTGTAGATAAGTGGTTGACTTTGAAGGGATTTAAGAGGGGTTTTTCAAAAAATTTAATCCTCTTAGCGGAACAAATCTCATTGAAACAGATCTTGATTAAATCATTAATCACAAATCAAACACATACTTAAACACTTTAAGGATTCATGTGTTTACCTCTTGAAGAGCATAACCTTTGTGGCAGAATTGTTTCTGATCACGAGCAAAGCAACGTAGCGATGCCTCTATTCAGTCCACACGAACAGACCTTCTCTGATGACCGGTGCTAGCCAATTTCAACGGAGATTCAGAGAGAATAGGGTTTAGAGAGCGGCGGCTAGGTTTCACACCTTTTGTGAATTAGGTTAAGTGTTTCAACAAAAGTCTGTAATGCTTCACCACAAGGGTTCTATTTATAGAACCACTTGTGTGGTCACAAGTCAAGCACTTAAATACACCGTATCCTACGATGCACCATATTTCACTTAAACACACTGTACCTTACGATGGAACGCGTTTCTCTATTTTTCATAAATTAAATAATAAGTCATACTTAATTATTTAATTACTAATAAGTCCTACTTATTATTTTATAAATAAGTCTTACTTATTTATTTCTCTCATCTATCTGTCCTTTGTGTGTGACCCCTATAGGTTCCCGTAACGTTGGCAATAATATTAAATCACCTATTTAATATTATAAACAGTGCGGTATCTAGCAACACATCACTGCTACCCAAGTGACGAGAATGTCATGTGATCTGACGAAACCTTTCCGTGATAATGATCATGTGTATAATTATCCTTTTGCCCTCATGTCTATATTGAACACAAGGCATAGACCGTGTCATCCTTGTCTAGTTCAATATTGGGCCCATTGACATTTCTCCTGTTATGTAGGAGGGGCAAATTCCATCTAGGTCACTCATGTCCCTTAGCATGATTCATCGAGTACCCATCAACCAACTTTATAGTCATCCTATTACAAACAACGTTTGAATGGTGATAAAGCACTCGACTCCTACATCTAGGGTACATAGTGGTTTCAGGTCAAAGGGTGGAATACACCACTATCACTATGAGAATATCTTATGAGACTTTTCATAACTTTTACTATGTAGTATTCTCATGGCGGGTCAATCCAATATAAATATTACTCCTAATATTTATACATATGTGAAGACTTGATAACTCTTTATCTATGATATGTGAGATGTGATCATCAGTCTACCCACATAATAGTCTCTATGCTTTAATGTTATCTTATTTCACAATAAAGCTTGACTACGGATACTTTAAGAATAATGTCCTTTCGTTTAATGAGTCTCACGATTAAGTCACACTTAATGTTCCATTAAACAGACCAATTATTCTAGGGAATTTATTATTTTGAAACTAAACAAAAGAATAAATAAATGCCTTATATATATATATATATATATATATATATATATAAGTCATGATACAAAGCCAGATCCAATCAAAATAGATTGGCTATTAGGGCTTACTCCAACAGACTTTTTCGGACATGGGTCTTATCGTTGCAACTTATTACAATAGACTTGTAGTGGAGTTGACAAATCACGAAATCAGAAGTTAGAATCCTTTTTCCCACTTAGAGGGGTGCCACCGCTTAAGCAAAAAAAAACCCCATCATGTGCCTAGGCTTAATTCCCAATCATTTTGTTCTTATTTTTTTGAAAGATGGTTGTCCATTACCTCCATCATCTACGGAGTGGAACATACACAGGAGTGAAGAGACATCGACTTGGGAATTTGAGTATCTGGATCAACAAGTTAGGTTTCGAGACCTCATGAACATTGAAAAAAGAGAGAATCCGCTCCCACCAAAAAAGGGTTCAAACCAAGTCAATCCAATTTTGTGTGACACTTCTGAAAATGCAAAGCAAGAATTTCAAGTTATTGCGGAAGATGAAGATGGTTCAAATTGACTTGATGCGATATGAGTGATTTTTTGTTTTTGTCGGTGTTCATCCTCTTTTTTGTCGATATTACACCGACATATTTTTTGTGGTCGATATTATAACGCCAATTTTTTGTGGCCAATATATAACTAACATATTAATATATATATATATATATATATATATATATATATATATATATATATATATTAGTTCTTACGTTTCATTTTATTTTATTTTGATGTTTTATATTTCATAAACTTTTGTGAAGTTATGTCTGAGGTCGCACAAATTGAAGCTCATGTCTGGTACCCTGCTTTCAAAAAGACAATTAAGGTTTTTTAACTCCGATCGACACTATGGATGAGTTGAAGGCACAACTTAACAATTATTTTCTCCATGTTGGTGAAAATCATCATACATGTCATGTACTTGCTCAGATGTCATGTTATGACCTGGGGCAGATAAAGATGAAGACATGTGGAAAACGGTATATTTTCCTCGGCTTATTCATGACGATAGTGACGTTGAATTTTTGTTTAGGCATATGGTTGAAAATAATATAGTATATCTTTGTGTTCGTTCCAATTGTATGTGCAACGAATGTCGGTAGAGATTTCATGTAATATTATGTAATGTGTTGTTGAATTTCAAACATTCGTGTAATTTTAACGAAATGTCGAATTGATTTTATTTTGGTCAATTGTGAAAGATTATGTATTGTTCTTGCTAGAGAAAACAACAAGTTTTGTTATGCATAATTTCCCGCAGCGGCAGTTAACTGCCAATGATATCATCAGTTGTTAACTGTCGATGGAACCGGCGGCACTTAACTGCTGATGCACCATCTGGCGGCAGTTAACTGTCGACGGGGCAAAACCGTAAAATCTTAGAGTGTTTTAGCCAATGTTAAAGTGTGAACAACAATTTTCATAATACAATAGCCTTCTAATTGATTGTTTATGGTGACACGAGGAGTCGAATTAAAATTATAGTCATTTTTAGTGTGTTACGCTACAATGTTAGTTGAAACTAGTAGTGCAATTGTTGTAGAATAGGAGCTTGTTTCTTAACATAAAAGTGATTTTGATATAAATAATTTTGTAATTATTTTTTAAACATTTATTTTTTTAAAACATAAGCTATTTTCTTTTTGTTAAAAATTATAAAAAATAAATAAAATAAAAATAATTTCTCTTTTTTTTCACTAAAAGTGATTACTTCAAAATTTAATCAAAATAGTGTTTCATTTTCTTAGAAAAAAATCCACTAACAAACATAACTAAACTATAAAAAAAAAATAAACTTAAATAAACGTGTTCTAAAAATTATGAAATGAAAAATTGCAGCATCAATTCGATCTAAAATGTAATGTTGGTGATTATAGGATCAATCAATCTAAAATCTAAAATGTAATGTTCTCATAGGATACATGATATGAATTTCACAAACAAGAATTATTTATTGAGAACAGTTAATTTTCAACTTTTTGAGAAATAAATTGACACAATTTCTTATACTTGAGAACAATTAATTTTCAACTTTTTGAGAAATAAATTGGCACAATTTTTTATACATATTTTTTAGGGTCAAATATGTTTTTGATCCCTATAAATATATCAAGTTTTCGTTTTAATCCCCCTAAAAATTTTCTTCCACTTTTAGTCCCTCAAAAATTTTCAATCTTTATTTTTGGTCCCTACTTTTAATACAACTCATGTGTAGCCTTTAAAATTTTGAATGAAAATTTACCGGGATTGTTTAGAATATTAAAAGAATCTCTCCAAAAAAATTATAATTTTTAAACCAAACATGAATTAAATATGATTTTTTATGTTTTTGACCCTTAAAAATTCTTATTTATTCATGTTTTGTTAAAACATTCTAATTTTTTTTGGGGAGAGATTTTTTTACTATTATAAACATTCATGAAAATTTCGTTCAAAAATATGAAGGTTACACATGAGTTGGCTTAAAAATATGAACTAAAAATGAAGATCGAAAAATTTTTAGGGACTAAAAATGGAAGAAAAAAATTTGTGGGACTAAAACGAAAAGTTTGTATATTTGTAGGGACCAAAATCTAGCCCTCTTTGAGAGAAAATACTAAAACTATGTAAAAAAGTGAGTACAAATTATCTATGATAATTGAAGGGCTGAAAGAGGGGCTTATTTATAAGCCAAGGGTCGAACTTTAGGGGTAGACAAGGCTTCAATGTAGATCAATGTCTACTTCCTCCGTCCCTTTTTATACGAGTAGTTTACAAAAATCACGTGTATTAAGAAATATTGTTGGAGTAATAAAGTTGTCTCAAATTGGTGTGACTATTACTAGATTACCCTTGATTAAATATATATTTAATGTTAATTTTTCATATACCAAGACAAATTGATAGTATTAATAAGGGGTATATTTGAAAAAAAGAGTAATCAATGCATCTAGAAATTTGTATATGATCTTATATTTAAGGACAAATTTTTTTTATAAACTACTCCTATAAATAGAAACGGAGGGAGTAAAACTCTTCAAATCATGCAAAACACAACCGATGTTTCTATGAAGGCCACAAATTTAATGGTTATAAGACAACATTACTAGCCTATGTAATACTATGTAACTTTAAGGGTACGTTTGGAACAACTGATTGTTGAAGGAAAGATTAAAGAGAGAGTGGAAAGTTTCTTGAACATCGTGCTTCTATAGTTTGGTTTGTTTATAAACAATGAAGGAAAGAAAGGTTTCTGTGGGTCCCATATCAAAAAGTGGTTGTCTCCAAATTGGAGGAGAAACATGCTGGACACGTTTTTCTAGCCAAAATTTCATAAAAGCCCTTGTTGTAACAATATTAAAATGCTAGCTTTTAATAATATATAGGGGTATTAATGTAGTTTATTAAATATATTTCTTTCTTGTTTTCATTTTATACCTTTCTTTCCTTTCACTTTCACTCCTATCAAACAACTATAAAATCATCTTACTTTCCATTCACTTTTCTCTTACTTTCTTTTCTTTAACGATCATTCCTTTCACTTTCTTTCCTTTCTCATTCTTTTGTGATCCAAACAAACCCGTGTTTCTCATCTTCCAACTTATGATTACGAATAAGGGGATTTTTCTACGGTCATAATGACATTTGTATTTACTTTTCAACCCTTTTTTGCATTGATTTGACCTCCGGTTTCCATTGGTTAATAATTTATTACCAAAACTTGATCAAATACACCATTTTCCTTCACTTTCTTCATATTATCTTGTTCTTGCCCTGAGAAAAGGAAAACAAACAAAAAAGTAATAAAATACAAATAAAAGTAATTGAAAATACTAATTTATTAAACTAAATAAGGCCATAAAAGAAATAATTTCTTGGCCAATGAAACTTTCTCATACTTGAACCCATTGTTTGTCCTCAAGCAATTGCTTAGATGAAAATTATTAGGAACAAGTGGACATCAAATCAAAAGAACAAAACATCAAATATATGTGCAAGTATCAGGAAAGGTCAAAAACTAAGGGATCATCAACCTAAGTTACTAGTTAGAGTCTTAAGCTTACTAAGTCACAAGTTCTCGTCAATTGGGCTCTAACCTCACAATATCGATCATTATAAGCAAGGTGATTTGGTTCCACTTAATTTTTTTTCATAAAAGGCTATGTCCTACCATAAACTTGACTATAAACATATATCTCTACTACATATCTTGTGAAAGCAATCATGATTAATATCACTTTTTAATGGTTTATAATAGGGATTTTAACTTGCGAGAATATCCACTTGAGCATATATATATATATATATATATATATATATATATATATATATATATATATATATATATAAAATGTTAACAAGCGCCCCTGAGACACTAATTAAGGAAATAAATATAGTAAAAATATCTTGTAACTTGTATAGTCAAACTCTTAAAATTTAATTTTCTATATAGTATTTCAATTTTCGATGCATTGAATGCACAAGTTTCTATAAAAACTTACTATATAAAGTCTTTAAAGAGTGACATTAAGGCACTCGTTAGCATTTCCCTTACTTGTTTATTAGGGGGATGATGTTTTGGCTATCATTCTTCAACTTTCATTGTGATTTCTTGCTTCATTTGACTTCTAAAATCGACAAAACAAAATATTATTAGCAAAAACACCACAAGTTGTCTCTCATGAAGCACTTGTTTATGGTCTTTAGCTTGATTTTTTCTTCCTTAGGACTTAATTTGATTCATCCGGGACAAAATTTTTCCCTTTATCAAGTTCACTCTTTCTGGGATATCGGTCCTGAAAGTCTTTCTTCATCAACACGATTATTTAAATGTACTTCAAAAGAAGGATTGTAAAAAGAAAAGTCATTTAGATGATCGTATTTGATAAAGCATAAGCTTAGCTGAGAAGCAGGGCCGTATCTGAGGCAGGGCGACCGTCCTAGGCCTCAAAAAATAAGTACGAAATTTGGGCCCCAACAAAATTAAAATTGGGGTTCATTAGGCCCTAAAAAAATTACTTAAATTATAAGGGAGGTGTGGTTGTTAGTAATAGGTTTAGTTCTTTGTTGACCAATTTATAATTTATTGTGATGTTATAAAGAGAGCTCAAAATCCTAGTCTTCCATCATCACTAACTCTTCCGTCAAAATCACTTTGATAATTTAATTCAAATTGCAGGTTCGCCCTAGGCCACCAAATTCTTAAAAACGGCCTTACTAAAAAGATGACTTACATTGATGATATGTTTTACTCAATCTCGAAATTACATTTACCAGCTATGTAGGATTCTTTGTATGCAGTTGCCGACATTTTTTTTTTCTCTCTATCAAAATTAATGAATGTGAAGAAGGTGAAAAAAACTGTATACAAGGACATGTACATTTCTAAAATTTATGAACTTGTTTTGCTTGTTTGGTTACTAAGAAAACAATTTATGAGGTCCCAAGTGTAAAACGTTTTTTTCTTTTCAAACTAATAGGACCACGTCTTCTTATCAAGTTTCCACAAATTAAAGCTGATTTTTATCACACTTGTGTCTCTAAGATGCTCTTGTCTCCACTTTAAAGCTGAAAATTAAAAGGACTACGTATTCTTATCAAGTTTCCACAAACTATTTACTCTCAAGGACTTGTTATTTGATCAAGTTGAAAGTACAAAATCATCGAGGATAATATGCATTTTAATAATAAGCATCCCTCTATTTTTTTTCTTTAAATTTTATAAAAGAATATTTTAATAAAAGGAAATTCCTTAGGGGAGAATAAATTAGCCACTATTGGGGGATGTTTTCTTTAGGGTGTGTGGTTAATAGTGAGGCGTGGAAATGGCGGAGGAGGTTGTTCGCGTGGGAGGAAGGTTTGATGAGGAAGTGTGTGGGTTGATTGTCTCAAATCGTTTTGCAGGTTGAAGTGGCAAAAAAATAAACGATATTCATTCATTTAATTTGATAGAGTATATTGATACAATATAAATTCAAAGTCGCTAAAAACAAAAATAATAAATCTGCGAACAAATTCACAACATCCATGTTAATAGCATAAAACGGCAGAGTAAATATGGCTACAAATATGACTATATTAAAAAAGTCTCCGAAATACTAATGTCAGGATCTGCAACGTTGATGATGCCAAAATCATTGATTGAATCTGCACTTACTCAAAGCTAATATTTCAAGATGAATCAAATAAACATTGCACTAAGAAGGAAAATAAAAAACACATTGCACAAAGACGAGAAATCAAAATAAACAGAGTCTTGCAAAGACGACGAAATAACAAAAACAAATGAAAGAAAACTGAAAATATGTGGAAATAACTTATTTAACTAAAAAGAAGGAAAAACAATTTGGAGAGTGATTTTGGGTCTAAATTGACCCTAAATCACTCTTTCGGTAGATAAGAAGAAATAAGATGAAAGATATTAACTTGATAGTGATACACAAAATATTAATTGAATGACACAATTGAAAAGAATAGAAGGTATTAGTATTACACTAAAAATCAAAAGTAACACTAATTTTCGAACGATATGTTTTTACAAATATGTCACTAATTATAAGAAAAAGACAATAATGTTTTGAAAATCAAATCAAATATCAATTTTTTTTATGTTAACCTCCGGTTTTTAAGTGAAAGGGACTTTAATAATTCGGATTTCGGTCAAAGATAAGTAAATTAAATATTAAATTTTGTTGATAATTATTCAATTTTTGTTAAAACTAAAATTAAATAACTAACTCCTTCCTGAATCCGTCCATGAATATATTTTATTTTTTAAATCTTTTAAGGTTGCTGGTCATCCTTGTAGTGCTCATAATATTATTCAAGTGAATTGGTACTCCCCCTCTTTGTGGGTGAATTAAAGTTAAAAACGGTTTATGAAGTAAGGTTTTCCTACTTAGGAATAAAAATAATGTTTGTTTGCTGTCAATTGTGGAGGAAATACACCATCTTCAAGCCAAGACATTGTTGCATGGAAAATTTTAACCCCGCAAATGTCCCAAAACCGTTTGTAAGATGTTGGTTTAAGGCCATTTAAACCTGTTGCTTTAATTATTTTTAGGTTGATATCTAGACCCGGAGCTTTAATAGGATGCCTATGAATAATTTTTTTTTTTAAAACTCCCCAACCGTTATGAATAATAATGTTGGTGGATGTCCATTCTTGATCTTCCAAATTCTTATAACTCTTGTTAGTGAATGAATTGCTAGTGGTCTTTGATTGCATGTGATCACTCACTTGCTTATGTATGCTATAAATAGGACTCGTGTTTTGATGTAAAGATGCACATTGAAGAGAATAACAAACAAAGGTTTCACCTTCTTCATTTTGATCTTGTCCTTCTATTTTATTTCATAACACGTTATCAGCATGAAACGCTGACCAACTGAGATTCAAAATTTTGGAGCATACAACGTTGTGCAAAAGAGGTTATAGGTAAATTTTATAATTATGCAACAATGAATATATTGCTCCGGATAAAAATTGTTATTCATTGCCTCTTGCATCTTTTCTAATGATGGTTATTTTGTTAGTGTTGTTTCGTATTTCCTGTTGGCTCATTTTTACCGAGTATCAATGAAACTTAAGTGAAAAAGACATAATTTTTACATGTGTGCCAAAACGATTTATTTTATTATTTTTGAAAGAAAAACAATTTATTAGATAACTTTGCTTTTACGATGTTGTTAGTTCATTCATAATGATTATTCTATGGCATGCTTGTTTTACTATGTCATAGTTAGTTTCTCGTGAAACTAGACTCTTGTTGCTTAGTCTTGTCCAGTGGCGGAGCCACCTATGGGCCAGGGTGGGCCACGGCCCACCTAAACCCTAAATAAAAATCATTTTAATAGGTATACAAGTATATTAAAATACGAAATTATATTATATATATAATATGTTGCGTAAAATTTTTCAAAGTATATGTTTGGCCTAGCGGTTAACGCGCAACCTCCTTTGCCTGCTTGTTCACGGTTCAAATCCTGCCTACCATTCTTTTTAATTTCTTATGCTTTTTTTTAAAAAGATTTATTAAAAAAAATATATCACTTGGGTTCGAATTGGCGCACACATGATACATCAATGAATTCTTAGCCATTAGGACAACAACTTCCTATTCAGTTTTCTTTGATTTTGATTATTATATATACATTTCTTTATCGCTCACCAACTATTTACGTAAATAAAACATATTCTTAAAACATTGGTTTAGATTATGTTCCATAGACAAAAAAAATTAATAGTCTCACTTTAAAAAAATTAATAGTCGCTCGAATTAATTAATAAAAAAATTATATATTTACTCCTATTAAAAGAATTGGCCCACCCTCAAAATTATTTTCAGCTCCGCCACTGGTCTTGTCGATTATGTTTCTTATTTTGCACATAAATTTTGTTGAAAAAGTTCTTTAACTTGTAATTATCATATCTTTCTTTCTTTATTTTTGTTAAATTTCAGAAGAATTTAACAATGAATCATCCTTGAAGGATAGTTCAAACAATGAAGATGTTTTATTATATAGTTCTCAAAGAACTATTTTTCCTTTTAATATTAAAGTATCCCTGAAGGATTGCTCAAAGAACGAATATATATTTCTTCATTGATTTGAGATATAGTTCTAAAAGAACGAATAATTTAATATCAAGCATTCATGAAAGATTGCAAAATAAAATATTGTGATTTTCCTTTGTTATTCTCGATAGATGTTTGTGGTGAGTTCTTGAAGAACTAAATCTTTGTTAACAACTATTGAATTTATATTTTTATCATGCTAATCTTTTAAATTTTTAATATTTTTTATTGAATTTTATTCGGTTAACACATTAGCATGTTTGATATTCTTGATAAATTTTTGAATAATTTAACATCGAGTATCCCTAAAGGATTGCACAAAAGAATTGTTCTTGATCATTATGAAGATCATGCGTAATATAATTTCTGAAGAACTGAATATATATATATATATATATATATATATATATATATATATATATATATATATATATATATATATAAAGATCAAAAGAATTGTCTCTAAAGGATTGCAAACAATCAAATTTTTATCATTGTTTATGAAGGTTTGAGATATATATAGTACTTGAAGAACTAAATAGTTAATATCAAGCATTCTTGAAGGATAGTAAAAATCATGATCTTCCTTGGTGTTGATAGATTTATGGTTGAAAATAAGATCTATTTTATCTTTGTATCATTTTTTAAAAAAAAAAATATTGAAGAGTTACACGTTGAGAATGTAATGTAGTTATCGAAAAATTAATTTGTTATTTTAAGGATCCCTGAAGGATCGCTCAAATAAAGAATTTTCTGGATCATTGTTTATGAAGATTTGGAATATAGCTCCTGAAGAACTAAAATTTAATATTAAATCATCCTTGAAGGATTGCAAAATTATGATTTTACTTGGTTATTGTTCATAGAGGTTTGTGGAGTTCTTGACCACAATTCAAATATATAAGATCTATTTGATCTTAGTATAAATTCTATCAAAATAATTAAAGAAAAAAATATTTATGCCTCTTGAATGTGCTCCTGAAGTAGCGAATTTGAGAAAATAATATAAAAAAAAATTGAAAGATAAATCACATTTGTGATTGAACATAAGAGTAGTCATTGATTGAAAAGATGAAGTCTCACATGATAAATTATACTTTATTTTTAGATTGAATCATCCATACTAGTTGTTTCGTATAATTTGCGCTCCGTATATTTATTTGTTTATTCTTTTTTGTAAAATGCTCCACATAATTGCTTTTCTAATGAAATAGTAGGTATTGTGTTTATGAATTTGATATTATTGCTACTTTTGAAACGATTAAGTTTTACGAACTATATTGTTTTGAAGTGGGAATCTTGTTAGTTTACAAAATAACTATAAATCATATTTGTATTATTGATTCATTCTAAAAAGTATGTCTATACTATTTCGAGGTTTCGTGCAAGTATTTCTCCTAGAACTTGGACTCACTAAGGAGCACAATAATTAATGTATATTTTGTTGGATATTGTTTGTAAAGGAAAGATTTCATATGCAAAAGACTACAAAAATGTTTAGATGAGTGATACAAAGAAACTAATTTTATTATTACATTTTGCAGTATAAAAATTATTGAAGGCTCTAGAAGAGCCAATATATTGTTATATGGAGGAATAGAATTACACATTGAGAATACATTATATTCATCTAGGTCTCATAGAAATTTATTACGTTTCAATGATATCATTCTAAATGGATATCATATTGAAATAACAAATGAAAGAGATGTTGAATATATCTATAAGAAATAAAAAAGTTACATGTCTTTTCTTTTGGATTATACTACACTTATATTTGTGCTATTGAAGCACATATTGTTGTAAACTAGAAGCTTAAAAAATCATATTAAGTTTGTTGTTGGCAAGACCGGTTGGGTCTTATTGAATATATTATGGTGTGAAGAAAAAATAGTTGATTTTTATTTGATATGTATTGAAGAGCCAGAAGCTTCTTCAAGTCTAATAACTTGTGTGTATTATTGAAGAGCCAAAAGTTTCTTCAAATCTAATAACTTTTGTGCATTACTAATTCCCAAAGAAAGTTGATAATTTGAGGAAATGAGTCTCACACTTGGGGATATTTGTGAATCAATACTTACACACATAATGATCATGTGGACCAGGTATATAGTATTTTATAACTTCAATTGATGCATCAATTATGGTGACATGTATGTTTATTGTTAACTCACAACTAGAAGTTTGTGAGAGTATTTGACTAACATCTCATTTTCCTCATCTAACAAGTATTGAACGTACATGAGAATTGATATTGAACATTCAAGTAGTATATGCTCATATAAAAATGGACTTGAAGATTCATTCATTAGCGTCTAATGTTGAACGTACGATCAATACTTATGTGATCAGATCTTCCGATTTTCTACTTGGGAATATGAAATCTTTCATTTTGAGACATCGATTTGCATCAAGCCAACAAGTTACCACATGTAAGTCATCCCCTAGTTCACACTTTGATTTTTGGTTTATAAACCTAATATTTCCCATATAAGCATTTTTGGATGTGTTGTCAATGTTTCAATTGCTCCAATATTGGGTCGTAAAAGAATAATGGGAAACTATAATTGATATGAATCTCCATCTATTATAAAATATGTTGAATAAATAATTGGAGATCAATTTAAAGCTCGGTAGGCTAATTATCAATTGATAAATTAGTTTTCTCAATATTATGGGGAGAAAATAAGCAGCGGAATATATGAACTCGAAGTTCAAATGAATCATTTGAAATAAATTATTATTAATCCATCTTGATCCTCTTGTAAATCAGTGTGAACCAGAAGTTCAAAATATAATTTCATTTGCAAAGTTAAACAAACAAAATATCAGTTGTTAATAGTCCAATCAAAATAGACGTCTCACTTGAACCATCTAATATTGCAAATGAATCTCAAATGCGCCTGAAGCGTGGTAGACCAATCGGTTCCACAAACAATAGGTATGAAAATTCAAAAAGAGATATTTCACATAATTTATCTTTTAGTTCCAGCAGAACTGATCATGTACCTGAAATTTATGTAAATAAAGAGATTTCGATAAATTATGTCATGAATGAAATGGATGGAACCGGGAAAGAAAAAAGGTCAACGTTGACGATATTTTTACTTAAAATATAGCGCTATATGTAAAAGGTGGTAATGAGGATCATGAATTAGAGTCTATTAAGGATTATAGACAATACAATGATTAACTTAATGAAAAGATGCATTTTACGCAAAATTAAAATAGCTTTGCAAAGCGAATGGTTTTTGGACCAGTAGTCCGAATACGTGAAAAATAAAATCAGAATGATGAATTATTTATATATAAAGTCGTGCTTATTGTTCAAGAGTATTGATCAAAACCTACTATTAATTTTGAAGAGGCGTATTCAACTGAAGTGAATTCAAGTACATTATCATACTTGATTAAGTCTAGCACCATTTGAAAGCCTCAATCTATCCATATATGAAGTACATGTTACAATATATTTATATGACTCACTTGATATTTTTATACTCCCTCCGTCCCTATTTATAGGAGTAGTTTACAAAAAAGTTTTGTCCCTAAATATAAGATCATATACAAATTCCTAGATGCATTAATTACTCTTTTTACAAATATACCCCTTATTAATACTATCAATTTGTCTTGGTATATGAAAAGTTAACATTAAATATATATTTAATTAAGGGTGATTTAGTAATAGTCACACACATTTGAGACAACTTTATTACTTTAACAACTTTTCTTAATACACGTGATTTTTGCAAATTACTCCTATAAAAAGGGACGGAGGGAGTATAAAATTCCCCGAAGGAATTGTTTTATGGAGGCATACAATTCATGTTCTTGAAGAGATTAATTAATCAACTTGAAATATAGAATCACGTTGTATAATATTCTTAGTGAATATTTTCTAAAAGAGAGATTTAAAAATGATATCATTTGTCCATTTTGAAATAAACCTGAGAACTCTTGAAGAGTTTTTGAAAGTTGATTTCTTAAAGAAAATAAATTAAGATGAAATATGTAGCAATGATATATATTTATTTGAGATTACAAGTTGAGTATTCGAAAAATAAAACTTTTGTGAATCATGATGCTGTTTACTCTGAAATTTGGTAAACAACCGCTAGTCTAAATTAATTGCTTGCGAGACCAACTAGTGAATCTCAGGAGCATAGTGCTTTGTTTGAATTATTTAAATTATTTGAATGTCCATTACGCATAAACATTTAGTGTAGTTTTAGGGAGAATTGAACATAAAAGTTACTTGGATTGCAAATAACAAGGAAAACAAGTTCCTATTTAATAAATACTTTGTTTCGATCGAAACAGAAAAGGACAGAATTTAAATGAAAGGCATTAAATTTTGCATGAAATTTAAAGTGCTTAAAAGATACATTTGCATGAAAAGGTAAATTGCATTGAACTGTAAAATATGCTTTACATAAAAGGATGGTTCACAGATTCATACTTGGATCCCATTTCACTCGTTTCTCTCGATAGCGTGGGTACTTTGAGTTTACAAGGATTTTGTATATAATGAATTGCGACCTTTTTTTCTGACTAAAAAACTACTATATATAGACTTTCGAAAATAAACTGCCCTAACGGTCGAACACTATACTACTGCCAAATGTCCTGCCACGTACACCCTGCATGCACTGAACTGCTCCTTAGAACGGTTGCATCTCTCGAAGTCGAACTGAGTTTTGTGAAGTTTGTCAGAATTGTGCTAAGTCCAGAACTTTGTTGCTTCGATTCGATCATACGCTAGTTCGATCTGCCTTCTGGTTCGAAGTCCTCCTTCTTGCCTTAGCCTTGTATTTGTAAATATCCTTTCGAACCTGTGAACACTTCCAAGATTCTTTTCTGTTCTTCGATTAGACAGAATCTTGCAAGATTCCCTTCAGCATTTAATGCATATTTAGAGCATATTCTTAGCTCATAAAAATATGGGCTAACAAATTGCCCCCAAAAAATGTCTGCTTCGATTCGTGATCGAAGGAAGAGAAGAAGTTGACATTTTTTCTTTTTCTCCACGTTTACTGAAACGGCGTCATGATGGTACGTTTTACTGTATAACTGTCACCTCGATTCCCACTATCATCATGAGTTCCAACTTTCTAGGTAAAAGTGGGACACGTGTCACACTGGGAAGTCGAAGTGATTTTTGATTTGACAGATTTTTTTTTTTTTTTAAAAGTAACCCTATAAAAGGCCAGAAACGGCCATTGAAGAACTTTTCCAGAAAAAACCTTCAGAGTTCTTGCTTTTTTCACTTTTCGCTTCTTAATCTCCTTAACTCCTTAAAAATCAAACCAATCCGTTGTTTCCTTCCAACATCATTCGTTTTTGAATTTCTAGTAAAGAAACTCTCTCTTCAGAATCATTGGCATTGATTCAAATCAGTCTGTCATCTAAAACCCTTTTTCGTAACTGTTCATCTTCCTTTTCGATAATGTCTTCAGAAAACCAAGAAGTCCCCATAGCTGGAAGATGGCCAAGCGCTATCACAAATGATAGTGGCAAAGATATGGTACCCGAACCTCATGGGGACGCCGCAAAGAAAGCCGTCTGGGAGGTGAACGTAATGATCCCATTCTCCGTGGGCGGCCATACTTACGCTTTTGGTGGGCCTCTTCCAGACCAGCCAGGTTTATCGAAGGCTATGGACAAGGTATTCCCTTCGTTCGCAACTTGTGAACCCAGGATCTTCCTAAGTGACCCATACAACTTCAATTTTCTAAGCAAACCAAGTAAGCTTTTTCGATCAGCTCCTTACGTAGGCAATCTAGATTATATCTCTTGGCTTGATCGAGTCGAAAAAGACTACGGAGAGTTTTGGAAAAGACACGAGATTTTCGACCTTATCCAATTTTCAAGAACTGGTCCAGAATATCGACCAGAGATGATCATTGCTGCTCTACATTTCTTCGAGAGCTCAACCAACACGTTCCAATTTCCCTGTGGGATGCTTACTCCAACCCTCTTCGATGTAGCTGCTCTTACAGGCCTTAGGCCTACTGGGGATACTTATGACCCTACCATCACTAATGATGATATCAAAGTTGACTTTAAAGAGGCAACTTTTGCTAAATACATAGCTGAGAACAGGGATGATGACGATGAAGTATCCTTCGAAGAACATGTTGCATTCCTGACCCTGTGGCTGTCGCACTTTGTCTTTTGTTCGAAATCTCTGCAAGTGGCAAAGAGATTTATTCCTATGGCCCAGCAAATTGGAGAAGGCAGGGCATTTGGGCTTGGTAAACTCTTGCTGGCCGTTCTCTATGATTCGATTGGGGAGGCCTGCGATGACTTGAAAAAATCGAGGGATGGTTCTTCCTTCCTGGTGTCCGGCCCAATATGGCTTCTTCAACTGTGGCTTAATGCCACTTTCGAAAAGGAAATGGGATTGTTCATCCCACAAGACTACGTTGAAGAAGTTGCAAATCGTTCTATTGAGGGGCAAAGGGCACTTCGCCTGACGCCCAGGACCTTAGGCCAGAGCCCGCAGAGGCTCTTTCTCAGATATATGCAAATCTTCCTGGACTTCAAACACTTCCTTCCACAACATGCCCCCTTCCATAAAAGACAATTTGGTCCAGCTTGGTTTACGGAAGATTTCCCCACCATTGATCCAGACAATGAAGACGAAGTAAACGAAGTATGGTCAGCTTACTTGTACCCTTCCGTACTTTCCTGTAGGACTGGGGTGAAATCGAACTACCTAGGTTTGGTTGGGTACCAACCTCATCTAGTGTCAAGACAGTTTGGGTTTTCTCAACTTCGACCCAAGGGTATGTTCTCAGACCCCAAACATTTT
Organism: Medicago ruthenica; assembly: GCA_018208015.1. Lineage (NCBI taxonomy): Eukaryota > Viridiplantae > Streptophyta > Magnoliopsida > Fabales > Fabaceae > Medicago > Medicago ruthenica. The sequence continues at coordinate 15,715,896 of CM031375.1, forward strand.
TTGAGGGGAGCTAACCTCTCAGATAAACTTTACAAGAAATTTCTGAAGTCATCTGAAGAGCTCCTGTTCGAATTACACCCATTCGAATACAGTGCTTCGTTCTTCTGCACCACAGAATTCACGAGATGGTGGGGGAAGCATTTTTCTGGTCACTCAGTGGGAGATACCAAAGCTATGATCTCCAGACTGGAAAGTGGCTTTTCTCAGCCAATCATCGAGAACATTCGTTCGAAGCTCCCTGCTCGAGGTATCAAACTCATTTTTGTCACTTATTGATATACGCTAGTTTCATTTATTTATGCCTTTCGATTTCATTTGTTCAGGCAAAGCACCAGTGACAAAGAAAGGTGTCGAATCATCTCGAGCTGGGGAAAAACCCAAAAAATCAACTGGCATAAAGATCCAGGAAGTCCCGAAGGAGAAAAAAGAAAAGGTAACTAATCTTGTTTACCTTGTTTTAATTTCCAACATTCATTAACTAATCTGAGGTCATCTATAGTATAGATGAAGAAGAAGTAAGCCCATTCGAAAGTCTTTCAACTACCTCACTTTTTTATCTAATGTAGATCCCTTTAATCTTTTCTTATCCTTTTTCCTTTTTTCACAGGAAGAGGAGGAAATTCCTCTTATTAGGAAAAGAAAAACGCCCCCCAGCTCGACACCCACCGAGTCCGTCGAACAGACGGGTCTTGGTAGTTCTCAGGCTCAGGAGCCGAAAGAGAAGAAAAGGAAGAAAGACAAGAAAGCCAGGCCTGAAAAATCTGCAGATCGACAAGCAGAAGAGCCTGTTGAGAAGAAGAAAAAGAAAAAGTCCTCTAGGTCTTCAGGAGATCATTCGAAAGCAACTCCTTCTGAATCTCAGCCTGCTTCGACTGAGGTTGACAATCAGGCTGACAAAGAGCCTAAAGACAAAGAGGATGAAGGAGGGGTTAAGACTCCTGAAGACCTTAATCCAAATCCCATTATTGCAGAGGTTGAGGTACGGATTTGTACATAAACTTCTTCTTTTATGAATAAGATTGCCTTTGCTAGCACCCTTTTTTATTTATTTCGTCTATATTTCGAATCAGGTGGAAGGCCATGCAGCAGAGGATGCTCCAGCAGGGATAGAAAAAATTCCAAGCCCCCTTATCGAAGAGCCTCCCAGTCCTGTAAGAACTGAAGCTGTTGCTGAGGCAGACCCACAGAAAGAAGGCCAACCAGATCAACCGGCTGCGTTTGAGGGTCCTAGTGGCTGGAGAGGCAAATCTGTCGAATGTGAGACTGAACAAGCAGAGGCTGCTGTGTCTACTGAGTCGAGCAAGGGTTATTCGCCCTCCCCTGAGAGATACCAATTCGATGATGAGGCTATCAAGGAGGCAGAGGTAGGAGGGTCAGAGATTTTGCCGGAGTCTTCGACTTCGAAGCTTTCTGCCAGCTTGGGGTTGCCTGAAGAGGAATTCATGCATATGCAAAGTTCAGACCCAGCAGCGACCCTTCGACTTCTGCTTGCCAGACAAACCCCTCCTCAGACTTCAAGTGACAGGGCCACTGATTCGACTCAGTCGGCAGAAGAAATTAACTCATCTGTGCGCCAAGACTCGCTTCTGCTAAAGCTGACTACAGATTTTGTAATGCAAGACGTGCCCAGCATAATCAAGGCAAATCCCTCCGCCGCTTTTGGACTCCTCAACTTTTTGAAGAAACTCCATAATCCCTTGACTACCGACGAAACCTTAGGGAAAGTTATTCAAATCGAATCAATTATTGATCAACTAGCCAAAACTGTGCAGCATGATGAGGACAGTGCCATGAGACTCGTTGCTCAGCAACAAACACATGACCATTTGCTCGAAAAGGCCAAAGCTGCACAGGCTGAGGTTGATCAATTAGCAAATCTCACCAAAGAAGCGCACCCTGATATTAAGGCTTGCAATAACAACATCTCCGATTGGGAAAATAATATCATCTTGTTGCAGTTGCAAATCGACAACTATAGGAAGAAGATTGCTGAAGAGGAAGCCAAACGCAACCGACTCGAAGAGGCCGTCAACAATGCGATTAAGGCTCGAATTGATGAGAAGGGACGGGAGGGTCTTAAAGCTTATAGTGCTTCTGCAGTACTACTTGAAGAGGTTAAGAGTTTGGAAAGTGCTCGTCAGGTCTTCGACAAGGAGATGAACAGCTTAACCAAATTGTACTGGGAGTCTGTAAAGCATTTGTAATACCTTAATTTTCTTGTGAATTTCGAACATCTTTTGGCATATTTTGATTGTACTATTCAGGACATGCCCAGTTTGTGGCAGTTTCTTTAACCATCATTTCGAAATTTCTTTTGAAGTTTTATTCTGCGCATATTTTTACTTCGAATTACTTTGATTATTTTAGCATTTTAAAAAAAACGCCAAATATCGAAGATTTACTTGGTTTTTATGATACACGACGACACACCTCTTTTTTAGTAACGGATAAGATTGTGCGTATAACAAAACGCGTAACTATCAAGCCATATTTCTGACTGGCTCTAATTTCAAAACGAGTCAAACATCCGTTTTCAAAACAATCTTGCTGAACTGGCGTGAATTCTGAGAAAAATTAGGAAACGGTTGAAGAATCATTAATGATTCTACCATTATATATATGGTCATTCTCTATCCATTTTACTTACTCCATTCTGCAAGTCATAATAATATAGCCAGTATCATCAATTTTGAAAGAGAAACATGGGTAAAGGCAAACAAATTGCGAAGAACACCGATAAAAAGAAAGCAACATCTACAAAGAAGGACAACAAAAAGGCTGCTGATTCTTCAAAGAAGACCAAGAAACCTTCTTCCAAGGGTGAAAGCTCAAGAACCTGCAGGGCTCCTCCTCCTGAAGGGAAAACACCTTCGAAGGCTCAACCAGAGGTTTCTTCCTCAGAGTCTGATAGTACGGATCCTGATTGGGCAGAATTCCTTTCGACTTATGATGAAAACAAGGAGTACCTTCGTTCCTCAGACTCAGAAGTGGATTCGAAATGAAAGCCCCTTCAAAATCAACGTGTCTTTCTTTTAGATGAGGGCCCATTCAAGATTAACGTGCCACTTTTCCTTTTGTAATTCGAATAAAACCTTAGTTATGATGGGTAGAAAAATCCAAGATAAACTCTTTGTATGCTGAGGGATGAAACCCACCATTTTTAATTCGAATGTTTGATTTTATTGGCATCTTCGCTAGTTGCCACTTTAGTTATTTATTTTACGAACTATTCTTGATTTATTCGAATCTCTTGCAGCACTGGTCTATATCTTTTCAAATACTTACCATTTATGCTTAAGGTACGTTGATCAGGAGTTAATTCCTCTAACTCATAAGCACCATTCGAATAAATTTGAACTATCTTAAATGGTCCTTCCCAATTTGGGAACCACTTGCCCAGGGTTCGATCTTTTCTATCCATGGGCAGAATGACTTTCCACACCAAGTCTCCAACATTAAAAGTTTTTGACTTTACTTTCTTGTTATAAGCTTTTGCAACTCTTTCCTTTTGCCTAGTCAAGACTTCTAATGCTCTTAATCTCTCCTCATCTAAATCAACCAACTCATCTGACATCATTTCCCAATAATGATCAATTGGTATGTCCATTTGTTTTTGTATTCTGGCTGATTGCAAATGTATTTCGACTGGAAGTACAGCATCATGACCAAACGTTAGTCGAAATGGGGTAGTGCCAGTTGATTCCTTAGGAGAATTTCTACATGCCCATAAAACTTGATCCAACGTTTTATTCCAATTTTTTGGTTTCTGGGCGATATGTTTTTTAATCAAGTTAATGATAATTTTATTGGCTGCTTCGACTTGACCATTTGCTTGCGCGTAATATGGTGTTGAGGTTAATAATCGAAAGCCAGTTTCTTGAGCAAATTCTTGCATCTTTCGTCCAGTAAAGACTGAACCTTGATCAGTGGTAATTGTTTCAGGGATACCATACCTGTAAATAATATGGTTTTGAATGAAACTAATTACTGCCTCCTGATCAACATTTGGTAAAGGCACTGCTTCAATCCATTTAGTAAAATAATCTATTCCAACTAAAATATATCGTTGGTTTTTTGACGAAGCAGGTTTAACCTCACCAATTAAATCCAAAGCCCATCCTCTGAAAGGCCAAGGTTTAATTATGGAGTGTAACTCGCTAGCAGGTACATGTTGTATCCCTGCGTGCTTTTGGCATTCTTGACAGCCTTTAGCAAATTCTATGCAGTCCTTTAACATAGACGGCCAATATAAACCTTGTCGAAATAAAAGCCATTTCATTTTATGGCCTGCTTGATGTGATCCACAAGCACCACTGTGAACATGGGAAACTGCTAGATATGCTTCTGATTCGCTTAGGCATTTTAATAAAATTCCTTCTGCAGTCTTTTTAAATAATTCATTTCCCATAATCACGTAGTTCAAAGCCCTATATTTGATCTTTCGAGCCACATTACCTGTTGGATTTTCCAAATATTCAACAATGGATTTTCTCCAATCATTATCCAACATATTGTCAATGGCCAAAATTTGAATTTTTTCCTGAAGATCATCTACGTTTTCGTCTTCCCTACCTTGTGGTGTACTTGCCCCCACAAGTTTTGGCATTGATAATGCAGTGGTCAACGGCTCTTGTAACACCAGTTTATCTTTTATTTCGATCAACTGAGTTAATTTTTCCTTCGACATTTTGTACCCTGAAGCTATTTGGGCTAAATCATTTGCTTCTTGGTTTTCTAGTCGAGGTATATGTTCAATGTTAATATAATCGAAATGATTCAGAAGAGAACTTGCTATAACAAAATACTTTGCTAAGTGTTCTTTCACACATTTGTATTCTTGTGTTAATTGTCTCAACACTAACTCTGAATCACCCCTTATGTTAACATTTCTTGCCCCCAAGCTAATTAAAATTTCAAGGCCTGTGATTAAAGCTTCATATTCAGCCTCATTATTTGAGCAAAGACCTTTAATTTTATATTTAAACTTAGTTGGGACTTTTGTGGGGGATATTATTAAGATTCCAATCCCAGTTCCATGTTTATGTTTAGAACCATCGAAATACAAAACCCAAGGTTCAGTATCTACATAGTCCTGAGACATTTCGATCACCGAATGATCTACAATAAAATCTGCCACAATTTGACCCTTAACAGATTTCAAGGGCTTGTAAGTTAAAGAATATTCTGTTAATGCTAAAGCCCACTTTCCAATTCTACTGTGTAAAATAGGCTTCGATAACATGTGCTTAATAATATCATAATGAGAATACACATAGACATCAACAGGCTTTATATATTGCTTAAGTTTAATACAAGAGAAATACAAACAAAGACAAAGTTTTTCTATGGCAGTATATCTAGTTTCTGCATCATTTAATACACGACTAAGATAATAAATTGCATGTTCCACGCCATTTTCATCTTCCTGAGCCAACATGCTCCCAATGGTCTTGTCAGACGCAGCAATGTACAACTTCATATCTTTACTTCGACTAGGAGGCATTAGTACTGGAGGCTTAATCAAATACTCTTTAATTTCATCGAAAGCCTTTTGATGCTCTTCTTCCCATTTGAATGGTTCATCTTTCTTGAGTCGAAGCAATGGCGAAAAAGTTTGAGCTTTGCCACTTAAATTCGAAATGAATCTTCTCAAGAAGTTGATTTTCCCTAGCAAAGATTGAAGCTGTTTCTTGGTCGAAGGAGGCTTCGTCTCAAGAATAGCCTTTGTCTTGTTCTGGTTTATCTCGATGCCTTTTTTATGCACCACAAAACCAAGGAAATCTCCTGCATGCACACAAAAAGCACACTTTAATGGATTCATTTTTAATCCATGTTTCCTCATCCGTTCGAAAGACTGCCTAAGGTAATCCAAATGGCTATCTTCGGATGAGGACTTGATGATTATATCATCTATATAAACTTGCATGAATGTGTCTATAAAATCATGGAACATAGAATTCATGGCCCTTTGATAAGTGGCCCCAGCATTTTTCAAGCCAAAAGGCATAACAACCCATTCATAAGTGCCTAATGCACCAGGGCATCGAAATGCTGTTTTGGACACATCATTTTCAGCAATAAATATTTGGTTATAACCAGAATAACCATCTAACATGCTTAAAAATTCGAAGCCAGCTGCTGAATCTACTAACATTTCTGCTACTGGCATAGCATATTCATCTTTAGGTGTAGCATTATTTAAATCCCTAAAGTCTATGCATACTCTAAGAGTTCCATTCTTTTTAATAACAGGGACTATATTTGCTAACCATTCGACATACCTGGCAGCTCTGATGAATTTACACCTCAGCAACCTTTCGATCTCATCCTTGATCTTGGACATAATTTCTGGTGCGAACCTTCTTGGTAGTTGTTTCACTGGCCTCTTTCCTTCTTTAATAGGTAGCTTCAGTTCGACCATTTCTCTGCTTAGCCCAGGCATTTCGTTGTAATCCCACGCAAAGCAGTCTTTGAATTCTTTAAGAAGAAGCACCAGCTTTTCTTTTAGACTTGAAGTGATATTGGCGCTGATATAAGTTGGCCTTTTAATCGAGCCATCTCCAATATCGATCTCCTCCAAAGGATCTTGTGCTTGCATTTTTGGCGCCTCACTCATAGGATCCTTCTCGAACCCCAGCGGCTCATCGTCATAGATGCAGTCAAGTCTTCGATCCTTTGTTTCTTTGACTTGCTGATCTTCGATCTTGGCTTCCACTGCCATATTTTGTTGAAACTCAGCCTCAAGGGCCGTATTTAATCTATTTTCGGCCATATAAGCCGTAATCCTGGCCCATGCAGTGGCCTCAGTCATAGTAATCTTCATATATATTCCACCCAGTTGGTGGAATGACTCCATCTTCGGAAGAAACAGCATTAATTTCTTCTCTCTCCCATATAAAGCCATGGGCAGGGTGGAGCTTGACAGAATGAATAACATTGTCACTTGGCACGAAAGCAGAATCCTTGTCACCACAAGGTGCTATGTTAGCCAAATTTTTGTCAAAGGTTTGTGGGGTGACAATGTCAACCTCTGACTTATAGAAGCTTTGATCTGCCTCTATGTTTTCAACAATCCCATCTTCCCTCCAAATAATAAGTTTCTGATGGAGAGTGGATGGTACTGCCCCAACTCCGTGGATCCATTCCCTTCCTAACAGCAAGTTAAAGTTAGCTTTGGATTGTACCACCAGGAACAGAGTTGGTCGAACTATACTGCCCACAGCAACATCAACTTGTATGGCTCCCAACGAGTAGCCAGTTTTACCCTCATAATTAGAGAGCACAATGTTGTGGGCAGATAGATCACTGTCATATTTCCCAATCCTGTAGAGTGTGGATTGTGGCATCAAGTTGACAGCTGCTCCCCCATCAATGAGCACTTTGTTGATCCCAACGTTCTCAACCTTTGCTCTGATGAAAAGAGGTTTGAGATGGCTTTTCATCCCAAGACTTGGCCGCTCGAAAGAGGCTAATTGCTCCTCAATGCAGCCATTGTTCATCACATAGTAACATACAGGCTTTGGGTCAGCCATATCAAGATGATCGAATTCACCTTCGATCTCAGTAACTTCGGATTCGACATCATACTCAGACGGCAAGATGGATACCACGCAGATGACGTCGAAATCAGGTTCAGAGTCTAGCAGATCCTCGTCTTCCACCTTATCTTCATCCACTGGAGGAAAGAGTCTTTCTTTTGCTGGCCTCCTGGACACATCCTTATACTGGCCAGTTTGCAGATTCTGTTCGGCCAATTTCTTCTGACGCTGAAACCTGCGCCATTGGGTCCTTGTCATAGGATTATTACCCTTGTAATTGTTTCGGTAAGAATACTTATTAGCCTCCTGTGGGCCAACTTGCTTCATTCCACTGGAACCACCTACCTCCATAGTTCCTTTGTTGAACCTTATGAGCCCCTGGTGCATCCATTTTTCGACAGGAATCGAACCAGGAGGAATAAAGGTAGTCTTTCGACCAGATTTCTGGTTGTTGTTCGACTGCACCATAGTCCTCTTGCCTTTATCGAATCGCTGGTTTTGCGTTGCCCCCTTGTTGACAACCTGGTACTTCTTGAGGCCCTCAGTAGCCTCTCTATCACACACTGCACTGCAGCGGGGACACAGCATTACATTCTTGTTTTCGAGTTTGCATCTGTTCAAGAAATCGACCAAATCCTCTTCAGTCTGAGGATACACAACCTTCATCTTCTCGCTGTAGTCTTCTTCAGATATGCCTTGAACTTGCACCTCAGACACCTCCATGGCTTCGACCATCATTACTCCTTGAGGTTCCGCATAGAGAGTTTCAACAGCCTTTGGTGCCTCAACATTCGCCTGAGTTGTCTTTGGTTTCTCACCAAATTTGAGTCTCCCCTCATTGAGAGCCTTTTGGACCAGATCCTTGAAAAGAATACAACGTGAGGTTTTATGGCCAAGGAAATTATGAAATTTACAATAACCCCTTTTCTTCTGTTGTTCGATTGGGGGTACTTTTAAGCCCTTAGGAACAATAATCTGGCCATTTGTAACTAATAAATCAAATATTTCATCACATTTGGTTATGTCAAATGTATAAGTTTTAGACACAAATTTATCATTTTTAGGCTCAACAGGATTTTTCCCATTCGAAGGTTTAAGGAGTTTACAGACATAAGGAGGTCCAGGTTTTAATTCTGCTAAATCAACCTCATTGTCTTCGATATCTTCATAAGTGATATCGAACTCTTGGTCACTGTCGTTTGCTTCGACATATGCAACCTTCTCCCTCTTATGAAATTTAGAATTCCTAGCCTTTTCAGCTTTTAGCCGTTCGACTTGTCGAACTCTATCAGCCAACTGAGCCATATCCCTCAAATACTGAGTGTCTAATTTCTTTCTAATCGAATAGTCTAGGCCACCAGCAGCCATTTCGACTAATTCATGTTCAGGGACTTGGGTGAAGCACCTTGCCTTTAACAATCTAAATCTATTGAGGTAATCATCAATTGACTCAGGTGCTTTACGTCGAACACTTGTCAATTCTTTAAGGCTTATTTTTTATTGTCCCATATAAAATTGTTCATGGAAAACTCTCTCTAATTGATTCCAATTATGTATGGAATGTGGAGGGAGGGTTGTGAACCATGTAAAAGCATTTTTTGTTAAAGAATTTGGGAAATACTTCATCCTTAAATTTTCATTATTTGCTATGTCTCCTGCTTCTGTCAGAAACCTTGCAATGTGCTCAACGGTTGATTCGCTAGTGTCACCAGCGAACTTAGTGAATTTTGGGATTTTGACACCCCTTGGTAGTTCAGTCTGAAGCACATACTCTGACAAGGCAGAAACAAAATTTGGTCTATGTAAACCTACATTCAAACCATTTTGGACTAAAATAGCTTCGACCAAATTTGCTATGTTATTTTGTGCCCCTAAATTATTTTGTTGGACATTTCGAACCACTTCATCAGCATTTTGATTTCGATTTACTAAGACTATCCCTGGATTTGGTTCGATTTGTGGTTGTACTTGTGGTTGAGCGTATGGTTCGATTGGACCCATTTGTAATTGTCCTTGATTAGGCTGTACCACTAAGTTATTGGGCATAGGCACCATAGCATTATTTGGTACTTGGATGTTTTGTATGGGTGCTAGATTCTGGATCTGAGGGACTGGTTGATTAGGGACATGTGGAGCCCCAAAGAAATCAGCCATTCTACCCATCTGGGTGGCCAACAATTGATAAGACTGGTTAGTATTTTGTATCAAAAGATTAAACACTGTACCAATTTGTTGTGTCAACATATTAACCATATCATGATTACTTTCATCCATTTGCTGCCTTAAAGACATCAAGGATGTATTAGTTAGTGGTGGCACTGCATTTCGATTAACAGAACTGGAGGCCAAACGTTGGTTTGTAGGCGAGTAAGCGCCAGGCACAGTTTCTGAATATAATGACGGGTTGGTTTGCAGCCCTTGCACCAGTGTTGTAGGCATACCATATGGTACATTCCTATTGTTGCCTTGACTCATATATTGCGAAAAAGGCATACTAAACGTAGAGCCTATTGTGCCTCCTCCTCTTGCTGGGGATGGCTGGCTCCCTATGTTTTCGGGTATCGAAACTGCAGGGCCTGCAGTGGTAAAGGGCATCGTTGTTGATGCAATGATAGGCATAGTAACGCCCAATGTCGAAGAACTGGGAGCGGAGATGGTCGCTCCAGTCACATTCGAAGTGTTCAACGCGCTCGAAGGCGCTGACACATTGTTATCATTCACATTTGCATTTTCCATATTATTTGTGTTTGTATTTCTGGGTGGTGGTCTAACCATTTCAGGGAGTATTTTCCCACTCCTCAAGAACATGCACTAACACAATTTCCAGAAAGAATGCACAAATAGAAATTTGCAAATCCAAACGAAAATATTTTTTTTGAAAAGATTCAATTAAAGCACACGTCCCACCGGGCGTGCCAATTTGTTTACTCTGAAATTTGGTAAACAACCGCTAGTCTAAATTAATTGCTTGCGAGACCAACTAGTGAATCTCAGGAGCATAGTGCTTTGTTTGAATTATTTAAATTATTTGAATGTCCATTACGCATAAACATTTAGTGTAGTTTTAGGGAGAATTGAACATAAAAGTTACTTGGATTGCAAATAACAAGGAAAACAAGTTCCTATTTAATAAATACTTTGTTTCGATCGAAACAGAAAAGGACAGAATTTAAATGAAAGGCATTAAATTTTGCATGAAATTTAAAGTGCTTAAAAGATACATTTGCATGAAAAGGTAAATTGCATTGAACTGTAAAATATGCTTTACATAAAAGGATGGTTCACAGATTCATACTTGGATCCCATTTCACTCGTTTCTCTCGATAGCGTGGGTACTTTGAGTTTACAAGGATTTTGTATATAATGAATTGCGACCTTTTTTTCTGACTAAAAAACTACTATATATAGACTTTCGAAAATAAACTGCCCTAACGGTCGAACACTATACTACTGCCAAATGTCCTGCCACGTACACCCTGCATGCACTGAACTGCTCCTTAGAACGGTTGCATCTCTCGAAGTCGAACTGAGTTTTGTGAAGTTTGTCAGAATTGTGCTAAGTCCAGAACTTTGTTGCTTCGATTCGATCATACGCTAGTTCGATCTGCCTTCTGGTTCGAAGTCCTCCTTCTTGCCTTAGCCTTGTATTTGTAAATATCCTTTCGAACCTGTGAACACTTCCAAGATTCTTTTCTGTTCTTCGATTAGACAGAATCTTGCAAGATTCCCTTCAGCATTTAATGCATATTTAGAGCATATTCTTAGCTCATAAAAATATGGGCTAACAGATGCTTATATAGAAATAGAGGTGTCAAATGGGCTGGCCCGGCTCGGCCCGGCCTGGGCCGATGGGCCAATGCATATAACTGGGCCGGGCCAGCCCGGCCCGACTGAATAATGGGCTATAAAATTTGAGCCCGGCCCTAGCATGGGCCAGTGGCCCGATGGGCCGGCCCGACCCGTATTTCAATTTTTTTAGTTATGAAATGTACAACAAAAAATTACTCTTTTTCACAAACACACCAAAAGGATGAATAACACAAACAATAAATTGTAGTACGCTAGGGATAAACATTCACCCAACCTTAAATAATAAAATATTACGAGTCTAGCAATTCAAAATAAATTAACAAAAAGAAATTATAGTACATGAGAAGTGAGAACTTGGTTCAAAATGACAATTTAAAATGAGTCTAACAATTCAAAATGTTATGAGTTCATTGAACACTTCAAAATGACTAAAAAGTGAGATACATTAGGGTTTATTGTTGGACTTGGGCCTAAAAATAAGTGGGATTTTTTCAAAAAAAAAATTATAGCATACTAAAATAATTTTTTTAATTAAATTTTTTTATATTTATTTTAAATGGGCCGGCCCGAAGCCTGATGGGCCAGCCCGGCTTGGCCCGTGTTTTAAATTGGGCTGAATGGGCTGGGCCAAAAAGGCCCGATTGTTTTTTGGCCCGACTTTTTGAGGCCCGACCCAGCCCAAAAAATGGGCTAATGGGCGTGACCCGTTAGCCCGGCCCATTTTTGACAGCTCTATATAGAAATGTGTTAAAATGGTTATAGATGGACAAATCACATTTGTTATGCACTCAGATGATTGTAAAGTCAATCACTAGATGTAGAGAAAAAATTGTTTGAGAATTGGAGTAAATAATGAAGAACTAATTGGTCCCGAAGGACCATATTTTAGTTCAATTGAGACACAATAATGTACCTTGCTAACTATTCATGTTATGATATATTATTTGTTACTTTGTTATATTAGATATGCAGGTTATTTGTGTGATGCTCATAATGAAATTCTAGCACTACATAAAGAAAGTCGAAAATGTGTTTGACTGAGGTCTATGATTGAAAACATATAACAATCTTGCAGTTTGTCTTCTAGAAGAATGAATGCAACAATCCTTTATGAATATAATATCATGTGCATTGCTCAGTTGAAAGGATGGTACATTAAGCGAGATAGAACAAAAGTATGTTTTTTCAAAGTTCTATTTCACATATGATCTTCAGAAGAGTTGTGATCTAAACATTCAACAAATTTGTTCGTGTGATAATCTTGAATGCCTTTTACAAAGTAACTCCCAAGTAAAATGTTTGAGCAGCCAGACAAAAGATTGATATTTATCGTCTCAGAGATGATTATTTGGTTGAGGGGGAGAAATAAAGATTTACTACTAAACACGCAAGTAGGAATATTTTTATGGCGATCTTATTCATTGGAATATTCCCTACGTCATAAAGTCGTTTTTGATCATTTCACACGTATTAATAAATGTAATTGATTTTGTATGTGAAAGAGATAATATTATGAGTTATTTTACAAAATTGTCTTTAATAAATGATATGTAAAAGATAAATTAAAGAATTGAAAGAAGATAAAGTAATATATAGTTAAGGGTATAATAGAAAAAGTAATTCGTTGATATTGTAAAGCGGTGTATAATTTAGGACAATTTTTTTTTTTCCAAAACGATTTATAACTTAGGACAGGGGGAGTATCTTTCTAGAGAACGTAATTTCAAACATTGAAACAAACACATAATAAGTTTTATGCTCCAAAGACTTTTGTTAGCATTACCTTTTATCATTCTTTAAAAATTAAATATCTTTATTTTTTGAAATAATCAATTAAAGTTACACAACTTTGCTTATAATTATCGATAAAAGCTAAAAGACAAAATTACTAGTGTCCGTTAGTTTTTATTGTATATGTTTAGATGAACAGAGTTTGGTAAAATAACGATAACAATATAATTTTGTTGAAAGTTTTAAAGTGTGTCTTTTGAACAAAATCTGAACATGAATAGTCAAAACTAGAAAAGAACTCGTACAAATAGCTAACAAATCGGATTTTCTATGATCATCATTTTACCGCATTCACATATTTAACACAACTATGGAACGTTGTAACGAGATTTTAAATTAAAAATAAATAAATATCAAAACTTAAAATTTAAACTATTTTGATCTCGATCCTATTATCACAATTGTTCTGGTTGCATGAATACAACAAAATATGTCTTCGAACAAATATGGTCCAAAGTGCTCCACAAGTGATTTTGAGAAACAAGAAAGTATGGGATTTCCTATTGCCTTTCCCGATTTCATCCTCCCATAGTACGCTTAGAGAAATGAAACCCATCCCAATCTCATGAGTCTAAAGTGATAATGCTAACGAGCGTAAAAAAAAACACTCTTTAAAGATTTTAAATATAATTTTTTATTAAAATTTGTGTGTTCAACATATTAAAAATTGTAGCATTCGATTTTTTCTAAAGAATAATTACTAAATTTAAATTTTTTAAAGAATATTCAAGAACACTTGTTGGTAGGACACCTGTTCTTTCAACATTTTAAAATTGTTCGCCTTACTAAAAAATAGTTACAATCCAAACAAATTTCGCACAAAAAATAGTAGATCGAAGTTACGATCTGGTCAGAAATTACGATCTAATCGAAAGCAAATTTGAGGTGTCCCAAAAACGAGTTAAGATCATCTTCATTTATAAAAATAAATAGAAATTGTCATTAAGAAAGAGATAGATACAAAAAATAGATAGTGAATCCTATTATTAAATGGGTACCACTATCATTAATTATTTCCAAGATTTTTTTGTGTCTTTATCTCTTCAAATAAAAAAAATGGAGAAGAGTTTAAATAGAGATGATTTTAACTCCTAAAAACAACCAATTAAAGTCAGCTACGAAACACGAGGTCTGCTTCATGTCCTCTCATCTCACACTTACCAATATCTTTACCCACTTGCCCGCACGAATGGCTCTGTCAGTACTTGCACGTGTGCCTCTCATTCTTTTCATACTTGATACTCCCTATATTTTGTGGGTCCCTTTGACCACTGGCAAAATGTCATATCTATGATGTTAGTATTATACTTCACGTGCTATCAACTCACACATTTGGCTAGTGCCATGTTTGGAGCATACCCTAACTACATTATATTGATTGATTCGTTTTTGACGTTTTCCTTTCTTTGCTATCTTTCACAACAATTCTCATACGTCGCATTCTATCTATCTTATCTTATTCGATAAGCATTTTCAAGTTGGAGTCATCCTAGTTAGCTAGTGAGTTTCATTTTCAACCTCTATCATTTTATACATATAGCTTATTCTTTTCCTTTTAATTTCTTGTATATGCATTAATTTAATTTTCTATATATTGAATATGATACTACTCATATTTCATGTTCGTCTGGCTCTATAGATATGTTCATGCCATGCACTGTTGACCTAGAGTTACAATACGATTTTTATAAACAAAACAAGTTTGTTTCGTATGAATTGTATTGTCTTAGATTGGATATATGGTAGAGTGCACAAATAATTCAATTACATCAATCAATGAGTCTTCGAGTTTTAAGGAAATATCTGTGTTGTAAATGTCACACTGGCTATCATTCTTAAAAATAATGGGCTCCAACAAGCTCGTAAAGGTTAAAATATATGATTGATCTATGTAAATATACCTCATTTGTATTTTGGTCCTTGTAATTTTTTTTTGAAATCCGTACTTGCAAAATTTTTTGTTTTTTAAAATAGTCCCTGGGCCTATTGAACTGCTAGGTGGCACACTGATGCTGACGTGGCACACACTGACTGTGCATAAGTGGCCACGTGACATCTGACGTGGCAATTAAAAAAATTAAAATTAAAAGAAACATTTTTTAATTTCGAAAAGGATTTTTCTGTATTTAAAATTAAAGTAAATTTGGAAATTGATTTTCGAAAAAAAAACGAAAAATTAGATTTTTTTCGAAAATACTTTTTTTTTCTAAAAAAGTAAAAAATCCAGGAACTTAATTTTAAAAAAAAACCAAATTCAAAATTAAAAAAAATTCAGTAATTTAGAAAAATATTAATTCTAAAAAAGGAAAAAAGTCTGGAAATCAATTTTCCAAAATTAGAAGAAAAAAACTCGAAATTAAAATTTAGAAAACATATCTTCAGATTTTTTTGTTCAAAATTTAAAAGTTTTAAAATTTTAATTTTTTAAAAATTAAAAACCTGAAAAAAAAAGAAATTAAAATTTCAAAAATTATACAATCTGAAATTTTTTGAAAAAAATCTAAATATTTTTTTTTAAAATGTAAATAAATTTTCGAGAAAAAAATCAAATTTCATTTTCTAATTTTTTTGTTTTTTTCGAAAATTAATTTCCAAATTTTACTTTAAATTTAAATACAGAAAAATCATTTTCGAAATTAAAAAATGTGTTTTTTAATTTTAATTTTTTAACTGCCACGTCAGATGCCACTTATGCACAGTCAGCGTGTGCCACGTCACCATCATTGTGCCACCTAGCAGCTTCAATGGACCCAGGGACTATTTTAAAAAACAAAATTTTTTGTAAGGACGGATTTCAAATTTTTTTTTTACAAGGACCAAAAACCAAATGAGGTATATTTGCAGGGACGAGTCATATATTTTAACCGCTAGTAAAAGATTCAAATTATAAAGAGAAGAAAATCGATATCATTTTTTCTATACTACTACAACGCAACTACTTTATTTCATTCATCATAAAAGATTGGCAAAATACTTATTTTGATCCTTTTAAGTTCAACAAAAATATCGGGTTAGTTCTTTAAGTTTTTAAAGTTTCAAATAAGTCTTTTAAGTTGTTAATTTAATGTACCTATTTAAAATTTTTTAAGTTTTTATGTTTCAAATAGGTCGTTAAAAAGGTAATAAGGACCTATTTGAAAGTTAAAAAAATTAAAAAATCTGATGTTTTTGTCAAATTTAAAGTTCTAAAAGGTATTTTGCCTAAAAGATTCAATGCATATTGAAAAATAGCGAAAAGGTAGCTATAGATGTAGCTAGGGATGTGCAAAATATTCAGTTAACTGAACCAAACTACTAACTGAACTGCACTTACCCATATTTTAACTGAACCACTTCATACAGTTTTGAACTGAACCACTTTTTACAAACCAATTTAAATTCAGTTTATAAACCAGTTCAAAACCGGTTTATATATATGAATTGATTTTTATCTTAGTTTAATTTTTTCAAATACATAAACAACATTAACACCAGCTATAAACCACGCCCAATCATCAAAATCACCACTTTTCATCAACATCTACCTAATCCCAAATCCAACTAAGCTCATTCCACAACAAAATAAAAAACAAAAATTGAAGAACTAACAGCTTTTCACGGAGCTCAGGAGTATCTTTGAGGGTTCCAAGGGTATTAACGAGTCTCTGAAACGTCGAAACGGCGGTGTTGATCTGAAAAATTCCGGCAGCCACCGCTTGCGTTGGGTCTTGCTTCCCGTTGATCGGTCCGCCGCGTTTCGAACCGAACGGTCGGCCAGCTTTAATATCCTGGAAGGCTTCGGGAAGTGGAAATAAGCTTAAACATTTCACCTGTGGTTTTACCTCTCGCCGGAGTCGAAGTCGCTTTGTGTTGAAACCGTTACCGGACGTGATGTTTTTGCTCTGAGAGAACTCCGAGTAAAAAACGCCGTCGGAATCGCGAGGAAATCGGTGAAACCGCTGGTGAAATCGGGAAGTGGTGAACGGATTCCGTTTGGTGACGGTGAGTTTGATTTTGTGTTCTCCGGTGAGTTGTTTCAAAGTAGTGAAATTGCATGTGTTAGAAGGGTTTGATTTTTCAATGCCTTATATACATGAAACTGTTTTGAAGAAAGATTTGGTTAGAATTGCTGAGCCATTGATTGAAAAGGAACCATTGAAGCTTTGGATTACATTGAAAAGAAATTTGATGAATATAAACCGGTTTAAAAGTGGTTCAAGTCTGCAGAAATCCGGTTCAGTACGAAAACCGGTTCAAAACCGGTTAAAAATAAGTAAACCGGTTTAAAACTATAAACCGGTTCTGAACCGGTTCTAAACTGGATTGAAACTGTTTTTAAGAATTAACCAGTTTTTATTGAAATGGATTTTATGAACTGAACCAAACCATTTATATGGTCCAGTTCAGTGCAGTTCATGAACCATGAACACTCCTAGATATAGCAAACTTTACTAAAGTGTGAGCCATCCCATTTGCCTCCCTCCTACTTAACTGAGTATAAAATTTTTTTACATTTGTTTGCCTATAATTCTTAATCGTAGTGCCAAATTCAATGGTATCACCCTTGCGGGTAGTTTAAACCTTGAGCCACCAACTTGGTGCAAATTGAAAGAATAATGTATGGACTAGTATCACTTCGATTATAAATGCACTAAATATTAAATATATAAAAGAAACGATAAATATGTCTTAAAATTTTGAATGAAAATGTAGTGTTGTCCTTTTCTGGTCCTTGAGCATTGACCAATTGTTGTCACTTGTCACCGACACTCCCATAGGCTCCCAAACATTAGTGTATAGAGCCCTAATTTGACTTGATGGGTGAACAAGGGTGAATATTGGATCCTTGTATTAAAAGTCGTTTTGACATGAGGTTTGTTCTGTTGGTTATAACAACGAACTTCCATGATGGGGTGATTCTGACGCAGTCAGAAGCGTAGGCTAGCAAGCGCTAAACCTAGGTTGAAAGAAACAAGTTTGCAAGCGACAAACTTGTGACAATAGGGTTCCGGAATCCACCAGAAATTGAGAAAAACTCTCTAAAATATTATTGATTGAATAAAAGTTGCCTCTTAGGCTACAACTGTTAAGCTTAAATAGGGAAATAACAAACCCCTAATGGGCCGAAAAATAACAAACTGAAATAAAACAAAAAAATAACAAACTAAAATAAAACAAATAAAATAACAAACTAAAATAAAACAAATAAAATAACAAACTGAAATATTAAAAATACTATAAAAACCCTCCTACATCAGACTCCTCCACTTCTGAAGAACTCGACCCCGAGTTCTCATTCTGATAAAAAGCTTCTCATGCATGTTGACTCCTCCAATGAACAAGAGACCACCCTCCTGGATCCCATTGATCTTCAATGTTCTTCTGATCTAAATCATTCTGTGCAACATCATTGCTTGTAATTGGAAGCCTAGGTGAAGAATTTCTAACCATGGGATCCTTTTCAAGGTCAGGGAGTTGGAACAAATTATCATCAGAACTAATACCATGTCCATCTGAATATTGAGATGCATCAAAGGACCTAACACTTTCTTCACGGTCAAAACTTAATACATTTGGTTCCTCTCTTCGAGTTTCAAAGTTCCAATTATTTGTCACGCGTAATTTGGGATATCGAGGACCTAAACTCTCCACTCCTATTAAACTAGACATGTTATCTCCGGCCTCTTGTAGTATGTCCTTAATTTGAACTTGAGCAAGGTCACGCTGCAAGGTCAGCTCCTTCACCTTAAAAGCCTCCAAGCTTTTTTCACTACTAGCATGGTCATTAATTGGTGAATTTCTTTCAGAAGTGTCCAATTTTTTTACACCTTTACCATCTTTCAAGTCCTGCAAACCGTGAGAAAATTTACTTTTGCCGACTCAGTTGACTTGCACTGCTGTTTTTTTTCCTTACTGTCATGACATCAATCTCCTCAATAATTCGATAAACCTTTGAAGAACCTGAATCCATAATAATTTGATTGTTTGCACCATGTGGAACCCTAATTGGTACACCTCTCCTGTTCGGATTGTTTTTGTTGACGAAGTCGTCCACTCTAGTTGTTAAAACCGCAATCTGATCTGATAACGTCTTGACCGTCGCGGCTAAAACATCAAAGCCCGCCTTCGTAACATGTTGATCTCCCATGGCTGATCACGTTAGGAAAAGAACAGGAGAAACCTGCTCTGATACCAACTGACGCAGTCGGAAGCGTAGGCTAGCAAGCGCTAAACCTAGGTTGAAAGAAACAAGTTTGCAAGCGACAAACTTGTGAAAATAGGGTTCCAGAATCCACCAGAAGTTGAGAAAAACTCTCTAAAATATTATTGATTGAATAAAAGTTGCCTCTTAGGCTACAACTGTTAAGCTTAAATAGGGAAATAACAAACCCCTAATGGGCCGAAAAATAACAAACTGAAATAAAACAAAAAAATAACAAACTAAAATAAAACAAATAAAATAACAAACTAAAATAAAACAAATAAAATAACAAACTGAAATATTAAAAATACTATAAAAACCCTCCTACATCAGATTCACATTTGAACGATAAGTTGTTGGATATACAAGAGAGGTGACACATATTTCTTTTCTTTTATTTATTTTTTGTTTGGATAGAGTAAAAAAAAAGTAGAGTAATGTTAGAAACACTTTCTTTCTAACACTCTTTAATACACACTCTCTTATTGAGTTAAATAATATTGGTTTCACACTTTATAAATAGTTTTCACATAAAATGATGAGTTTTATGTTGAGTGCATAAAATAAAAGAGTAGGTATTATTGAAAGTGTTAAAAAAAATGTTCCTTGACACTCCTCAAAAAAGTATTCACTCTTATATTTTGTTGGGCAATTTTTATGAAGTTTCAAAAAGTTAAGAAACCAATTTAAAAATATAAAAATAAGGACCACTTTGAAGTTAAAAAGTTAAGGACTTATGTAATTCTTTTTTTTTTCTTAGTGTGAACAAAAGGCTCGTTTGGATTGATTTATTCTTGAACTTATGCAAATAAATAAGTTTTTATGAATTATTTATAAACTTGTCAAAATAATTTATAAAAAACAGTAAATAAAGATACAATTTATGTTATTATTAAATACTTATGAATCAAATAAAATTTTGTTTATTTACATAAACTATTTTTTTATAAACTCAAAAATAAATTAATCCTAACGGACCTTTTTTTAAGGGTAATCCTAACAAACCCTTATTGAATTAAATTCGATTGTTATTCAAAATTAAATTTTGAGATGATTTCTTGATTTTTTTTAAGAATGATAATTGCTTGATTGTGGGCTAGGCTAGAGATGCAAATAATCTGGACCCATCACACATGTAAACACAACGACCATACCCCGACATTGTCAAGTGCACAAAAAGACTAACACTAATGACGAAGAATGAGTAACAGTTCGAACTTGACGTTGATAATGATTAATAGGAACTATGGGATTTGCTAGTTGCTACAGGGTTAAATCATGATTACTAACACAACTGGTAAATAAGGGTGTGAGCATTGTGGAAACTGGGTAGCTTTAAATTTATTTTACTATTGACTTTTATATTCGATGATTGATCCATAAATCTCTCAAATTGCTCGTATTGTTCAGCAAAATGATCATTGAAGTTATGGTTTGATCAAGGTTTACTCATAAAAAATAATGATAAAAAGTTACAACCGAATCGGGTAAGCAATTTGATGGGTTTATTCAATGATAATATTTACATTTTACTTAGCTTAGGATGGCCCATATATCCACTTGAATGATATTGTATGGTCTAGGACCATACACGACATTAACATGTGTTAGTGATGACTTCTTTTCTCTTTTTCAGTTCCCACATAACACACCTTGATGGAAAAAAAATTCTAATTCTTTTGAGCCTAATCAATCTTTGATTTCAATCTTCTTATTTCCTTTACAGCTTATTAGTTGATTGTGATCTGTTGACAAAACTGTATTATAATGGTTTGGAAAGTAGTTTGCCTTTAATAATTCAATCAAGAACAGCTTTTTATAGCATCCCATGATCCACTTATGAGCTATAACAAATTAAAGTACATGAAAGACAATAGTTGAGGTACTAGCTCTACTACTACATGTGACAAAAGGAAGGTCTCATCGACATGCCATGATTATTGCATGTTTCGGTTTATGTAAGATCATTCCTTTTCCCTTTTAGTGCCATAATAGACGTTGTCCATTTGTAAATTTAGTATCTTTTTCTCTAAGGTGATGAATATGCACTACTACTAGCATGAATTTCTCAACCTCGAGCTTACTTAGTCAATCCATATCACTAAGTGTAAATAGAAATTTCAGGGTGGACATGGTTTGGTTCGGGATGAAAACTGAATCAAACCGAACTGAACTGTTTGTTAAATTAAAAATAACTGAACTGAACCGAACTGTTCTAAACTGAACCGAATTGAACTGTTATTATTGGTACCGTTGAAAAAAATATAAAAAAAAACAAACGAAATCAAATTTTAGTTACCGAACTGAACCAAACTGTTTTGAATCGAACCAAACTGTTTTGAACTGAACTGTTTCAGTTCAGTTTCAGAATTGTTAGTAATGGTTCAGTTTTTTTTGCTTAGTTCAGTTCAACAGTTCGGTTCAGTTTTTTGGTTTTTTTGCCCACCCCTAAGAAATATTAATCGATTCACCCGATCCATATCACTAAGCAGTGGCGGATGCCAACTAAAAATTCCATTTTAGTAGTAATGATGTACATGATGCCAACTAAATACCCACATTACTTGAGTAAAAAACATACCAGCCATCACAGAGTAAAACTACTCCAATTACTTAATATCTCATTTATTGATAAATTGATCAATTACTCATTTATATTTTTTCATCTTACTCATATATATTTCTTCATCTTATATGCTACAATTTGTCCTTACATATTAGTAGAAAAATAGAGTCAAAATATGTTATGTGAATAATGTATATATCAAACATGCTCTATCATTTTGGGACAGAGAGAGTACTTTTTTTATTGTTCAGTAATACTTGCATTATTCTCAAGTCAATAACTTCCACTTTGTATTTATGACAATGTAAATATACCAATACTTGATTAAGAGTAATTTTGTAAAAGTATTATTATTTCTCTTTCATTTATATTATTGTAGATGTTTATTTTACTTCCAGCTTAGAAAATCTCAAATACCATGTATTTTTTTTTGGTAAAATAGTATTTTATTTTCGTCATAATACCATGTATTTTTTTTTGGTAAAATAGTTTTTTTTTGTCAAGTAGCCTAGTGGCTGAAGCTCACATATTTAAATATAGAGAAGTGGGGTGTCCGGGGTTCGAACCCCAACCCCTGCATATATTATGCATTGTTCCTACCAGCTGAGTTAAGTTCACCGGTAGTGTAAAATAGTATTTTTAGTATTACAATATATGAATATTGCCTCCACAATCTAAAATTTATGGCTCCGCCACTGTCACTAAGTGTTAGTATATATATATATTATTTTTGAAAAAAGTATCAATATATAGATGAATTGTATGATTGATGTATTTTATTATTAGGTTATTTTTAATCCAATTCATCCATTATAATCCAAATTAAACTTTATCAAACCTATCCATTTACTACTCCAAATGGGGATGTATGGAGTAGTTTGTAACCAATGGGCTTTATGGGCCCATGTATAATGCAAATAATCTTAGAAAAACACAAAATGACTTTAAAATTGCTCTTCTCACAAAGGGAATTGCTCATTCCTATAAAAAGTTCCCAAAATACTCATACGTGAGTTAAGTCACGTTTGATATATACCAACGTAAGTTAAGTCACATTGGGCCAACGTGAGTTAACTCACGCTCGGTACATGCCAACGTGACTTAAGTCACATAGCTTTTTTGTATACAACAACAAAGGCAGAACACAAAACCATTCTCTTTCAAAACCTTAGAATACAATTTTGCTCCCTCCAAGTGCGATTTCAACCATTTTTGAGCCAATAAACGTCAAATTCTACCCCAAAATCAAGTAAGTGTTTATTATTCTATTGCATTGGCTGTTTATGGTTTAAATTTTGGTTTTTTTGGAGAAATTTCACATATTTAGGTTTTTAGGGATTTGATTTGCATGTTAGTTTTTAGGATTGTTAATGATGAAATAAGTTAGGAATTGTAGTTTAAATGTTGTTTAGAGTAAGTTTGACTCAAATGTGGTAGTTTATAGATTAAAATTGGACAATGAACTCAAAGTGTTAATGTTGCACTCTAGGTATTTGATAAAATGTTTCAATGATTTTTTTTATATTTGCATTGTTAATGATGAAATTAGTTAGAAATTGAATTGTTAATGTTGATTATAGTGAGTTTGAGTGCAATGTGGTAGTTTAGAGAATGAAATGACACAATATGGTAGTTTGGGTACAATGTGAATTGTTGTGGTTGATTAGTTCGAAATGACACAATGTCCCTATGAAAATAATTGATTGTTTGCATTGTTTTATGTTGTGTAGATATGTCTGAGAGACCGGACAGGCTGAGAGCAAGCAGGGAGAGCATGACACAGAGTGCACAGGCCGAAAAGGCGGTTGCGCGCCCTCCTGTTCGAAGGAGACATGGCGTTAGGCGCAGTAGGAGTGAAAATGTGGAGGGGACGTCGTCCCAGACGGGTGCGTCCCAGGTAGTGGACCCCACACAACAGCATGAGCGGCCTCGGGCACAGTATGAGCAGCTTCAGCCTCAACATCAAGAGGGTGAGGCCCAGCCGGAGGCTCAAGAGGAGGCCGGACCGGAGGGTTTTCCTGGGGGCCCTATGACATGTCGCATCTAACGACTTTCGGTAGACACGTGACATGCATGCTTTGGAGCGATGCCACGGTAAGTTTTCTTGTTTAATTTTATTTAGTTACGGGTCAATTGATATGTTTATTTTAATTTAATTTTATGATTTAAGTTTTATGTTAAAATATTTTAATTACGCATCAATTTAATTAGGCGTCAATTTAATTGTTTATTTTAAGTTTATTTTACGATTTAACTGTTATGTTAAAATATTTTAGTTACACGTCAATTTAATTACGCGTCAATTTAATTGTTTATTTTAATTTAATTTTACGATTTAACTGTTATGTTAAAATATTTTAATTACGCGTCAATTTAATTATTTATTTATTTTAATTTTACGATTTAATTGTTTTTGTATTTCAGTTTCGGAGGACGCATCGGGTGACCCCCTGCCTCGCACGAGAAGGGGCTTAAGAGTGAGAAGTTGACAGTCCCGGGACGGGAAGCTTTATGGTTCTATGAGCGGGTGGATGGATCCGGTCTTGCCCCCTCCTTCAGACTGGGTACGAGAGCAATAGCCTTGGCCTCATCACCGCTTTTCCATGACATTTGCCGGTACTCGGGTTGGATCATGACCAGCAGTACGACGATGTGCCTTCACTTACCGGAGTGGGTTCTCAGGCAGTACAACTATGTCCAGACCATTCCCATATCTCATACGACGTTTGAGGCTCTTAGGGCAGATGATGTAGTTGTGGCCTTTCATGATTTTCTGGTCCATGTCCTTCCACATGGGCTTTGGGGTCGGCAGGCAGCAAAGGCTCGACAATGGAGGTATCAGCAGGGGTACATGACTTGGGTCTATAGGGTATCTCATCCTATTATGAGCGACCCTGCGCCCGTTGCTGAGTACACAGCTCTTGTCCCTCCTTTCGAGGAGGTTATTGTTCAGCAGCAGTATGCCAGACAGGTTCCCGACCCATTGTATATTATTGGGAACATCAGAGCCAGAGTCGAGTCAATATTGGAGTGTCCTGAGGTGCATCCATTCTTTACCGGTGTGTTGACGGGCATCCAGGAGGAGTATCACTTGCTGCAGGAGAAGTCGGTTCCCTGGATGAGGACTAGGAGCCATAGTCAAGAGGAGTAGGGTCTTATTCTAGTGTTTTTATGACATCTGTATATTTGTAGTTATTTTTATGATATTTTTGGGGATTTTGATGTATTATTATATTTACACTCACGCCTTTGCTCATTTTTATGACATTTTCATTAATTTTTCGGTTTAATTTTGCGTATTTTAATTTTGATTGAATGAATGATTCAAATCTTGAATGAATGAATGAATGTATGTATGAATGAATTATTGCATGAATGGATGAATACAAGGATGAAAATGGATGTATGGAAGTATGAATGAATGAAGAAATGAAAGAAAATAGGGAAAACACTCATTTCTGCATGTCCTGCTTGCTGACACAAACAGAACGTGAGTTAACTCATGTTGGGATATAACCTACATGCCTTAACTCACGTTTGGTACATCCAACGTGAGTTAACTCACGTAGCGTTCCTTTATAGGTCAGACAACACCTCATTTCTTCATTCTTCTTCATTTCACATCTAAAATCTCTAAAGACTCTCTCAAATCATCCAAACTCCAATTTCTTCAAGTTCAAATCAACTAACACTCCAATAACAAGTAAGTTTTCATAATCAAGTACCATCGACATTTTATGTTTATATGTTACATTTTTCCTCTTAAATTAGAAATTTTTTAGTTTTAGGGTTTGTTTAAATTTTGATTTTTTTTTTGGCAAGAAATGATAAAATGTTTACATGTTTATGTTGTAGTTTTTAGTTTTAGGGTTTATGTATAACTTGCACTCCAAGTGTTTGATGAAATGTTTGAATGAGTTTTTCATTGATTGTTTTTAATTTCTTATGGTCTAGATCTGAAACAATGGACAATTTGTTCAACGCTCAAGTATGCTTCAATGGTGGAAACCCTAATTTGTTCAAGGTTCGGGACGATGTCACGTTAAAAGAACTGAAGGATCAACTTGATGAAATCAACCAACGACTCAACCACAGAGACACAAGGAGGGTGGAATATGTTTGGTATGAACGTCCATCGTTCGACTTAGAGGGGAGAGATTGTTGTTTAATCGGCCAGAGTTAACAAACGACAACGACGTGAGGAGCATGTTCTCGATATCTGGTCAGCACAACATGTTCCCGAGGATCGAGATGGATGCTACGTTGCTGAGATCACCTGAAGATATTCTCAAGAGTTTGATTCGGCCAGATGAAGATGTTTAGGTATTATTATTATGTTGTGTCATTATTTTGTTGGATTTTAGTTTAATTCTTGTTAGTTTGTTGAAGATGTTGGTATTGAAGTGTCTTATACTTAGCGTAAAGGTTTGCTAGTCTCTTTAGAAACTCAAAGGAATGAAGAGAACACAACATGTATTCTGCCGAATCAACTATATAGGTTTTCACATCGAATTCCTTCGTATATGATGAGTGCCACAAAAAGGAATGAATTTCTAAGATGTTGTTTTGAGCTTGATCACGCTCCTCTGTCAATTGAAACTTGTCAGTTGGCAGGGCAGTAGGATTAAGTTCAAAATTATATATTGGGATGCATTCCTTTTTGTGAGTACTCATCATATATGAAGGGATTTGATTTGATAACCTATAAAGTTGATTTGGTAGAATACATATGTTGTGTTCTCTTCATTCTTTTGAGTTTTCAAACAAACTACCAAACTTTTACACTAAGTATAAGACACTTCAAAGCCAACATTTTCGGCAAACTTTCAAGAATTTAATTTAAATCCAACATCATGATGATACCACATATTTAGGGAGAATGTAATGTAACGTAACACTTCGTTTATTTGAACGGAGATGAAATTAAAACTAAATAAATTTGTTATATTCTATTAATTTTGGAATTTATTACGCGTACTTGTGTATTTTTAGTTATGATTTATTTTGGATAATGAATGAATTGTTGTTATTGATGTTTCGAAGACATGACATGACATGTTTTTGATGTTGAGTCAAAAGTAAGTATTTTTATATCGTCTCCACAGGGACTAGTACGATACTCCAAGCCTTTCAACAGCTGGTATCATTTTGAGTAAGGGGTTTATAAGATTGTTTGTTATAAACTATTGGAATATAAAAAGCGGTAATAAAGACGACAAGTAATAGGACGTAAAAGCGTTGAGATCGGAGTTCGTCAATCTAGCCTCGAAAATATTCTAATGATCATGCATATGGGTTCTAGCTTTTTAGCGAAATTATCATGTATCACTCGACAATATCATTCGTGTCCAAATGACGTCGTGAGATCGATCGTATCGTTTAATCGACGATTTCCCAATCTATTAAACGATCCGAAAGCTTTACGTTCCGACACTTTATGCGATTATCAAAACCCAATTCCATGTCTAGAATTTCTTATTTTGATAGAAGATTATTCTAAACCTAGATTCAAAAGTATTTGTCAATAACAATTAAATCAAGCATAAGAATGAAAAGCAAGAATAACTTCAATATCACATAAATTACTAGAATCATATATTTGCAAAATCAAAGATTACATCTAAGCTATATTGAGTACCTCCAATCCCAACAAGGGAAGGTTAGTTGGTCATTGTCATGACAACTGTACAAAAGTGGAAAGAAAGATGAAGATCCAAAGCGAAGTCTTGATTTCCCAAAGTCTTAGTTAATCCACACTCCCTTCACTCTTGATCCATGAAGATCACCTCTTTTAATCCTATTTTCTGTCTAAAACTATATCCTAAAATATTTCTAAACTGTAATAATTATATTCCAATAATCTGCTGAAAATGAGCTGAAAGGCTATAAATATAAACTGGTTTTTTCAAGGCTCGCTACAGCGATGAGCTGGTCGTTGTAGCGATCGAAGCTTTCTTGGCCATTGGGTTTGCTCCACGTTAGCCAAATGGGGTTCAAACCGCCTTTGGTCGCTATAGCGACCTGATTCATCGCTGGAGCGATGTAAACTTGATTTCTCTCTGCCTAGGCGCGCTGTAGCGACCAATCCTCCACTGTAGTGAGCCAGCCTTTACACTTCTTCGTGTTTCTTTGCTTAAATCATGTCCTGGCTTGCATTTTCCTGCACAAATGGATGGGGTAAGAAGTAAAAGCATAATTTGGCATTTGATCAATGATTCTGAGCTTTTCCTATGATAACTTGCGAAACAAGTAACATAAAGTGCTTAAATTAAATATGCATTTTAACTAATTTCTAGCACTTATCACTCTCCCCAACTTAAATCTTTGTTTGTCCTCAAACAAAGGACTCAAAAAATGAAATGTTTACAAACTTAGGACTCAAGTACAATACAAGCAAAGAAATAAAAAGTTTTCAGATCGCATAATTCAAATGTGGATTGCGCAGGCAAGTATGAGGTTTCTCATTAATCTATATATATACTGTGAATGCGACATAAGTCCTTAACACAAAATTCATATCACACAATGCAAGTCAATAACATAATTAACAATGAACCACACCTAACACATTTCTTTGAAAGTAAATGAAACAAATTGAAATCATGAAGTGAGGGTTTTGAACACACATCCGGTAAATCTGCTAACATCTTGATTAAGTTATGTGTCCATCCAAATATCATCTCAAAAAGCACAAAAGCATAGATCAAAAGGTCTTTGAGGGTTGTAACTTGGCTTGGTTTCCAAAAGAAATGTCATATGTGGGAAAAATTGAATTCAAATGGCAAAGCATAGAGGAACATTCTTTCTATTTACACAACTTCCTCCAAATTCTCATTATCAACCCTTGGTGATATACAAATAGTACTTTGATCTTGACAAGTTTTTTGATTTATTGAATTTTCTCTTTTTTTCTTTTCTTTTTCTTTTTCTTTCTTTTTTATTTTCTTTTTCCTTTCTTTTTCTTTTTCTTGTTGTCAAGATCAATTTTTCAAAGTTCACCATTACTTGACATACAATACCTCCCTTTTCTCCCCAACTTATTCAAAATAATACCCTAATTGAATGTTCCCTTATCATCAGGCAAGGGACAAATAAACATGATGGTTTAGGGTTTAAAATGAAGGTAAGAATATCAGAATCCAATAGTGATTTAACTATGAACTGGATTTTGAAAAACTAGGGCAAATTCATTAAGCATTGTGCTTATGAATATTGACAGTTCAAAGTTAAGGATTCTGATTCATTAGGCTCAAATGGGGTTAACAAATACCCACTTTCTCACTGGGTAGGCTTTTTATGGTCAAGTGTTTCTTCTCAATTTCAAAAAGGATGCCTTGATCATTTCTGTGCTTTCATACAATTCAAAACAAATATCAGATTTAACATAAAACAACCGAGTGAAACAATGAATGCCGGTCTCCTGCATATATGTAAAGCACTTGAGGATTCCTCACATTTAAGCTAGTTCTAATGGTTCACATAATAAACATGTTATCGCGGAGAACTAAATGAGATAAATTTTGTGCAAAGTACTCGTTTTAAATTCAAGTACACACCTAGAAAAGCAAGAAACAAGTACCTTAGCTTTGCGCACATCAAACAATTTCAATCATTATCATTATCATGCATCTGTTGGTGATTCACAAATCTATGGCTCATTCAACATTATTGCACATAAATAATAGTGCATAATTAAACATAAGTTCATCACAAGAAGTTAATGGGAGTTAGTGGCATTGAAATCTGTAACAAACAGGTTTTTCTGTCATCGCTACATCGGACCACCCATCGCTATAGCGAGCGCAGAGTCTGAAGGATCTTCAGACTCTGAATCAGAGTCTGAAGCTTCAGACTCTGATCTTCAGACTCTGAGGATCAAACGCTGAAATTTTTACTCGCCGCTACAACGACGAAAGTGATCGCTATAGCGACCATGACAGAATACATAATTTTTGAAAATTGAAATGTACCACATTCCCTTCATGTGAAAACTTTTATGAGGATTATAATAAAGCATAAATACTTACAAAATTGGGTTGCCTCCCAACAAGCGCTTGTTTTACGTCGTTAGCTCGATGCCAGTTTCGTTAAGGTGGCCAAAATGAGACGAACATCACATCAGCCTTTGTATTCCTTTTCTTTGGGAGGAATTCTATGAACTTGAAGTAGAGCTGATGTGGAGTCCATATCCTCCCTAACCAGAGTTTGCTGAACAAGGAACATATGATATCTTTTACAAAATCAATTTCTGCCTTGCTCACTTTCATCCCCTTCTTTTCATAAATTTCTTCCTTGTTAAGAAACTGTTCCTTTTTCTCTATAACCATCACTTCTTCATTATCAACAGTTTTGGCCTCTTCAGAATCTGACCACTCTTGAGGAAATTCTACTTTGTATGGTATCTCTATTTCTTCCACTAATTTCCTTATACCACATCCTTCAAACATTATCTCTTCCTCACTTTCATCAACATCTTCTTCAACAATCTCTCCGAATTTAAGAGTGGATTGATTGTTGGTTTGAACATCCATGATTCTTGGTGAAAAATTTAATTGAACTTGCAAAATTTCCAATTGACTTGATAAAGCTCTCAATCTTTGGTTGGTATTTTGCATGTTGATCATGGATTGTTGTATGAACATATTCAAAATTTTCCATTGTTGACATTTGTTCATCTTCAGAAGGATATTGTTGATACTGTTGATAGGATTCATACTCAAATGGAGTATAGAAGTTGAAATAATCATGATCAACCATGATTTCGTTTATGTTGAGAATTTGAAACAAGTATAACTAACAAGAAACTTTTCTTTGTATAACAAAGAGGGTTAATGCAAACAAACTTTTACAATATACAAAAGAAACGAAAAATATTAACAAGATATATACAAATGCTCAAAACAATACAAATTGTTGTGATGCTTAAAATATCTAAACACCAGTCCCCGGCAGCGACGCCATTTTGATGTTGAGTCAAAAGTAAGTATTTTTATATCGTCTCCACATGGACTAGTGCGATACTCCAAGCCTTTCAACAGCTGGTATCATTTTGAGTAAGGGGTTTATAAGCTTGTTTGTTATAAACTATTGGAATATAAAAAGCGGTAATAAAGACGACAAGTAATAGGACGTAAAAGCGTTGAGATCGGAGTTCGTCAATCTAGCCTCGAAAATATTCTAATGATCATGCATATGGGTTCTAGCTTTTTAGCGAAATTATCACGTATCACTTGACAATATCATTCGTGTCTAAATGACGTCGTGAGATCGATCGTATCGTTTAATCGACGATTTCCCAATCTATTAAACGATCCGAAAGCTTTACGTTCTGACACTTTATGCGATTATCAAAACCCAATTCCATGTCTAGAATTTCTTAGTTTGATAGAAGATTATTCTAGACCTAGATTCAAAAGTATTTGTCAATAACAATTAAATCAAGCATAAGAATGAAAAGCAAGAATAACTTCAATATCACATAAATTACTAGAATCATATATTTGCAAAATCAAAGATTACATCTAAGCTATATTGAGTACCTCCAATCCCAACAAGGGAAGGTTAGTTGGTCATTGTCATGACAACTATACAAAAGTGGAAAGAAAGATGAAGATCCAAAGCTAAGTCTTGATTTCCCAAAGTCTTAGTTAATCCACACTCCCTTCACTCTTGCTCCATGAAGATCACCTCTTTTAATCCTATTTTTTGTCTAAAACTATATCCTAAAATATTACTAAACTGTAATAATTATATTCCATATAATCTGCTGAAAATGAGCTGAAAGGCTATAAATATAAACTGATTTTTTCAAGGCTCGCTACATCGATGAGCTGGTAGCTGTAGCGATCGAAGCTTTCTTGGCCATTGGGTTTGCTCCACGTCAGCCAAACGGAGTTCAAACCGCCTTTGGTCGCTACAGCGACATGATTCATCGCTGGAGCGATGGAAACTTGATTTCTCCCTGCCTAGGCGCGCTGTAGCGACCAATCCTCTGCTGTAGCGAGCCAGCCTTTACATTTCTTCATGTTTCTTTGCTTAAATCATGTCCTGACTTGCATTTTTCTGCACAAATGGATGGGGTAAGAAGTAAAAACATAATTTGGCATTTGATCAGTGATTCTGAGTTTTTCCTATGATAACTTGCGAAACAAGTAACATAAAATGCGTAAATTAAATATGCATTTTAACTAATTTCTGGCACTTATCAGTTTTTTAAAAAATATAAATAACATATTGTATGTTTGGGGTATTAAAAAAATAACATCTTTGTGAAAAATTGATGGAATCTTAACTTACTTAAAACTAACATGAGTTAACTCATGTTGGCTTTGTACCTATGTGACTTAACTCACGTTGGCTCAACGTGACTTAACTCACGTTGACGCTACCAAACATGACTTAAATCACGTGAAAGATATTTTAGGCGGATCACGTAGGAGTGAACAATTCTCTTTAGGAGAAAAACAATTCTCAAATGACTTAAAAAGAAAACAAAACCCAGCATGGTTAGACGTTGACTTTCAAAACTCAAAACGATTTTCGAATTCAACTTCTGAGGATGGTAAAAATACTCGGAAGGAAATTTTTATATAATTTTTCTAATATGCTAGAAGGTTATTGTATAGAACTTAAGTTTTGTAATTTAATAGAAAATGTCATTTGAATTCAAACTTTTGTAACTTAATAGAAATTGTCATTTGAATTCGAACTTTGTAAAAAATAAGTCGGTACGTATATTACTACCTAATTGCTTTAATACCTAGCAGTAGATATGCACATTACAAAATATAGATCCTTAATAACTACCACTAGGCATATATGTAGCAAGTATGCAAGAGAAACTAACTCATATGCAAAACTACACAAAAGGGGTGCACTTCAACAAACAGGGGCTGCAAATCGAACCCAAAAAATATATATATGGGTTAACTAGTATTCGACTTTGGGCCATAATTAAATTAAAAAATTGCTCTTTAGGCACCTATTGTTTGATGTCGGACACCCTAAACTGGTCATTTTATCCTCAACAGCAGTTAACTACCGCTCGCTGGTAAACGGAAGTTAGCTGACATTCTCTTCTACGGCACCTAACTGTCGTTCGTGGCTTGTCCAGGAAAACCAATTCACAAACTTGTGTGTTGTGAGTGCTATGTTTGCATTCATCATTGGGTGTGTTTAGTATGTCATCATGCATGTGATTGTTTCATGTCACTTGGAAAATGGCAGTTCAAATGCCATATTCTTCTAAAATCTTGAGAAATAACATTCTAAAATATAAATGCCCCCCTCCTTTGAAGACTGCTTATTAATATTATATTTTTCTTTTTCAGGCATTTCAAGAGCATGGAGAAATTAAGGAAGGGCGTGTGATTTATGATAAAGTCACAAGAACATCATTTGGATATGGATATATCCCTTACAAACATATGAAATCAACTTAGAATGCATTGAGTGCAACTACACATGCATGATGACTGTAGCCCTTCCATATTCCAAGTGACATGAACCAATCGCATGCATGATGACACACTAAACACACCCAATGATGAATGCAAACACACCAACCACAACATGTAAAGTTTGTGAATTGGACAAGCCACGAACAATAGTTAAGTGTCGTAGGAGAGAACACTTAGTTAACTACCATTCACCAACGAATGATAGTTAATTGTCGTTGGGTGTATTTTGTCATTTCGTGGTGTCTGGGAGCAAACAGTGGGTGCCTAAAGAGCAACTTTCTTAAATGGATCATGACTTCATTTGGTTTGTATGCCTTTTTGAATAAAATTATAAGCAATGAATTATGAGTGAATTTCTCTTCCAGCACCCCCCCCTTTTTTTTATTGCGAGTGCCTTTTTGTTATACAATCCGAACATATCACATATATTCAAAAAAAATCGTGACTTTTTGTAGGCCTAGATTGTACAATCCAGAAGGAGGCGTTTGTGAATTTCTTGATCGACCCACATGAGGGAAGATCAACATTTAGGCCAGCAGATGTTCTAGTGTACATGCGGGTAGGAAGGAAATATGTATGTGCGGACTTGACTGAGGTTTTACCATTTGTGGGATTGGGACTTTTATTGTGGGACAGGTAAATCCCAAAGCCGCTTTACGCAAATTAACCAAACATGAGAAAATGTGTTATGACAATCAACATACTTTTATATCATTTGTGTTTGACGTTGTTGACTTTCTAGTATAAAAGGTTGTGGGTTTTCTACAAAAAGTTCAAATGGTCATGCATAGCAATGTTGTGTCTCATATATATATATATATATATATATATACAAACAAATAGACAGACATATAAATATGCAAATAGACAGACAACTCAAATGGACCACAACATTGCTATGCATGACCATTTGAACTTTTTGTAGAAAACCCACAACCTTTTATACTAGAAATGGTCATGCATATGCAAATAGACAAATAGTACAAACATATGGTTCCAAAAACACTTTAGAGAGATAGACATACAAACATACATACAAACAAATAGACAGACAGATAGATATATTTTTTTTTTGAAGAAGCAAAAAACTATATTAAAAGAAGAAAAGCGCCAAACAAGCACAATGTGTCCCTAAGAAGGATTGAAAACAATGTCACATTATACAATTATAAAAAGGACAAAGTAAAACGAAAAAAAAAAGAAGAAGCATGCGGCCTATGAGCCTTCAACCATCACCAAGAATGGAATTTAAACCTTTCAATCGACTAAGCGAGAGGAAGCTCTTTGTTTCAAAAAATCCTTGAGGTACGTTCCTTCCAAATGACCTAGATACTAGCTAACTAGATCACTTGGAAGTAATGATGAATGTCCCGCTTGTAACATATGAAAACCACCAAACTGTAGAGTATGAAAACATGATATTTCTATGGACTGTCATTTCTTTTAAGATTTTATCTCCTCTCTCATCTCTCTCTCTCTCTCTCTCTCTCTCTCTCTCTCTCTCTCTCTCTCTTAAAAAACACAATTAAAAGAGTGTGTATTGACAATATTGTGAAAGAAATTGTGTTATAATAATTTATCTTCATTGATTCCTTAAATTCATAGAATCCTTTAAAATCTTAGAAATCCATAGTCATTTCAAATCCTTTAAAATCTTAAAAGTCATCAAAATCTTGCAAAATCTTTTAAATCAACGAGACTTTTTTAAACAAAAATTATCTTTTAAAATCCTAAAATCCAAGACACCTCCTTAGTAAAATAGAGAGGGAAAGTTTCACATAGAAAGAGAGAAGGGGAAAAATTTCAGAGAAAGAGAGAGAAAAGAGGGAATTTTGTTTTGATTTGGGGAAAAGGGTTAAAGAAAATAAGGGAGGCCGAAAAAAACACGCGGTCTTATTTTCTCGAAAATGTAAAGTTAAAAATAAGATGTGTTCATTTAGCCACGTTATCTGTGGCTAATTACAGTTCTTACCCACGATCAACTTAACCGTGACAAAAGAATCATGCTCGAACGCCAGTTTTCTTGCCGTGGATAAACAAACAATTTTATATAATTTGTTTTTAAAATTAAACAATACTAATATATATATATATATATATATATATATATATATATATATATATATCAATTATCTCAAATAAAACTTTTTATTTTTTAAACGTAAAGATCTCATCCCAATCCCAATCTCATCCCAATATCTTAATTGACAATATTTCTTGAACAACTAAAAAAATATGGGTTATTACCTTTAAAAATGAAAAATGATTATATGCTTAGAGTCTGAAATTTGAGTTGGTGTTTATTTGATTCAGGTTGAAAGATTAGTTTTGATCAAATGCAGATTCAATCAGTAACTTTTGCGTCGTTAACATTGCAGATCCGGAAACATGAGTATTTTAGTGGCTTGAATATAAGCATATTTGTAGGTATATGTACTCTGCCGTTTTATGCTATTAACTAGGGGTGTTCATGGTTCATGAACTGCACTGAACTGAACCATATAAATGGTTTGGTTCAGTTCATAAAATCCATTTCAATAAAAACTGGTTAATTCTTAAAAACAGTTTCAATCCAGTTTAGAACCGGTTCAGAACCGGTTTATAATTTTAAACCGGTTTACTTATTTTTAACCGGTTTTCGTACTGAACCGGATTTCTGCAGACTTGAACCACTTTTAAACCGGTTTTCTGCAGACTTTTTTTTTTTTTACGGACACAGTTTTGATAAAATACGTTGAATTTGTATAAGATCGTATAATGAATTGATAAAAAGTGAAGATCTGGAAAATAATGAAATGAAAGAACAAACAGGCATAATGAAAGGGAGAAAAAAGTGAAGCTACCATCTGGAAAGTGGTAGCTAACAAACAGGCACCGATAAGATCTTCTGTCGCCGATAAGATCTGGAAAATCAAACAAAATCAAAGGGAGAGTTGCACCGCGAATGAATTCGTTAGGGGATTGAAGATTGCGACGTCGGAGAAATTCACCGATTAGGATCATTTCAGGGAGAACGCGGCCGCGTGAATCGGTTCTGTTGATGATTTCGAGGTAGAGAAGGATGAATTTCTGAAGGTGAAAGTGTTATTGAAAGTGAAAAGTAGAATCAGTAAGATACTCTGATTTGATATTACAGATTCAATTTATAGGGTGATCGATGATAATAAGAGAGGTGAAATGAATAAAAAAGGAGATAGAAATTGAAACCTTGATTTTCATCGGTGGCGGTGGGAGATGGAAGAAGTGGTGGTGGTGATTGGGTTGCCATGAAGCTACTCAGTCTTTAGCGGTTGGGATGAGATGATTTTACAGTGAAGTGAAGTGAGTGGATTTTGTTGAACGATACAATAGAGAGTTTGGGTTTTATTTGCACTTCTACTTCGAAACATGCCAAACAATTAATACAAATTAAATCGCTTTTTTCAGTGCTTCGATCTTTAATGCGACGTCGTTTCCTTCGAGAGATTCTTTGATCTTGGAGGCGAGTGCTGGCGTGACGTTGAAGTGAATAATTGGGTTAAGATGATTGAGATTTGTGAAAAAATCAATTCATATATATAAACCGGTTTTTAACTGGTTTTAAACTGAATTTAAATTGGTTTGTAAAAAGTGGTTCAGTTCAAAACTGTATGAAGTGGTTCAGTTAAAATATGGTTCAGTGCAGTTCAGTTAGTAGTTTGGTTCAGTTAACTGAATATTTTGCACACCCCTACTATTAACATATATATTGTGAGTTTGTTCGCAGATTCATCCTTTTTGTTTTTAGCGACTTTAAATTTATATTGTATTGATGTACTTTATCAATTTGAATGAATGAATAAAAAAAAAACATAAAATTTGTATTGCCCGTGGATCTATGTTTATGTCGTATAATGATAGATATGATTATCATTCAAAATTAAGTTTTTCAGATAATAGTATGTTTTTATAAGTTCATAAAAACCCAACAATAAATGAATATTGATTTTTAATTTTTTTATTAATCAATGAGTATTAAATATTATCATAAATAACAACAAAATATATTAATAAATTTGAGAGAAATGCATGTATTATTTAAATATTTATAATTAAAATAAAATTAATAATGAATTTTAATAAATTTGTTTAATATATTTTTGTTTTATTAATTTGATTCCTTGACGAAAGGAGAAAACATTGTTTAAAAGAAGTTTTGTGTTGCAAGCAAACCAACAAAATAATCCATGTTGCATTAATGATTGAAGATAAAATAAAAACAAAAAACATAAAAAAATATTAAAAACACAAAACACACGCCTCTTGTCGTGTTCTACTTTTTCAGAAAAGGCGAAGTTTCATTTCTTCTCTCTCCACATTTCTTACGTACAGTACTCTTCTCTCTAAAACCAAACCAAAGGTAACATTCAACGTTTTTCTTCATCTTCATGTACTTAATTGACCCTTTTGTGATTTATGTTTGACTATTTATTTCTTTGTTGATTTTCACGTTGACCATTTTTGTTCTTTAACTGTTTTTTGATCTTGTTCAGTTATTGCTTGGAATTTTCTTAGTTGAATTATGGGGAGGTTGTTTGTTGTTCATCTTGAAGGGAGGATCTATAGCTGTAAACACTGTAGAACCCCTCTTGCTCTTTGTGAAGATGTTGTTTCAAAGGTTCTATTTTTATTTTTATCCCTTATCTGTTTTTTTTATTATGATCCAATTTTTTATTTCTTTATGTGATTGTAATTTCTTCCTTTTTTTTTAATGTTTGGATTCATGGTGAATTTGATAAAATTACGATGACACTGTAGTTTTTTTGAAGTTTCGACAATTAGGTTTAGGTTTTAACAAAATCACGATGACGCACTATGATTCTGCCAAAGTCACTGCGAATCCGATTTTGTATTCAGATTAATTTGTATTTTAATTTAATGTGGTGGGTAGAAATAATCACAGTTTAAGTTTATGGTGATAGTTGGATAACTGCTTTGCTTATTTGGTGTAAAACAATTTAGGGATTTTTTGTGTGTCTAAATTGTTGATTTTAATGTTGCTTTGAATACAAAATAAGCTAATTAAAACACACACTTGATAATTGATTTAAGGGGGCGTTTATACAATTTAAATTTTGTGTACGGCACACAAATGGCCGGAAATTAAAGTTATGGTGACACCACGGATGAGCGAAACACTTCAAGTGACCGGCCTTGAGGTGGGACACTTGACTGTATTTCTGGTTGGGTTGTCTGTCAGCTGAAGTATGACGGTCAGAGTGAATTTTATAAAAATAGGGGAGAGGTTATCCGAAATAAGAGAAGAGTGTTTAAGCATGGTATTACAGATATGGCACACGATATGAAATGGTGGACCGATAGACCAATACATCCTGAGAATAGTGGTTGTGTTGGGAGTGCCAAAACAGCACCATGGCAGCGGTAATCAGCCATTTGTGTATCGGTATAAAAAACTTAAGTTGTGCAGCGTAAACACCACCTTGATTTAATGACCATATTCATCTCTATGTTATTGTCTTTCATCTTTTCCAAATTGATTGGTGAAAACTTATTGTGCTAGCTAATGCCAAAACATGGATGTTTCATTGGAAACCTTGAAATGCTTATTCCTTGCTATACGAAAGATAGAAAACAATTATTAACTTTCATGCAATGTAATAGCTATTAACTAAAACTTTTTTATAGAGTTCAATTGTTGATGTGTTATGAGTGTATCTGACAAAGTGGTCAAAGAGTTTGATCCTTGATTTTCCTGCTGCCATTCTTGTAACTAAAAGAAGTTACTTCTGTGCACAAGGAAAGGTAGAAGTAATCCTACTTTTGAAGGACTATTTCCTCCATTGTCTAATTCTGAAGTACAAGCTATGTGCTGCATGTTCGTAGATCTTTTCTTTGCTAAAGAAAAATGGTAGTTAAATTTCTGGTTTGTTTTCTCGCTGAGAAGAAAGATTTCCTCTACAATCTGCATAATTCACTGAGCTGTGATATTATCGGTTTCACATCTTTCACAGAGAAGCTATGAAAAACCATTCTATTCAGATTTTGGTTATTCATACTTTTGTGAATGTCAATGTGCAAATGAAGTATAAATGACCAAGTTTTTTAGGCCCAGTTAAATGGAAATCTCATCATTCGAAAGCGATATATTTTGAAATTGTTAATATTTTCCAAAATTCAACTTTTTCTTAATGTTTTAACGGTTTTTTTAGTTGGAACCGACAATTCTTTATTGGTCATTTGAAAAGTATGTATATATATTCTGACTGGTATTTTTGCTTGTGCTGTTTCATTCAGGCTTTCCACAGCAGACATGGGAAGGCTTATCTTTTCCGTAAGGTGTAAGTTATCCTTGACATTGGTACCTTTCACTGCATGTTCTGTACTGATAACTTTGGTTTCACCATTTTCAATGAAACCAAAATCTTCCACCCTTTAACCTTTTGTTCTGCATCATTTTGGGCCTTGTAGTCTGT
The DNA here is from genome assembly GCA_018208015.1 of Medicago ruthenica. Classification (NCBI taxonomy): domain Eukaryota; kingdom Viridiplantae; phylum Streptophyta; class Magnoliopsida; order Fabales; family Fabaceae; genus Medicago; species Medicago ruthenica. The sequence continues at coordinate 15,755,693 of CM031375.1, forward strand.
AATCAAAAGTGTAAAGGAGAGCAGTTATGTTTGTTATTCGTGGCTTCGTGCCTCCGAATCTCCATTAGCTCTAGCCGCATTATATTTTGCAGTTGGTTCTGTTCATGGATTGTAGTTAAAAATCTTCGATGCTTTTACAGTGTGAATGTTTCTCTTGGAGAATTAGAGGACAGAGATATGATCACTGGGATGCATACCGTGGCTGACATTTTCTGTGTTGGTTGTGGATCAATCCTCGGTTGGACATATGTAAGACTTATCACGACACACATAGTTTTTTTTTCCTCCTGTTTCTATGCTGCATTAAGTTACCCTTTGGTTTCTTTCAGGAGACTGCTCATGAAAAAACCCAGAAGTACAAAGAAGGAAAATCTGTTCTGGAACGGTTAGTAGAAGTGATGTGTGAGAAAACATTTTTAATTTAATGTGATTGTGATGTTGTTTTGAGCTATGAAGCACATTCACGAACACTTGACACGATATTGACATGACGTCACCAATAATTAGAACAAGGGAAGAAAATGAATGTAATTACTCTGTCAGTGTCATGTCGGTGCCTGACATCAACACATGTCAGTGCCACATGGGTTTTGAGCGATATATAAGTATGTTGTGGATTATGAGTTTTTCCTCTTTTGACCAGGTTCAAGGTGTCTGGTCCTGATGGCAGCAATTATTGGGTTAGCCATGCAACACATGGTGTTGGAAGTGATGCAGATGATGCTTAATCATCCCCTCCTCATTGACAATTGAATTGTATATTCTTTAATCCCCCTCTCAGTTGTTGTTCAATGAACTTGGATTTATAGGGACAATTTAGCAAAATCAGCATTTTGCCCCGAACCCCATTTGAATTGGTGATTCTCATGTAAAAAAATTTGATGTTCAAACTTCTAATCAATCATATATATCATGTTAATTATCTTCATTTAGACTTACTAATTGCTATGTATTGGTATGAGCCTTAAAGGGCTAAACAAAAGTCACTCAATACTTCTATCGTAAATATGACATTCTAGTTAGTTATTGGTCCAAACAACTATTACCTTTGACCTGACACCACATGCCGGCACCAGCGAGCCGCCTTTAAACAACCAACCACCCTCCCCAAATCAAGATGAAGTAGGTTTTTCTATTGCTAAAACTTAACATGGTACGGACGAATTTAAGTTTATGTATTGTTGTTGGAATCAAAAAATTTGAGCTCTCTAGTATAGTTAAGAATAACAATATGAGAAGAGTCCTCAACAAAGTGATGATTAGTTGAGTTTCATAGGTCACTAGTATCCTTTGATCCTCTTTCAGTCTTTTCAATGTAGGTATAGATGATAAATGATGTAGTTAGTTAATTAGGGTTTTTTTTTTTGTTGAAGAAAAGTTAATAAGGGTTTTTATCTACGACTTTTAATTGTTATTCACCATGGACCACAATGATGGTGGATAATAACAACAACAACAACAACTACTACTACTATTTTTTGAATAAACAACAACGACAACTATTGTTATGACAAAAAAAAAACTATTGTTAATTTGTTTTACTTTACCTTTTCAAAACCTGCAAGTGAACACAACTATAACTGCAGAGAAAAGCCAAAGAAAGAATATGAAACTTGAGTAGAAAGGAAGAATATGAACTTTGTGGCTATCAACTCACCACTAGAGATACAAGTGGAGCATGATATTTTTCAACTTGTTTCTTGCTCACTCTAGCTGAAGTAGAGACTCTTTGTGGGTTGTGGCTTATGCAACGACAGAGGCTACAACAACAGGTTATTGTTATTTTTGCTGATTGTTACGGTATGTTAATTGTTTTACTCAATTATTAAAACAAAAAGATGATGAAATTGTTGCAAATAGATTAATTTGTTATAATGTTAAAAGACATTATTAAAATATTTCAATTTGTAGAGTCCATTATTGATGAATTTGACCTCTATTTTAAGATTTTAATTGAATCCAACTCATCACTACAAAACCGGTTTATAATTAGGGCCCTATTTATACATATTTGTAGCTTATATATATATATATTGAACTTAAAGGTATTTCGCCACTATAAGTAGATTATCTGATGAGTTAATTTTATAACTAATACTCATTCAAATGCTACAACAACTACTTCTTGTTAACTAATGTCACACGTGAGCTAGCAAGAGACAAGAACTCTTGAATGATAAAGGAATCCATTTAACTTCACAATAAAATTCATATTATTTTTGTAGAATTGAAGGTTTCTTGTGTTAGCTTCTTTGTACCCATATAATACTCTATTCAAGATATAAAAATATAATTGGTGTGAGGGTAACAACCAAATAAATAAGAGTACACTTTTTAGGAAGGTTAAAACGAGAGCAATATAGTTGTTAGTGAGAAAATGAAATAGCCACTCATCTTCCTCTCCTCACTCTGTTGTCCTTTTTTATATTAAAGCCAAACAACCAATGCATTAACTTATTATAATTTTTTTTCCTTGATGCATATGCATAATTTTTCGGAATGTTTTTTCTTCAGAACGATTTTTTGTTTTTTTTGTTTTTTTTCTTTCAGAAAAAAAAAACAAAAAATCGTTCTGAAGGAAAAACATTCCGAAAAATTATTTATATCGACACTGCAATATTTTGAGTTAATCCCGTAAAGAAAACATTTTGAGTTAAGGAAACACTAAAAAGTGAGGCCATAAACGACAATATTTAGACAATGATATGTCAACGGTTTCAAAATTGTGGTATGTGATATTCCTATTTTTATCCATGTTTTTTTTTTGGCCTTGGGCAAGTTAATTGTTGTCTAAAGTAAAATGTTGTAGGGTGAGAATTCATGTTCACAAAAAAATATATTAAGAATTTCTTAAATCAAATAAAAGAGTAGTATGACTTTGAAATAAATTTATAAGATAAAGAGTTTTTGTTAAAAAGTCAAATTAACTCATTAACATTGACATCGAAAAAAAATTAAATTAAAAATCATAAGAAAACATATTTCAAAGTTTCAAATCAACGTCACCACAATTTAGTGAGTTATAAGATAAAGATTAATATAAGAATATTAGTATCACTCATTACTACTTTTTCTTATTCATCCCAACAAAACACAAAAATGCAATAACCGCTTTTAGGTGCGAAGGTTGCATGAGTCATGGAGTGTAGGTTGTTAATGTCAACTTTCTTTTTCTCCTTTTGTTGCCCTCACCCTTTGAAAAAAAAATCCAAAAGGAGGAATAAAATAGAATGAGTTTTACTTTTTAAATTAAGGTATTTTCTTCATCTAGTTATATAGGCTACTCCCTCCTTTCTAAAAAATATGTCATTTTAACATATTGCACGTAAATTTTAAGATGTAATTAATTTTGCATGAAAACTTAATTTTTTGGCTTATTTTATAAAATTATTTTGTATTAATGGTATGACTATGAGAAAGAAAAATGAAAGAATTGGAGAAATAGTGGGTAATAGATAATAAAGAGTCTATTAAGAAAACAAAATAATTTTTAATATGCTTAATAGATATACTTTGTTTTGTTAGAAAGCATATTAATAGAATATTATTTGCTAATTTTTAAGCATATTAGAAACAAAACAAAACAACACTATTTTGGCTATTAAGAAATAGTGCTTTGTTTTGGCTAGATATTTTGCATGGAAACACTTCAATTTAATATGCTTAATAGATATTGTAAAACAAAACAACGAAAAATAATAATTATAAAACAACTTATAAAATGAAATAAGTTTTTGGCTAGAATGGTATATTTTGTCGGACAAATTTGTTGTATTTTGTAAACAGTAAAGAATGGTAGTTAATTGAAAGCGGGTAAACGCGTAGTATTAGCAAATTAAATTGAAGTGTTTTTAACTCCTTTGAGTTGGTTTGATGACGCTGTCTTGAGACTTTGAAATGTGCTTCTTTTAAGGTCTCAGTTCGATTATCTCTAGTGTTAATTTCAGTGGATTAATTTAGCCTCTTAAAAAAAGAAGTGTTTGACAAAAATATATAATTCAATTAAGAAATGAGTATATAATTCAATTAAGAAATGAGGATAAAAATGAGAATCTAAAAAAATGCATTAACTAGTGAATAAACACTTTAAACTTTCGGAAGAAGAAAATTATCGAATAACTATTTTACGATTCAAACTTATAAGGTATATCCAAACTTATATAAGTCACCATTTTTTTTTAATGATAAATGTTAGTATTTTCTCCCTTATTATGATTCAAATTCTAGATTTTAACTCTTTTTCTTCCTGAGTTAAGTGAGCTACCTATCCCCATTTTTAATGTATCAAACACATTATTGTCGATACATTTTCTTTTTTTATCTATAAACAAAATGATTATTGAACATAGCGACTTTGGTCATTTATTTATGAATTGAAAATAGCAGAGGGTAACATGGTCATTATCATATAACTCCTCAACTAATTTCATCAAATGAAGCCAACCATGTAACGTAGTCTTCAAGTGACAGTAACAGTTAACGTAACGACAACAACATCACAGCATCTATTCTCATCTTCCTCAAATGCCACTCTCACTTTCACCCATTTCATGTTTCACAAATTCGAACATTCTAGAACTTAATTAAGGGCATTTTAGGAATGAATCGTAGTTTCAGAGCCACAGAACCGAAAATGCAATCTGCGTTAAGGCAGAGGGAGAATCAATTCGGGAATTTGAGATCGTCATCCTTCGTCGTTGACAGGGATGACGAGCTTGCATTGTTTCATCAGATGAAGAATTGCGAGATTGAGAACGATGATCTTCTTCTTCTTCGAGATTCCACCCAAGAATTCGTTGATTCACCATTTGGTAAACAATTTGTAACTGTATTAAGAAAATTAAGTAGTGTGTTTAATTGCGTTGATTTTGGGTAAACGACTTATTTGTAGCTTATATCAAACAATAGAATAAAATAAAATTAGGCATGTTTGAATTGACTTATTTGAGTTTATCTACTAACAAATGTTTGGGAGAATTTTCGAAAACAGCTTATGGCAATTTTCATAAGCTTTTTTTAGCTTATGAAAACAGGTTATAACATATACAAAAACAAATTAACTTTATTTTATCATTTTCTGTAAAAATAGCTTATGTAAGCTTATACATTAGTGCTTATTGTGATAAGGGCATGTGTTATAAGCTGCAAATAAGGTGTTTATCCGAATAGGCCCTAAATTGTTTTCGTATAAGTTATAAGGTGTTTTTGTAAGCTATCTTGGAGAGTTTATGAAAATAAGGTGAAAATGGCTAATGAACATGTTATAAGCTGTTTTCATAAGTTCTGTCAAAGAGTCTCACAAAACTTATGTCATTGGATAAACTCAAATAAGATGATCCAAACAGACAGTAGTAGTATTAATTAGTGATTTATTTAAAAAATAATAATAAATGTATCGAGTAGCTTGGGAATGAAGTTTATATTTAAGGTTAATTTTTTTTCTACAAACTTATGTTTAGGGACATAGGTAGTATATATATAACACATTTTGAAGTGAAGAGCAATTGTTTGGTGTTAGGGTTTTGGTTTTTGTTGATTTCCCTGCATGATGATGATTATGTGTTTTTGTTGATTCCTCATGATAATCATGGTTTTTGTTGGACGGAAGTGAAGAACTGCAAAATCCTTTGTTGTTGGATTTATTTTATTGATGTTGTTGGTATTAACTATTATCCATGATTTTTGTATATTACAGACTTGAATCCAAAGGATTCTCACTTATTTAACATTTCATCATCAACTGAAGCTCCTGTGCGTAGGACTGGTGCTGCTGATGATTTTCTCAATTCTGAGACTGATAAGAATGACTATGAATGGTGTGTGTTGCTGGTACCATTCTGTTTGCTTTTCTCATATTATTTTTGGTAATAATGGCATTCTGTTTTGGTAATTAGTGTAATAATGGAGTTTGAGGGATTTTGTGTTAATGATTCCTCCTTTTTTATTAGATAAAAGATTATAGAATTTGGTTTCTATAATTAGAGAGAGTTAAGTTTTTGCAGTTTATAATATTAGCTTTGGTAACTTTACATCTATGGTCTGAGTATATTCAACTTTTTGCCTGATCTCTCACTATAAAAAGAAAAGAAAAAAAAATTCAATCTACACCTGGTCATTTTCTTCAACGTGCTGGTAGAAATTTAACAATTGCAAATGGATTGGAAGTTTCCATTTATTCTTTATTGCTCCATGAGTATATATGTAGGTAGGACTCATTGTCATTGACATTAAATTCCTTCATCTTACTTAAGCAAATTAGAATCCAAAGCTAATACCTTAAATAATATAGGGTTCAACGATATAGTGTGTTCTTACTATATAATATGGTATTATCTGCTAATAGTTAACATCGACACCAACTACCATTCTTTATATATTGAGGTGTCATTGTGTTAGTATCGGGCCCATGTTTCTTGATGTTGGACAGTACACACAGATAGGGATTAGGAGTATTTATGGTTATATGATGACAAAATGCCTTCAATACATTCACAGGATTTGGGAAATAAGATGTGTTATAGGAGCTCTGTCATTCAGAACCCAAGTTTTTGGATAAGTTTCTCTAAATCTACAAAGTTCACAAGTAAGGGTGTATCTACCCTTGATTTAATTTAAAGTATATATCATTATCTTATCTGACTATAATTCAAAAGTGGGTTCACCCTTGTGCATTTACAGTTACACTTATTTAGAGGAGAGTTTTCTCAGGTTTTACCGTTTTAGTATTAGTATGATGATATTGACAAAGTTTCTAAAATGTTACCTTTTTTCATAACATGAAGTTTGGTAGATAATGGTTATTTTATTTACAGAGGGAATTTTCTGCATTGTTTGATCTGTGTAGCCTACCTCATCTAGTGAATAAGGTTTGGTAGTTGTTGTACAAAGGCTCTTGCATAGATGCTGTGTGTCTGAACCAATGAGAAACATATTAATAAACACTACTATGGAATGTGGTGTTGTTAGCCACCTGCTATATATAATTGTATTTAATTATTTATCTGACATGGCCTTTTTAATGTTTTTAAGCTGTTAGTAAAATGATTTTCGTTCAAATTGGAGCTTAGCATTCTTATTGTCTTTTCAGGCTTCTAACTCCTCCTGGGACGCCCCTTTTTCCTTCTCTGGAGATGGAAACTAAAAAAACTGTTACGAGTCAGCTTGGGGCTTCAACCACACGTCCCACGGAATTAAAATCTAGAGTAAGAAAATTTACAAAATTTTTTGGATCATGTCATGATCATTGAGAGATGTTGTCTTTTGCATCAGATTTTGAGTACACTAATGAAATTGCACATTTCGCGTTAAGTTCCTGGTTTTGAGGAATTTTAGTTTTTATATCAGAATTGCATAGGATTCCTCTGTTGTTATATTGATTATCTATTTTTCTTTGTTCAAGATTCTTTTTCCTCCTTTTCCTTTGTAACTTTTCCCTGTATGAATAAGTTTCTTCTTTTATGAATTAATCTTATTTTGTACTAATATTTGTAGGTAATATATTAGTAAATTGATAACTCTTTAGTTTTAAACTAGTGATAAAATTATTAAACAACGATATGTTTCTAGTAGAACTTGATTATTTCTTGTGCTTGCTAGAAGTCATTCTTCTTGTATTTGTTTCGTTGTGAATGTAGTTGGCAAATCCACCATCAGAGCATAGCAGAAGGAGCAACTTGGTATCTAAACAACAAGCTTCTTCTCCTGGGTTGACCTCTTCAGGTGGAACCAGGAGGCATTTATCATCAGGGAATCCAGGATCTAGACCTGCAACTCCCACGGGACGACCTACATTGTCCACATCTTCAAAATCATCCAGACCTTCAACACCTACTCGTACATCCATAGCTTCAGCCAGGACAATGGTAACCACACCTACTTCTCGTACATCCATACCTTCAGCCAGGACAATGGTAACTACACCTACTTCTTGTACATCCATACCTTCAGCCAGGACAATGGTAACTACACCTACTTCTCGTACATCCATACCTTCAAATAGGACAACGGTAGCTGCAGTCAAGCCCGTTGTTTCTTCTACTAAAACTACAATTCCTGTCACCAAGACTACTACAGTTCCTGTAGCTAAACCCACACCCACAGTTCCTTCTAGGTCCTCTACACCCTTGTTAAGATCTACTACAAGATCTTCAACACCAACTAGCAGGCCTACCTTATCTACTTCCAGGCCTGCATCAAGGGCATCAACACCTACTCGGCGACCATCCACACCATTAAATGCACCCAGCATATCTGCTCCTTCAGTTAAGACTTCTTCAATCTCCAATCCAGCTCCAGCAGTGTCGAAGCAGCCAGTACCTTCACGTGGAACTTCACCAGTGAGATCAAGACCATGGAAGCCATCTGAGATGCCTGGCTTTTCACTTGATGCTCCTCCCAATTTGAGGACAACACTTCCAGAAAGGCCTGTTTCAGCAACTAGGGGAAGACCTGGAGCAGGAACACCCTCTGCGCGCTCTTCGTCTATTGAGCCTGCTTCTAGTGGCAGACCAAAGAGACAATCGTGCTCTCCTTCTAGAGGACGGCCCGCCAATGGCATTTCCCATACAAGTGGAAGTTCTATGCCTGCAGTTAATCGTGGTTACTCCAAAGTGAATGACAAAGTTAGTCCTGTTGCAATGGGCACCAAAATGGTTGAGAGACTAATAAATATGAGGAAACTAGCACCTCCTCGGTCGGATGTCAAAAGCTCCCCCCATAGTAATCTATCTGGCAAGTCGTCATCATCAAACGACAACTCTGGTTTCGGAAGAACACTCTCAAAGAAATCCTTGGATATGGCTATTAGGCATATGGTATGCATCTGCAAATTTTGTATTTTTAATCCATCAGTTGTGAATAAATTTGCAATGCACCCCTCATTACTCTTGTATAGGAAACTGTAAACTGCAATATATATTGTCACTTATTCCCTCTCCGAATGTCCAGTGTTTCAATATTATTGGAGAGTTTCTCATTTAGTGTTTGTCTCACGTCATGCTTTTTATTAATTACTGCATTACCATTGATTAGAACCGATGAATTATACTTTTTACCCTAATGATTTCTCTTGTTTCTCTTTGAACAGGATATAAGAAAAAGTGTTCCGGGCAATTTACGGCCATTGATGACAAACATTCCAGCTTCTTCAATGTATAGTGTGCGGTCAGGACACCAGCGTAGCCTAATGGTTAGTGTCTCGGGTTCTCCTCATGCCACTAGCAGTAATGCTGGTTCTGAAGTCAGTGTAAACCAAAATGGTCTTTATTCAGATAATAGTGAAATAGATTATTATGATATGGTGAGTGACAGAGGTGGTCAATCTCCAGCCAGTGTGCGGGGCAGGTACAGCTACAGACCATCATATTGAGTTTTAGAGACAGTGGATTTTCATTTGGAGCTAACATACTTCTATAGTTCTATTGATGTAAAGTTTATTGGAAATGATACAACCTTGTGTAATTGAAGGAATTTGTAGTTATATGTAGACCAGCTACATGCTGCTGAAATAGTAATACTTTAATTCTTTACAGTGTTATTTCACACGGAAAGTCGAAAATTGTGTTACGGAAACCTAGGATTAATGATGTCACATTGTATTTTAAGCTCAACCATGGATTTAGCATATGTTTAGAATCGCTGTGGGATGTCCCACCATAGGCACAACTAATTAGAATCTTGTCTTTATAGCTTCGTTAAAGTTCTGATAAAAAAAAATAGTGGGACTCTGAGAGTTTCCCCATTATTTAAAGCTACCTTCTACATACAAGCTAGAGTTTGTCTAATAAATTATGAACGAGATAGCTTATCACTCAAGACCATAGTATTATTACATACGGTTGCCCGACAACATTGTATTGTCAAAATAATATTTCCTTTTTAGATACTCTATAATGGGTAAGACATTGCTTATCACTCAAAACCATTTGAATGAGATTGTTAAGGATCTTTTTTGACTTAAATCGAAGTTCTAAATTTGAATTCAATTACGTGGATACAACAATGTTATATCTCTTGAGGGTGAACTTCACCACTTATTGCGGTTCTACCCAAATCGATGATTAATTTTTATAGTTACGTGTAAATGATATTTGATTAACATAACACAAAAAAGAAGAAGACATAGTTTGGTTGGTAATGTGATATTATTAGACTTATCATCTTCATTTGGATTCAAACTCGAAAACCTAACATTTGGATTCGACATTAGTTAGGATGACCCTTATTGAATTACTCCCTTCATCCCAAAATAAGTGACATCACTGTTCATATAACATACTTTGACCATATTTTTCTACAATTATATAAAGACAAATGGTAACATATAAGATGTTGGATTTGTCTTGACGAATATTTGTAATACTCAAAAGAGAAAGTTTATCTTGGAAATGATGTACTCCCTTTGTCTCAAAATAATTGTCTTCTTAGCATTTTTCCATTTCTCAAAATAATTGTCACTTTTGAATACCAATGCAACATTTTTTATTTTTTTTTCATTATTATACCCTTATTTATTGAATTTCATCCAACTTAACTACCTCACTAACTACAATTAATAAGTGTATTTTAGTAAATGATACTAATTTTACCATTGAAATCAACACAATTAATCATTTTCTTGAAAATCGTGCACAAACCAACGACTATTATTTTGAGACGGAGGGAGTATCAAATTTTTATAACTTTTGCTACTCCATCCGATCCTTATAAAAGAAACTTAAAAAGAAAATTTCTCTTAAAATGATGTATTCAACACCTTAAAACTTTAAAAATAAACTTTTTTTAGTCAAATTTATAATTTATTTTTATTTTTGAGTTTTTAACCTGTGTGTTAAGAGACTACCTTAAAACACTTGTTAGTATAACCTATTTTAAAACATCCAATCCAACACATATTTAATTATTTTTAAATCATGCAACACATTTTTAATAACCTACTAGTAGGTGACAAAAACGTTGTGTTCGGCGAATCCAGCAAAGCAATACGATGCAACTTGTTTTCTTCACGACAAACTGAGTTGTAATTCAGTTTCCGATATCAAATTCGCGTAAAACCGAACCGTAATGGCAGCGAGTTTGTGGCGCTACGCAACCGGTTCAACCACAAACCCGGTCGACTACTCCGGCGTCGAATTCTGGTCGAACCCAGAACGAACCGGATGGTTAACAAAACAAGGAGAATACATAAAAACATGGCGAAGACGTTGGTTCGTTTTAAAACAAGGGAAACTCTTCTGGTTCAAAGATTCAACAATCACACGCGCTTCTAAACCGCGCGGTGTTATTCCTGTTGCTACTTGTCTCACCGTTAAAGGCGCCGAAGATATTCTTCATAAACCCTACGCGTTTGAACTTTCCACACGCGCTGATACGATGTATTTTATTGCTGATTCGGATAAGGAAAAGGAGGATTGGATTAACTCGATTGGGAGATCGATTGTTCTGCATTCTAGATCTGTTACTGATTCGGAAATTGTTGATTATGATAACGGTAAATGATGATGTTGATTGCGCTTCACGCGCCACCGTGTTTAGGTAATTTTTTTTTTTTTAGTTTGTTGTGTATATTGTTATGTTTAGTTTAGATTTGTGTTTGTTGTTGCTAAGACACTCTGTTTATGTAGTTGAATTGTTTGAATTATTAGTATAGTTCGAATTCTCAAATTGTAAACTATTGCTTTATGTTGATTTTGAACATAGAAACACAGACAGAGACATGGACAACTTTGAGAAAATGAATTAATTGAATGCAATCTCATGTGTCACTGACACACCTGATCGGTACAAGGATTATGATTATGAATGAACTGATTTTGTAAAATTGATTTTAATTAAAAGTGAGTTGCATGTGAAGTAGTTTATGTTTGGATACATTTGAGATGAAAATGAGTTGAACGATAAATGTGAATATAAAGATTATGTTTCGAGTCAAAAGCTACATATTCTAGTTTCAATTTAGAATGAATTCTAGGGTTGAAATAAATTAATTCTACTAGAGGACATCCTAACATGTCAAAATCACTTCTAAAATTATTTTTGGCCCATTCAAAATAAACCAAAGTGTATGTTTCGTGGAATCACAGTCTCATACACCTGCATGTTCGGAATCCAACAAACCCACTAAGATATCAAACATGCACTTAATGTCATTTCTTATAATAGCTTTTAGAAACAGCTTTGTGCTTTTTGGAGTTTATCATTGAAGAAACAACTTAGACATCAGTTCTTATATCTAAGTTCTTATACCTATGCACAAATTATTTAGGTGAACGCTCTCTAAGTTGCAATCTAAGAGTTTCCTCCCAATGTGAATAGTCTACTAAAAGGAAGCATTTGTTTATAGATACTATAGTCTGGTTCTGGTCTCAATTACAAACTGTCTTCACTCCTTAATGTTAAATTTTGTTTCCTGCTACTCAATGCAAGCATTCCTATGCTATTGGTCATGGTGTGAAAGTTGGCAAATAAGATGATTTCAGATATAAAAATATAAATTCAAGCCAAAATCATTTCATGTACTGATACAAAGGATAGGAGCACACAAACAGTTGCATTTTTATCTTCCTGGCAATATTTGTTTATTCTAGAGACTGGTCAAAGGTGAAAGTCTACATGAATGTTACTTCACTACATATGAATTGAAGTGGTGCAAACAACACTTATGTGGAAAAACAATAATGGATAGTAAATGCAACTATTTTATTGTCACAGCAAATGGTGTCTAGAGGGTCAACTTCTGTTTAATTGCATGTAACTCTGCTATAACATCTTTTATGCACATTCGCTGAGCGGGGTATTCTGCCGAACATGCAACTCCAATCCTTGCAAAGGAGACTAGACTCTCCCTCTGATCTTCCATAATCCCTGTCTGTTCTTCAGAAAATGGGACAAGCAACTGTGTATCTGCTATCTCAGTGATCTTTTGTGGGATTGCCATCTTACATAATTTGTGTAGGCTTAGACCTTCACAAAACATGTTGTCTGTTGGTTTTTTTGCTGTTAACATCTGCAACAATAGAATTCCATAGCTGTAAACATCTCCTTGTGGTGATACTTTGCCACCTACTCCATACTCTGTTCCAACAACATATCTTTAGACAAAACCAAAGGAAAATAGTATATCTCAACCACAATTTCGTACTGGTTAGAAAAAATGATAAAAACATTGAATTATTATAGTTTGAGTGCTTATTAATCTATTGCAACTGTGATATTGTCTGTCAATATTAAAACATGAATTAAACAAGATAACTTTTGCTCTTTTTCCATAATGTAATTCACAAGTGTAGGTAAAACATTTAAAGTATATTTAGGAATATAAAGCTTTTTACCTGGGGGAACATATCCTATGGTTCCTTGAATTGCAGCTGAACTAACTTGATCTTTACTGGAACTCCCTGTAGCCCCATTAAGGAACCTTGCTAACCCAAAATCTCCCAAGTAAGCAACAATGTCATCGTCGAGAAGAACATTACTTGGCTTAATATCACAGTGAACTACAGCTTCATGTGAATTATGGTGAAGATAATCCAATGCATGGGCAACATCAAGAGCAACACTTAACCTTTGTCTGAGGTTGAAATTTAGATTTCTAGACTCAAGATGTTCATTATTGTGCAACAAGCCTTCTAGACTCCCCATAGGCATGAATTCAAAAACTATAGCCTTGAAAACTTCACCATTATAATCAATACTTGAACAGAAAGTTAGGAGCTTCAGAAGGTTTTTGTGTTTCATCTTTTCCAGTACTTTACATTCAGCCACAAAACTCTTCGATGCCCCACGTGTTTCAAGTTTCAACACCTTTACTACAATAGGTCCTTCAAATTTAAGAAGAGATCCTTTGTATACAGAACCAAAACTTCCTGTGCCTACCAAATTGGATGAAGAAAATCCATTGGTTGCTTCATGTAAATCTTCATAAGTAACCTCCAAGTGCCCATTCCGTAGAGATGCTAAAGAAAGAAACGTTTTTGCCTTTTTCCCGAGAAAATAGAAACCGATAAAAGCTATCAAAGAGATCAAAATTCCACCAATAACAATGATGGGGACAAAGTTCTTTTTAAGAAACCTCGTATGTTTCTTGGAGAGCAACCTAGAACATGTAGGCAACTTTAATTGAGGAATACCCCCACAAAGGTCATTGTTTGGAATAAGTGAAGTTGCAGTGACATTGCCAAAGACACCTCCTGTTGGAACCTCACCATAGAGATTGTTAAAAGACAAGTTTAAAGAATTTAATGATGTCAGATTCTCTAGTTCACGAGGGATAACACTCGTGAAGTTATTGCTAGAAAGGTCTAAGATTTCAAGGGACTTTAAAGAGGAGGCCAAGAACAAAGGTATACTTCCATGGAAAAAGTTTCTCTGCAACATAAGCTCTATTAGTGTCACACAACCAGCAAGTTCATTGGGAATTTCACCGGACAACTTGTTTGTGTATAGATTCAATATGGAAAGATGCTTCAAGTTACCAAAATCTGAAGGAATGGGACCGGTCAAGGAGTTGTTGGACAAGTCAAGATTTATTAAACCTTCTAGATAGCCAAATGTTTGATCAGGTATATGGCCACTCAAGTTGTTGTCAGAAGCACCAAATGATTGCAACTTGGTGCAATATCTGAGTGTCAATGGAATGTTTCCTTCTAATTTATTAGTATGCAGATAAAATTCAGACAACTTGGTAAGATTGCCAATAACAATAGGAATCTTACCAGATAATTTGTTTTCTTGCAAGACCAATATTACTATATTCTTCAACATTCCAATTGAATCTGGAATTGTTCCATCAAAGAAATTCTTCTTCATATTTAAACCTGTTAGACCTATCAGTTGTCCAATTCTTTTAGGTATTCTTCCATATATTTGATTACCCGCCATACTAAGCCAAATTAGATGGGTAGAAAAGTTGCCTATATGATCTTGCAATACACCGCCGAATCTATTGTTATCCAAAATTAGTTCTTGCAACAGTGTACAATTGGTTAACGAGGAAAGAAAATCCAAATCGTTAGCTCCTCCACTCCCGAAATTGTTATTACCAATATGAAGAATATGAAGTTTGTTTAAGGATCCCAAAGTTGGAGGTATTGGTCCATTGAAACCGTTCCATGATATATCAAAATATCGCAATTCTGTGAGGTTGGATATTGAACATGGAAACTTTCCGACTATGTGGTTCCCTCCTACCGAGAAGGCTTTAAGATTGGGGAAATCAAGAGGTAAATTTGATGGAAGAGAACCGAACAACTGGTTTTCTCCAAGGACAAAAACATGAATATTTGATAGGTTGTAAAGAGAATTAGGGATTTCACCTGACAAATTATTTGAACCCAAATTTAGCTCTTTCAAATTTGACAACTTGCCCAAGACATGTGGTATATTTCCTTCCAATTGATTTCTTGCAAGTGTTATATTTTGGAGTGATGAAATATTTCCCAAAGAAGGTGGTATTGTACCCGCTAGATTATTAGCTCCAAGAAGCAACTTATTTAGCTGTATCATGGAACCAAGCCATGAGGGAACATTTCCAGTGAGTTGATTGTACAACAAGATAATTTCTTGAAGATTGGTGCAGTTAGTAAGCTCAAAAGGAATCTTACCATGAAAATTGTTCTTGCTCAAGTCAAGAACTTGCAACCTCTTCAAAAGACCAACTTCTTTTGGAATTTCACCATGCAAATTGATGTTGGAAAGTTTGAGTATTCTCAGAAATGTTAGATTTCCCAAGGATGGTCCAAGAGTACCACCCCAATTTTGATTTTCCAACTGCAAGACAGAGACTCTCATGTGGCGTCGACCACATGTAACACCCTCCCATTCACAGAAATGAAGAGATTCATTCCATGATGGAAGAGCATCAGGTATACTATCGGTAAGCTTTTCTTTCAAAGAAAGTAAAGCATGTTTATCAGTCATTGAACTCAAACTCAAAGCAAGAGCAACTGTTGTTGACAGTATGTAGTACAACAGCAATTGTGAATGAGTCCTCATTTTGCAGTTAGTGAATGTGTATTATTGGAAACCAACTATAATCTAGTGTTTGTTTTGTGCTATAATTTATAGATATAGAAAGAAGTAGATGTAATTAGAAAGTGTACTTTGCAGTCCAAAAAATAAGTGCTTGGTCCAATAAATATATCTATCCTATAATATGAATCCGCGTGAAAAAATGTTCCTTTTTGTGGAAACTAATACGCTTGAAAACAAAATTGACGTGTGAATTGGGGACTCAAGGTTTACTAGGAAAGGAATAGAAATGTTTCATAAATTTATTTTAGTCAAAATGTTGTAGTGTTTGTCTCTCTTTTTTAAAAGATAATTTTAATTGAAATTAAAATTATAAAGGGTTAAATATGTTTTTGGTCTTTATATGTTTTTATTTATCATTTTAGTCCCTATAAATTTTTTCTTTTACTTTTAGTCATTCAAAAGTTTTTCATCACCACTTTTGATCATTGTTTTGAAGTCAACTTATGTATCATTCAAAATTTTTGATTTTTATTTGCATTCATGTTTAATACATTATAGAATTTTCTCTTGTAAAAGTTTCATTTTTTTTTAACAGAATGGATTAAATATGATATTTTATATAGTTTTTGCGCTTGAAATTCTTATTTAATTTATGATTTGTTAAAAAATATTATTATTTTTGGACAAATTCTTATTATATTCTAAACAATCATGTAAAAATTCATTCAAAAATTTGAAAGGTATGTATGACCTGATTTAAAAGCAGTGACACAAGTGTGGATAAAACACATTTGATGGACTAAAAGTCGATTTTTTTTATGAACAATAAAACGAAAAAAATGATATATTGATAAGGATAAAAAACATATTTAATTACCAATTTCTCAAAAACCATGATATCATTATTATTATTATTTTTTATACAAAATCAGCATATCATTCTTGAATACACGATTATATAAGCATAAAATACTGTGGTTTTTATTTTTATTTTATCACATGAAGATAATCATCAAGCTAAATATAGTACCACACATTTTTAGCCCTATTAGCAAGTTGGGTTGACTGACTTGGAATGAAAGACTTGACTTCAAAGAGTAAACGGTTCACTTGAATGTGATAGTAGTACATAATAATTGGAAGAGAATACCGAAATTGTTAATGCACTTATTCTATTACACCCTTTGGTTCTGTATATAAAAAAAATTTAAAAAACTTTTTGGTCCTATTTATAAGAAAATGTCACAACTTTTAAGGTGTAGTTATTGTTTAAAAAACTTTTCTATCCCTAATTTAATGTTTGTCTTTTTAATATTTGTGAATGTATTTAATGCTTCACAATTTTTTATGAGGGTATAATTGTAAAAATATTAAAAAAATTATATTAATGTATTGGTTTTGATGTTTTTTAGTTTTTCTTATTATAATAAGGACCGGAGGGAGTATTACTCTCTGTTTCTAGATAACTTCCATTAAGGTGTTACCACACAAATCAAGAAAATAATAGTACACGTATAAATACATGTCATAATTTTTTAAAAGTATATTTATTCATTATTTATCGTCATAAATACGTAATTGAATACTCTCCCTTTTCCCAGTTTATAACCCATTCTTTAAAATCCATTTCAAAATCCTTATCCGAGTAGTATGGAAAATTTAACCAATAATTATTTTACGTGAGGATGTCAAACATCATTGTCATACCCCAATTTTTGACCTAAAATTTATTCTTTACTCATCTTTTTAGTTCGGAATTTTTTCGTCGTGTCAGACGAAATTTCGACAGAAAGATATTTTAAAATACCTCATTTTTTTTAATTTCGTCCGGGTCCGTCTTTTTGTTTTTATTATTTTTTTTTATTCTTTTAAATGTTTTTATTGTTATTTTATTTAGTACTATTATTTCTTTTTTAGTTGCCTTTTTAATTTTTACAGCTGACTTTTTTTTTAGAGAAGACTTTGTTTACAATTTATTGTGTTTTAATTAGTCATTTAAGTTGTCATTCACTGACCTTTATGGACAGTGATGGCAAATTACTGTATATTAGAGTCAGTCAAAATCAGTCATGGGGGCCGAATTCAAAAAGTGCAAAAAACGCATCAGAAACAAGTTCACTCAAAACACCACCTCAAACCCACAAGGCCACCACTCACGGCCAAACAACCACCACTCACGGCCTCTCTCCCAACCATCCAGCCATCCTCCTAACTCACGTACAAACACGCCTCCCCTCACCCACAACAACCCACGGCCGCGCCACCATCTCACAACCACAAGAAAAAACCCAGCCGCGGCCTCCTCCCATTAAACGGCCGCGCCACCATCAAACAACCACCACACACGGAAACAACACAGCCGCCGGCCACAACCCTTCACACACACATAACCCACAACCTTCCACAACCAGCGGCCGAACCAAAACACAATCAAACCGCAAATAACCCACGGTCGTATCACCTCCTCTCCATCATCACACACACTCGGCCTCATCCCTTAACCTCCCAACACCTCTCTACAACGCAGACAGCCACCCATATCCACGACAAACCCAACAAAAGTCTCACAAAGTCCAGCCAATACAAAAGAAAAAGGTAGTTTTTTTTAACAAGTTTTTAAAACCTAGATCCGGCCATTTCCAAAAGGATTTTAAAAAAACCGATTTGGTTTTTGAAAAGAAGGAGGGGAGAGGCTTTGAAAAAAATATTTTTTTAAAAAAGAAGGAGATTTTTTTGTTCTCCGGCGCGGTGGGGCCGCCGTCCAGGCTGGCCCTGCCGCCGCGCCGGAGCCAGTTCCGGCCAGGCCCTTGTTTTCAGAGAGAGAGAGAGGAGAGTTTGGGGAAGAAAGGAGAGAGAGAGAGAAGAA
The DNA here is from genome assembly GCA_018208015.1 of Medicago ruthenica. Lineage (NCBI taxonomy): Eukaryota > Viridiplantae > Streptophyta > Magnoliopsida > Fabales > Fabaceae > Medicago > Medicago ruthenica. Next base: position 15,774,528 of record CM031375.1, read on the forward strand.
AGAGTAGAAATGAATGAAAAATCTGATTTTTCATTTTTATAGTGACCCAAGCCATCAGCCCAAGACTCGGCCCACTATTTGTTTCTGCCCTTTTTCTGATTTGCTCACCACACCCCCCGTTCTGCTACAGCACCCCCATTTTTTCCTTTTTTTATTTATTTTATTTTCTTTATCATTTCTTGCATTTTACTTTTTAACTTCTTATTTATTTTCATGCATTTTATTTCATGATATTTATCTCCTAGTATTTCATGCATTTTTTTTTATTTTTTATTTTCCTTTTATTTCATGCATTTTTCATTTTATTTTTATTCTTAGCATATTTACTTATTTTTAGTGCATTTGCAATTTCTATTTTTATTTATTATTTTACCATCTTTTAGAATGTATTTAGGACCAATGTAAATATAAATGAGAATATGCACTGACACCCACACTCTATTTATTTTGCTTTATGTCTTTTATTTTTTTTTATTTTATTTCGCTTTACAAAAGGAAAAAATACAAAAAATATTATGTTAGTTTAATTTCAAAAGGGTTTCGTGGTGATCCAACGTCACCACGAAATTTCCTCGCGTTTAGCTTTTAGTTATGTTTTTAGTCATAGTTAATTATAAAAAAAAACAAAAACATGCAGATAAATCAAAAATCACAAAAATCTTTTCATAAACAAACCTTGATTTTCAATCAAGTGCCCATTTTTCTCTTTTATTTTCTTAAATAACCATTAATCCATTTTAATAACATTTAAATCATTTTCAAAAATTAAAAAAACACAAACCAATCTCATTTTGCCACTTGGCTTTTATTTTATCTTTAAAACTTTTTTTAAACCAATAAAAAACACAAAACAAATCAACCGTCATTTTTACCCCGAACTACGAGGTTTTGATCCCTCACGGGTACGTAGGCAAAGGACCTTGTCCTTCCAAATCATAAAAAATACAAAAAAACATTTTTATTTTTTTTCTCACTATTCTAATTCATTCTTTTCTTTTTAAAAAAAAAATATAAGCAAGTTATAGCCAAAATAAATAAATAAAATCAAGAGGTTCTCGTAGAGTACTACGAACGTTTAGGGTGCTAACATCTTCCCTAAACGTAACTAACCCCCGAACCCTAAATCTTTAAAAATGTGGTAATTTAGAACTTTTTCCCACTTTTCATTTAAAAAAATTAAAAGTTCAGTCGTAAAATAAAATTAGTGAGTCAACGCTAATCAATAGCTTGATCTCTGAAAATCACCGCGACAATCATCATCATCACAAAGATGTTTCACGAGCATGGAAGGAACAAAGTTACACCTTACAAGAGTACTAATTTACTCTCAATCGATATTAATGGTGTTAATGCAATTTGAAAAATAAATTATGGAAAACTCATTGTGGTTGTAGGAGCTGATGAAAAATCTATCAATAATAAATAAATGTCATCATTTAGAGGACTAATGTAGGGTTCATTTCACCGATACGTATGGTTGCATTGCATTGCATTGCATTTTACACAACAGTAGATGTAAGATTCACATGTTAGAGTCGGATGTTAATCTCCCCCTAAAACTTTTCTTTTTTGAGGGAACTCTGTGATAAAACTTGTTAACCATCAATTGAACACAATTAATTTATAATTTTAAACAAATAATTTGTGTATATTTGAACCAATTATGGTTAATAAATACTATGTATATTTAGATACTTGAAAATCATGTTTATCATGTTGGAACAAAATGTGTATGAACAACTCTCTTTTGGGTTTTGATGATAACAAAGTGTTAGAAAGAAAATTGGTATTGCTAATGCTTTGTTCTAAGTGTGCAGAATCATGTTCTTAATGATTAGTAATCAATATTGGTTTTGGAAGAACAAGCTAAGTGCAAGAAAGAAAGCATTGAAGCCCTTGTTGCAAGTCTGAAGTAAAATTGGGTCTGAAGCAGCTTCTGAAGGCAGAGTCTGAAGACTGCGTTTGAAGGGTGCTTCTAAAGGCAGAGTCTGAAGACTGCGTCTGAAGGGTGCTTCTGAAGGTTGAGTCTGAAGGTCCACAGAAGTCAACGTCTGAAGGCAGCTTCTGAGGGTCAACGAAAGTCAACGTCTGAAGAAGTGCGTCATGAACAATGCTTCTGAAGTGTGCGTCTGAAGCTCTGCTTCTGAAGAGAGCTTCTGAAGTACTGTTCCTGAAGAAGCTTCTGAAGTCTGACCTGGAAGAAAAAGCAGCTGTCTCTGTCAACATTTAATGCCTGCAATGTCAGAACAACTCCAATGGAACAGTTGTCTCCTTGGCCAAAACATTCCCCAGCTTTTAAGGAAAGTTTATTCAAAAAATGCGTGTTATGTTCTGCAGTTCAGCACACATTTTCAGCTGCCTAGCTTCTACAATTTGCAACGGCTCTTTGCTGGATTTCTGGCAATTCTCAACAGCTATCTTTTGCTCTATAAAAGGGTGAAGATTTGAAGAAGAAAATTGCTAAGACTCTTGAAACATAAAGACTGAATTCGTGCTCTGTTTTGCTGTCAATATTTGAAAGTCACAAAAACTCTTAGAAATTCTTACCAAGTTTTCATCTTAGAATTTCTTAAGTGTTGAGTCTTATACATGTGTTGTATTAAGTGAACACCTCTGATATTTGATCAAGTGTTCATCTCAAACTTCTTTTTTTGTAAACCAGTTTGAACCAAAGTCTCAGTCTGCGTGCTGAGCATCTTTAAGTCTCATTACTTTGTGTTCTGAGCAATTAGAAGTCTCTTAGCTTTGTGCTTTGAGCAGAGAAGTCTCTTTACTTTGTGTATTGAGCATTGGAAGTCTCTTGACTTAGTGTCTTGAGCATTAGAAGTCTCTTACTAGGTGTTTGAGCATTGAAGTCTCTTAACTTTGTGTTTTGAGCAATTGTAATCAGTGTGATTATAGTTAAATCTCCTGTAAGTGACAGGGGGACTAGACTACTTCCAACTTGTGGAAGGAACTAGTATAAAATATTGTGTGCCTATCTTTCCTTCTCTCTTTACTTTTATATCCGCTGCATAAACCTCTGAAAAAGTTTCAGAACCCAATTCTGAACTTATCATAAGTCTTGAGAAAGAAAAGAAAGAAAAGTTTTTTTTAAACCCACACAATTCAACCCCCCCTTCTTGTGTGTTTTTCTCACCTTCAGTTGGTATCAGAGCTCCGGTTCTATTATTAAATCACTTAACAGTGAGTCAGTGAGATCCTGAGAAAAACATGTCATCAAATAGTTCACCTCCACCCTCTCGCAGAACTCAAAGCGGTACTGGTACTTCTTTTTCATATGACTATGGAACTGAAGAAAGAAAATCTAGATCACACAATAAACCCCCAATGTTTACTGGTGATCCAGAAAAGTTCTCATGGTGGAAAAGTAAGATGTACAACCACATCATTGGTATTGATGATTCTTTATGGGATATAATTGATAAGTGCCTAAAAGTTGTTATATTTTGATATATTTTAGGGCACTTATGATTACTTGTGTTACAAGTTACCTTAGGATTAGAGCATATTTGTGTTAAAAATGCAATAAATGTGATCCTAAGCCTTACCCCATGTGATTATGCAGGAAATACATGCTTGAACCTGATTGATGCAAAAGAATGAAGCTTTTCTTGATGCCATCGCTACAAGCGCAGAAGCCATCGCTAGTAGCGAGGATAGGCAGGGATTTCCAGTGTTCCATCGCTTGAAGCGCAGCATCCATCGCTAGAAGCGAGCTTAGGCAGGGATTATCAGGAGTTCATCGCTTGAAGCGATGAACTGGACGCTTGAAGCGAGCCTAGGCAGGGAATTTCAATGATCCATCGCTTGTAGCGACAGACCTTGTCGCTACAGCGACCAGAGGGGCGGTTTAATGCTGATGGTGACGTGGAGCTCTATGATTGGCCAGTTGACTTCCTCGCTACAAGCGACAGGCTGGTCGCTTGTAGCGAGCGTGCTTTTTCTCAGCATATTTATAGAATTTTAAGCTCATTTTTTGAGATATAGTTTTTTTTTTAGTTTTAATATTTTCCAGAGCTTAAATTACTTGTTATCTTTGAGAGAGAATAGGCATAGAGGGAGAAAAACTTCAAATAGCAATTTGATTTGGATTGAAGAAGACATTAGGAAGCTTTGAGACATCAAGCTCTCATATATCTTCATCTTCCTTTCTTATTTTGCAATAGTTGTCATGACAATGATCAACTAATCTCCTTTGTTGGGATTAATAGGTAATCAATCATTCATGTTGTAAACTTTTGGTTATTCAATATATGATTCTAGCAATTTTTATATACCATTGAATTTCTTCTTGCTTTTCAATCTTATGTTTGATTTAAATGTTGTTGAAAAAGACTTTTGAATCTAGGTTTAGAATGATTTTCTATCAAGATAAGAAATTCTAGAAATGAGATTTGGTTTTGATAATTACATTATAGTATTGGATCGTAAAGCTTTTGAATCGTTTAATAGATTGAGAAATCATCGATTAAACGATACAATCGATCTCACGACGTCATTTGGGAAATCAATGATGTTGTTGAGCAATACGTAATAATGTCATATATAAGAAAAAGCTAGAATCCGTATTTATGATCAATCGGATATAAACGATGTTTGATTGATGAACGTTAATCCTAATACCTTCTATGTCCTATTACTCTACTATTTATTTATAAAGTTTTTAAAATGATGAGTAGCGTAGTAAAACAAATGGTTAAACCCTAACTTAAGACGATAATCGACGTTGAACGGTTTATGATATCACATTAATCCCTGTGGAACGATATAAAAACGATACTTACTTTTGTTCATTCAACAATAATAGAAGATGGAATCTCCATTCCAGTTGATGAAGAAGGTGTAGCTGTCAACAGAAGAGGCTTGAGTGATGCTGAGAGGAAGATTTATAGAAAACACCACAATGTCAGAGGTATCATTGTGGATTCCTTACCCCATACTGAGTATCAGAAGCTGAGTGATAAATCTACAGCCAAAGCCATCTTCAAATCCCTCTGCTCTAACTATGAAGGTAATAAAAAGGTTAAAGAAGCAAAGGCTAATATTCTTGTTCAGCAATATGAGTTGTTCAGAATGAAAGAGGATGAAAATATTGAGACTATGTTCTCAAGATTTCAGACTCTGGTTTCTGGACTTCAGATTCTGAAGAAGAGTTATACCACTGCTGATCATGTGAACAAAATTCTAAGAAGTCTACCATCTAAATGGAGACCCAAAGTAACTGCTATTGAGGAAGCTAAGGATCTAAATACTCTAAGTATTAAAGATCTTATAAGCTCCCTCAAGGTGCATGAACTGGGATTTAATGAAGATGATTCTGTTAGAGAGTCTAAATCAATAGCAGTGAAATCCAAAAGAAAGTCTGTTAAAGCTCTAAAAGCTATTGAATCTGAAGAAGAATTTCCTGAGGGAAATTCTGAAGAAGATTCAGATGCTGAAGAGCTTGCAATGCTTTCCAAAAGAATTCAGTACCTAATGAATAGAAAGAAGAAATTCTCTAACAGAAGCAGCAACTTTAAAGGATCTGGTTCAAAGAGGGAAAATCAGAAGGACTGCTACAATTGCAAGAAGCCTGGTCATTTTATTGCTGATTGTCCTGATCTTCAGAAGGACAAGTCAAAAGAAAAATCAAAGAAGACCAGCTCTAAGTCTAGTAACTTCAGAAACAAACTTAAGAAGAGTCTCGTGGCAACATGGGATGATATGGAAAATGATTCTGAGTCTGATGATGAAGAGGAAGCAAATCTGGCTTTAATGGCAACTGCATTTTCTGATGCAGAATCATGTTCAGACTCTGATGATGAAGATGAGGTATACTCTGAACTTACAAGATCTGAACTGATACAAACAGTTAAAGATGTTATGAACCATCTCAAAAGCAAGTTAGGTGAAATAAAATCTTTGAAAAATAAACATAACTTGCTGAATGAGGAGAATGTCAAACTTCAGAATCAAATCATTGAGATTGACGAAGAAGTTAGAGAACTCAGAGATGTGTCTCATAAGAAATCTGAAGAAATTCCAAATGAACATGAAATTGCTCTTCAGAATTATTTTAACTGGAATCAATAGAAGTAAGGTTGCTTTTATGATTTATAGCATTTACAGAAACAATGGTGAAAACATTGGTTTTAAAAATGATTCATTCAATCTTTCAAATGAATCAAAAATATCATCTTCTTCTGAAAATATTTTGAAAGACACTGAGGTGTGCTTTGTGCCTGCTTCTGACAGTTCTGAGAAACTGAATTTAGCAGAAACTGAGACTGCAGAGTCTGAAGTTCTGAACTGCTCAGACTCTAAAGCTTCTGAGCCTAAGGGAAAGATGATGGCAGATGTTAAAACCTTACCAAAGTCTCAACCAAAAGGTCCTAAGCCTAAGAGTATGAGAAAATCAGACTCTAAACCTGAAAGTGTTCAGAGTCTGAAGAGTTCAGAACCTGAAACTAGTAAGTCTCAGAGTCTGAAGAATTCAAACTCAAATTTACTAAGACTGGGGTTATGAAACCTTCAAAAACTACTAAACCAGTCTATACAAAACATTTTCAATCTTAGAATGTCAGGCAAAGCAAGCAAAAGAAATCCAAACTGTCATCTGTTTCTGATTGTTTTAAGAAAGGTCAAACTGAAGTTTGCCTTGTGTCAGGAGCTAACAAAACTAGTGTTCTGAAGAAATCAGAACCAAAGTGTTCAATGGTTCAGAATCTAAACAACTCAGAATCAAAGACTTTCAAGTCTCAGGTTCTGAAGAAATCTGAGTCAAAACCATTGAGAACTCAGGTTCTGAAGAACTCAGTTTCTAAAACTAAGACTTATTCAAGATTCAAGGATTCATATCCAAAGTATCTGAACAAGTCTGAGTACCATAACTCCAGACACAAGGTGCAACATAAGATTAAACCTTTCAGGACTAACCATAAAGGACCCATGAAAATCTGGGTACCTAAGTCTGAGATAATTTCTGTTGCAGATATGCTTGTCATCCAAAGAAAAGGAAAGGTCTTGGTACCTGGACAGTGGATGCTCGCGTCATATGACATGAGACAAGTCTATGTTCCAAACCCTGAGCATGAAAGAGGGAGGAACCGTGGGGTTTGGAGGAAATCAGAAAGGAAGGATCATTGGTACTGGTAAGATAGGTAATTCTTCCCTGTCCATTGATGATGTTTGGTTGGTAGATGGACTGAGACATAATTTACTTAGCATAAGTCAATTATGTGACAGTAATTATGAAGTCCTGTTTAATAAGAACACATGTACTGTAATCAACAACAAAGACAAATATGTTGTGTTCAAAGGAAATAGGAAAAACAATGTTTATAAAATTAATTTTTCAGAACTGGTTGAGCAGAAGGTAGTTTGCCTTCTGTCTGTGAGTGATGAGAAATGGGTATGGCACAAAAGGTTAGGACATGCTAACTGGAGACTCATCTCTAAGCTTAACAAGTTGCAACTGGTCAGAGGCATGCCAAACATTAACTATCACTCAGATGCTCTGTGTGGAGCATGCCAAACAGGAAAATTTTCTAAAACATCATTTAAATCCAAAAACATTGTTTCCACCTCAAGACCTTTAGAACTGCTTCACATTGATTTGTTTGGTCCTGTTGGAACAGCTTCAATCAATGGGAGGAAATATGGGCTAGTAATTGTTGATGATTATAGTAGGTGGACTTGGGTTAAATTTCTTAGAACTAAAAATGAAACATATGATGTGTTTAATAAATTCTGCAAACAAGTACAAAATGAAACTGACTTGAAAATTTTAAAAGTCAGAAGTGATCATGGTGGGGAATTTGATAATGAACCTTTTGAAAATTTTTGTGAAGATCATGGAATTCTCCATGAGTTCTCATCTTCTAGAACTCCACAACAAAATGGGGTTGTAGAGAGAAAGAACAGATCTTTGCAAGAAATGGCCAGAACCATGATCCATGAATCCAAAATTGCAAAGTACTTTTGGGCAGAAGCTGTTAACACAACATGTTATATTCAGAACATGATCTATATTAGACCTATTCTGAATAAAACAGCATATGAACTTTTTAAAGGAAGAAAACCAAGTATTTCTTATTTTCATCAGTTTGGTTGTACTTGTTACATTCTGAACAATAAGATCTACCTAAAGAAATTTGATGTTAAGGCTCAAAAGGGTACCTTTTTAGGATACTCAGAGAGATCTAAAGCATACAGGGTGTATAATTCTGAAACACATGTTGTTGAAGAATCAATACACATAAGATTTGATGATAAGAAGCCTGATAATGAAATACCAGAGCTGGTTAAGAGTTTTGCAGATTTCAGACTCTCAGAAGAACCTTCAGAACCTGAACAGAGTCCAGAGTCTGAAGAAAGTTCAGAAGCTGGAAATGCTGAGGAAATTGAAAAACTCTCAGATGCTGACACTCTTCCTGAAGATAATCAAGATCAGCATGGTTCTGAACAAGTCCTTGGTGATTCTTCAGAAGCTAATCCACCCAGAACCTCATTTAAGTACAAGTCTTCACATCCTGAGGAGCTGATTATTGGGAACAAGAACAGTCCAAGGAAAACAAGATCAGCATTCTGTCATAATGATTCTATGATTGGACTTCTATCAATGATTGAGCCCACAACAGCTGATGAAGCACTTGCAGATGATGGTTGGATTGTATCTATGCAAGAAGAATTGAACCAGTTTCAAAGGAATGATGTCTGGGATCTAGTTGCAAAACCAGAAAACAAGAACATCATTGGAACAAAATGGGTGTTGAGGAACAAGCTTAATGAACAAGGAGAAGTGATCAGAAACAAGGCAAGACTGGTTGCTTAAGGCTACAGCCAGCAGGAAGGAATAGACTACACTGAGACATTTGCTCCAGTTGCAAGACTGGAAGCAATCAGGTTACTTCTTTCCTATGCTGTTAATCATGATATCATCTTATATCAAATGGATGTTAAGAGTGCTTTTTTAAATGGAGTTATTTCTGAAGAAGTTTATGTTAAACAACCTCCTGGTTTTGAAGATATAAAACATCTAGATTTTGTTTTTAAACTTAAGAAATCTCTATATGGTCTGAAACAAGCTCCCAGAGCTTGGTATGAAAGACTAAGTAATTTCTTGATTAAAAATGATTTTGTAAGAGGTCAAGTTGACAATACACTCTTTAGAAAAACTCTTAAGAAAGACATCTTAATTGTGCAAATATATGTTGATGATATCATATTTGGTTCTACTAATGCTTCTCTTTGCGAAGAATTTTCAAAGTTAATGCAGGATGAATTTGAAATGAGCATGATGGGAGAATTGAAATTCTTTCTTGGAATTCAAATCAACCAATGCAAAGATGGTGTTTATGTTCATCAGTCCAAATACACAAAGGAGCTTCTGAAGAAGTTCCAGCTTGATGATTGTAAGCTGATGACAACACCAATGCATCCTACCTGCACCCTAAGCAAAGAGGATAATGGCTCAAAAGTAGATCAGAAGCTCTATAGAGGTATGATAGGTTCTCTGTTATACTTAATTGCTTCTAGGCCAGATATTTTATTTAGTGTATGTCTGTGTGCTAGATTCCAATCATATCCTAGAGAATCTCATATGATTGCTGTCAAGAGAATCTTCAGGTATCTGAAAGGAACAACTAATCTGGGACTTCTCTATAAGAAATCCTTAGATTATAAGCTAGTTGGATTCTGTGATGCTGACTATGCTGGGGACAGGATTGAAAGAAAGTCCACCAGTGGAAATTGTCAATTTCTGGGTGAAAATCTGATATCCTGGGCCAGCAAAAGACAAGCAACTATTGCTTTGTCAACAGCAGAAACAGAATACATCTCAGCTGCAAGTTGTAGCACACAACTGCTTTGGATGAAACATCAGTTGGAGGACTATCAGATTCATGCAGATAGCATTCCTATTTTCTGTGATAATACTGCTGCAATATGTCTGTCTAAAAATCCAATTCTGCATTCTAGAGCCAAGCATATAGAAATTAAACATCATTTTATAAGAGATTATGTTCAGAAGGGAGTTTTGGATATTCAATTCATTGATACTGATCATCAATGGGCTGACATATTTACAAAACCCCTGACAGAAGACAGATTTAACTGTATTAAAAAGAATCTGAACATGCATTTCATCTCTTGAAAATATGCTTGAATCTGAATGAAAACTGAGATCCTGAGTTTATCAGAAGCTAAGACTTATCAGTCACTCATTTTGAGAGTCTGAAGAAAGTTAAGCATCTGAAAAACTTCAGAGTCTGAGGTTCAGAACCTGGATTTTCTGACTTTTGAATCTGATAGTTATCTAACTTTTGGTCAGAATCTGTTAAGATATAACTTTGGGCAATGATGAATTAAACTTTGAAAGTTATACTTTGTCCCTCCCAAAGTCATCAATATGCAAATGTGTTTTCTTCTGTTTTTGGTATCAGTTCTGAAATGTTTTAACAAGAACACAGACACATTTCTTCATCATAAATGCTCAAATTGATATCGGACATGTTCAGTTGTTCAAAACATATTTAAAAAACTCTGAACAGTTCTGTCTGAAAGTCTCATTTTGGTATCAGACATGTTCAGCTTTTCAAACACATTTAAAAAATCCTGAACAGTTATGTCTGGAAGAGTTCAGAAGCACTGAGCTAAATGCTCTATTTTTCATTTTTCTGAAAATAGTTCAGTTGTGCTTAAATCTTCAGTTGGTATATGATCTGAACAATTTTGTCTAAAATAATTCAGTGATACTAAACAGAATGTACTAAACAAAAATGCTCTGAACATTTTTAATCTCACATGTTTTCAAACTCTCTTAAAATTCTGAAAATTTTCTTTTTGTTGATGACAAAAGGGGGAGAAATGTAAACAAGTATTAAAGCTCCTGAGCTCATAATATAAGTTAAATTCTGTTAGTTAATTAACTTATGAGGGGGAGTTAAGGCTCTGAGCCAGTCTGAATATAAGTTAATTTCTGTCAGTTAATTAACTTATGAGAACTATTTTTAATCTCTTAGCCTCTGCTTTAATTTTTGTGAGATAAATTACTCTTAGTGAGTTGAAATGAATTTAAATAACTTGGATAAGACTCACAGAGCTTAAAAAACTCATTCTGTGGATTATCAGACTTAGGGGGAGAGCTTACAAACCTCATAACCTGAAGTCAGCTTGTTATTTATAATTCTGAGTGAAAATTTCACCTTATTGTTTTAAGTTAAATTAACATGGATAAGAATCAAGGGGAGCTTGCAAACCTAACCTTGAGGATTATCAGACCTAGGGGGAGCTTGCAAACCTCTCCTGAAGTCAACTTGTTAATTAAACTTAACCACAAATTTGAAATTCTCATCTTGTTGATCTGAACTGAATTTAATTAACCTGGTTCAGACTCAGGGGGAGCTTGCAAACCTCAAACCCTGTAGTTAACTTGTTAATTAAATTAACAACAATTTTCTATTAATACTTATGTTTGTCATCATCAAAAAGGGGGAGATTCTTGGAACAAAATGTGTATGAACAACTCTCTTTTGGGTTTTGATGATAACAAAATGTTAGAAAGAAAATTGATATTGCTAATGCTTTGTTCTAAGTGTGCAGAACCATGTTCTTAATGATTAGTAATCAATATTGGTTTTGGAAGAACAAGCTAAGAGCAAGAAAGAAAGCATTGAAGCCCTTGTTGCAAGTCTGAAGCAAAACTGGGTCTGAAGCAGCTTCTGAAGGCAGAGTCTGAAGACTGCGTCTGAAGGGTGCTTCTGAAGGCAGAGTCTGAAGACTGCGTCTGATGGGTGCTTCTGAAGGTTGAGTCTGAAGGTCAACAGAAGTCAACGTCTGAAGGTTGAGTCTGAAGGTCAACAAAAGTCAACGTCTGAAGGCAGCTTCTGAGGGTCAACGAAAGTCAACGTCTGAAGAAGTGCGTCTGATGAACAGTGCTTCTGAAGTGTGCGTCTGAAGTCCTGCTTCTGAAGAGAGCTTCTGAAGTACTGTTCCTGAAGAAGCTTCTGAAGTCTGACCTGGAAGAAAAAGCAGCTGTCTCTGTCAGCATTTAATGCCTGCAATGTCAGAACAACTCCAATGGAACAGTTGTCTCCTTGGCCAAAACATTCCCCAACTTTTAAGGAAAGTTTATTCAAAAAATGCGTGCTCTGTTCTGCAGTTCAGCACACATTTTCAGCTGCCTAGCTTCTACAATTTGCAACGGCTCTTTGCTGGATTTCTGGCAATTCTCAACAGCTATCTTTTGCTCTATAAAAGGGTGAAGATTTGAAGAAGAAAATTGCTAAGACTCTTGAAACATAAAGACTGAATTCGTGCTCTGTTTTGTTGTCAATATTTGAAAGTCACAAAAACTCTTAGAAATTCTTACCAAGTTTTCATCTTAGAATTTCTTAAGTGTTGAGTCTTATACCTGTGTTGTATTAAGTGAACACCTCTGATATTTGATCAAGTGTTCATCTCAAACTTCTTTCTTTGTAAACCAGTTTGAACCAAAGTCTCAGTCTGCGTGCTGAGCATCTTTAAGTCTCATTACTTTGTGTTATGAGCAATTAGAAGTCTCTTAGCTTTGTGCTTTGAGCAGAGAAGTCTCTTTACTTTGTGTATTGAGCATTGGAAGTCTCTTGACTTAGTGTCTTGAGCATTAGAAGTCTCTTACTAGGTGTTTGAGCATTGAAGTCTCTTAACTTTGTGTTTTGAGCAATTGTAATTAGTTTGATTATAGTTAAATCTCCTGTAAGTGACAGGGGGACTAGACTACTTCCAACTTGTGGAAGGAACTAGTATAAAAATATTGTGTGTCTCTCTTTCCTTCTCTCTGTACTTTTATATCCACTGCATAAACCTCTGAAAAAGTTTCAGAACCCAATTCTGAACTTATCATAAGTCTTGAGAAAGAAAAGTTTTTTTAAACCCACACAATTCAACCCCCCCTTCTTGTGTGTTTTTCCTCACTTTCATATCACTCTCTCTAATCCATAATAAGTGTTATATTTTGATCATGTGATTCACGTAAACTAGTTTGACCATATTCTGTCCGCTTTTTTAACTGCGTTAACAAGTGTGTGTGTGTGTTTTGTTGTTGAAGAAAGTATACATTTTTTTTTATGTTTCTTTGTTTATACTACGCTTCATGGTGAAGGCTACGGTGAGAGACCAAAACAGGTCTCTCACCGTGCAAATGAGTTTTTCACCGTTAGATATATTAATAAATTATTGTGCGGTCAGATCGTGAAAAAATCCTACGGTGAAAAATCAATTTGGTGATTTTATTAATGATTCTTACGGTGAAAAACTCATTTGCATGGTGAGAGACCTGTTTTGGTCTCTCACCGTAGCCTAAGCCACGCTTCATACTTGAACATTTACAAAGCTATGTTAAGCTATAAACTAACATCAAAGAAAAGAGTTGCCATTTCACATGCGAAAGGCCAATTCTTTCCCACCATGGACAACTTCTGATCAACCATCAGATTTTAGAGTATATTACATCTTACCATATGTCTCTCACACTAGATCTAACTCTCTATCTTTTACACCTCATCTCCTTCTTTGTCTAAATCCAACCACCATCACCAACACAAACTTACGGTTCATACTAATGTTCATCATCTTCATCAATTTTTTATTATCATCATCTTCATTTAGTTTTTTCATCGCACTAAATTCCAAGAATCTTTTTTCTTCTTTCATGTATCAATAAATCTACTCAAACCCATCCAACATTTTTTCTACTCAAACCCATTTTAACAAATACCTCATGCATCTAGTGTAAGCCTCTTGTTAGTTCTCTCTGGGCACAAGAAAATAAAAAATCCTTCATTCAAGTAAATACACGTTGCATTTTTGGAGTTCCATCATTATCTTTTTAATTTTCGGTCCCCTCCACCTTTTAATCTTCTTCAAGATGGTTTTTTTTTTTTCACAAACCAGTTGCTGATCTGTGTTTTGGTTTTTATGGGTTTGAAGATGTCAAATATGATGCATTTCTTTTGCCGGCAAAAAGCTATTAGTACGACAATGGAGTTTTCACTTTTCAGTTCTGGAATCTGATGATTTTTTGCTGAAAAAAAACTACTACAACAATGGAGTATTTTTTTTTAGATCTGGAATCTTACATTCACATCTACAATGGCTTTAAAAAATTAAAGATTTAAGTGTCTTCATTTCTGGTATGAATGATTTCAATTCTCAAAATCAAAAGCAAAAGTATTAGCTGAATTTCTGTCATTTCTGACAGTCATGTATTGATCAAGAATTGACGTGGTTGGGGTTCTAAACTTACCAATAACTTGTCATTCTTGCTGATTTGTAAAATTCTCAAAATAAGTTTTACAAATAAAAAAGAAAGCAACATTTAAATGAAATTATTTGTGTGTTTCTAAATGAAATTTCCAGTTCCAAAACAATTAATCTGTACATAAGCATGACCAATTTGGGCAGGAGGTGTGGTGTGGATGGTAGAGGTTGAGGATAAAGGGTAGAAGAAAGTGTAAAAGAAATAATCTAATGTTGGCGGTGTATGATAAAATTGTGTTCTTCAATTAATCTAATGACTAAAATTAGCATTTCCGTAGTGAAAAAGTTTTATACTTTCCCATACGTGAAATGCCACCAAGAAAAGAACCAAACATAGAACATCAATTAATTAGTATCATGAAGAGGAAAGAAAGACCAAGGATATACCTGAACAAAAAACATTTTCAAAGTTGCCTTTTTTTTTTGTTTTTTTGTATCCGATACTTTTTCCATACTACCGAAAACTCTAAGAGTGTATTTGGATGGATAAATATTTTGAGTTAATGTAATATTTTGAGGGAATTCAAATACTTTTAGATGAATTTCATTGTTTAGATAATAATATGAAGAATTTTCAAAATGATGGAAATTTATGAAGTATTTTGTTCTTGTTGAATTAAGAGATTTTCAAATGACACATAAAAGCTAAAATTTCAAATTTCTTCATTCTTATAATTTTTCAAATTTTGCATTTTGTTCCTCAAATTTTCCAAAATTTTCAGATTGACCCCAATAAATTACAAAAAATTGTAATTTGACCCCTAATATTTTTTTGTAAATTACAAATTTACCCTCAACTTATTCAAAATTATAAATCTGACCCCTCAAAATTTTTGAAATTTACAAATTGACCCCTAATTTCAATTTTCAAATTTGGCCCAAAAAAATAAAATTTATAAAAATTGCCCAAAATGATGACAATGAAATTTTTTATTACTCCATCCAAACAAAAATATTTAGAAATGAAGTCAATTTAATTGAATCATTTAAATTACCTAAAATTTTAAATTCTTCAAAATTTCTCAATTACCTTATCCAAACACACTCTAAAGATTTGCATTTTTTCCTCTATAAGGTTCTTTACTTAATCTATGTAGTAATTTTCAATGCATTGCTTTGGTTGATAAAACTTTTGCCACATGACATTCGATAGACTTACTTGCTACGTAAATCTTGATGCCCTCCTTTATTTGCTACAACTGTTAATTTGACAGCTTACGAAGACACAATATAGACTTAAATATACGTCGACAACAACAGCAACAGCAACAAAAACTCTACAAACCAAAATTCTCATTAAAATGTAAAGACTTTGCATCAGTCAATGTGTAACACTCATACTAAATTGTCTAGAATATTTAGCATACGCACTAAACTTGATACTAGACACATTAAAATTTTCCAAGTGTGTGTGTGTGTGTGTGTGTGTGAGTCGTAATGAAGGTTCCCTAGCGGGCTGACCTATCCAGAATAAATCTGGAGCGTACCTGAGCCACAACATATATATATATATATATATATATATATATATATATATATATATATATATATATATATATATATATATATACCTTTGTCTGTATATCTCTATAGCCCCGAAGTATGATTTCTTGATATAACTGTTCTGTCTGATCATGAGTTATCTAGATTCTAATTCCATGACTAGCATAATTTCTTTAACATAAACCATCACTCAATATTAATACTCGTCCCTAAGAGCGTTAATCCTGGTTTTCTCTTACTAAAACTCATTTCATACAGTCATAAGCCCTTTGGTACATTATACTGGTCATTTGGATTAAAATCTGGACTACTTCGCCTAGTGAAGTAAGGTCTCGCTCAGCGACCTTAGCTTCGCTCAACGAAGTTAAGCAGAATGCAAATGCCCGGCTTCTTGCTCAGCGAGCGTAGCAGAACACAGCTTCTGCAGAATCATGTTTTACTGAGAAATTGGTTACCGAAAAGTCTAGTACCACATATAACTTACCAATGGCTTATTTTTTTCCATAATATAACTCAGAGAATTCAAGGATTTACACAATTCAAGGACATGCATTAACATTTAGGGAAAACTAATTTCTTAGGTGCATAATTAACTCACTCAACCCAAGGGGAAAATCTAACTAAAAGGAACTCACCTTAACACTTTGCCAATCTTATCGTCCCAACATGCACTTCAGCAAATTCAGCTTAAGCTTCAACCTCATACCCTTCTTATGCACTTCCTCGCTGGGCGAGGCTTCATGCTCGCTCAACGAGCCTTCATGAACAAGCCCAGATTCTGCAGAAAACGCGCAACAACATCCAAATAGCTTAATCCTTCCTTTTAATTCATTAATTTCGTGACCCAATAACCAGTCAATAATAAACAACATCAACTTAAAAATCTAACTCCTAAAACAACTTATTTTGATTACCTTTTAAGCTCCAAGCGAAAACCCAAATTACAAGCTCAAGCTTCTAACACTCATGTACCCAAGCTTCCAAGTAGTTCAAAGAGGTGGTTGGAGGTGAAATCTTAACATACATTGGATTAATTATTTTTTGGATAAAGTTAGGGTTAGGGTAATGAGGGAAGAGGTTCGGCCAAGAAGGGAAAATGGGGAAAAATAGGTTTGTTGAATGAGATTAAATGATGCAATGATCATGCTTGAGTGATTGCATGCTTAAATTGATTGAGGTTTGGTGTGAAAATGGAGATTGAGGGAGAAATGGGTGAGAGGTTAGAGAGAGGGGAGAAGAACTTTGATTTCTAGAGAGAGGAACGAATGGTGAAAAATGAAGGGAAATGAGGGCTTTGGCCTATATATAGCCCTCACACGGAAATTACCATGTTGCCCTTGACTCAAAAATTTGCTCTTACGCGCTAACTGATGCTGATAAAAGTTAAGTCTTAAGCGGGATGTTACAAAATAAGTAAGATTTACAGAAATTTCTAGTGTGACCTCACTATAGCATATAATTCTTGATTTAGGACCACAAAGGCCACAAATCACAAATTTACTCATTATGTGCTCACTACTAAAATGGGTATTGATAAGTTAGATTTTGCTTATAGTTGATTTGGATGGTTATACCATAAATGGAGATCATAACAATTAAACACCAATTAAACTTGAATTATATATGGTTCAAACTAAAATATTTCAAATATAGAAGAAGAAAACTGAGACAACAAACATGTAAAGGGTTCTCACATTTCCTCTAGACCATATCTTTGAAGGTGGCAGTGTGGAACTTGTTTGTTTGCAAACACCACCAAATATATTATCCCATAGTGGAAAAAAAAGGCTATTCCTAAACTAATTTCTGCAAACACCACAACTGGGTTGAAAAACATCTAACACTTCATATTCCTTTTTTTCGTGGTGCCATTTAGGCTGGACCTGTCATTGTTTTGGTTCATAATGGACCCATAGAAAATACTTGCTATTGTGGGTTGTTCAAGTAACATGCTTATTTGTATTTTCCCCCCCATATATATGATAAATCATAACATGCTCCACATTTGTTAATAAATTTATATAATTATACACATGTACATAAAATACCTTTCTTACCCTTCCTATAAACTCTGCATTCACTTGTAATGGTAACACAACTCAAACACAGCCAACATTCTCTTTGGAACAAATCTCTCTCTTAACTTCAGGCATGGACAATCCAAAACAAAAACACAAGAAACTCTTTGTTGTTGAACTTTCTTATCTGTCTTCTAAATAAGTCTTGCTGAAAATCTCAACAAAAACCCACTTTTCCAGTTCTCTCTGTTATCTTCTCCGATCCCCTTCCTAATCAAGCGAAATTCATTCTCAAATGACGCAAATGCAAATATGTAATTTGGGTTAAAAACTTAATTTCAGTTTTTCATGAGTGTTTGATCCATCTCCAACAACAAAGGTTAGTCCTTATTTGGGAATTTGTTGTCCTAAATTGTTGGTAAAAAAACACTTTAATTTTATAATTCATGTTTTTTTTTGTGTTGTTATATGTGGTTTGCGGCAAGTAGTCTGGTATTGCTAAGAAATAGTTTATAATAGGTTGTAATTTTGACCTCTAAAAAAAATAGAGTTGTTTAAACCTTAATTTCTTCAAATTTGGATTGTTGTCATAGCTTGTTGTTTGGAAATTATTAATAGAGTAAATCTTGCCCAGGTAGCACCGATTATTATTAGAAGTTGAACCTTGTGTATTGGAAAAATGGTAGATTTTCAATCTGATTCGACTTTTGATGACGAGGATTCGACACATGTGTGTATCATTTGTTTGTTTAAGATCTTACAATTGTTTGCAAAAGAAAAAACAAATATTGATTATTGGTTATTATGTAGGGATTGGATAGTTTGTCATTGTCTGAGGATGATTTTGATCTTGAAGATTGTCATACCCCATTTTTTGACTCATATTTTTCTTTTTGTTTATTATTTCTTTTGTTATTTATTATTTCATTTCTCATTTTTTGTCTTTTATTATTTTCATCATTTTCATCTCTATTTTTTAGAATTTTATTTCTTAATGTCTATTACCATTATCATCACTATTATTATTATTTATATTATCATTAAAATTATCACTATTGTTATTATTAATATTATTATTATCTTTTTCCATTAATATTATTATTACCTTTTCATCAATATTATTATTATTTTTTATCTTTTTCATCATCATTTTTATTATCACCTTTATTACTATTGTCATTATTATTTTTTGTTTCCATTATTACTTTTATTATTACCATTACTATTATTATTATTTGTATTATTGTTTTATTTTAAAATAAAAGAAAAAAAAAAAGAAAAAAGGGAGTTCGCAGAGCAAAGTCCCCATCGCTCTGCGAACTCTGCGATTTTTGCAGATTTTAATTCCTTTGATTTATCTTTCTTTTATTTTCATTATAGTTGTTGTTATTATCATCTATCATTATTATTATCACTGTTATTGTCAATTTTGGTTGATTGGATTCAGCAAAGCAAGAATTGAAGCATGTGCCATTAAAGCCAAGGTGAGAAGGTTTTTCTTCCAAGCCAAGCAAGTTGGCTGCCCTTGGGCAGCTCTCATCCCTCCCAATTGACCTGCTACTGACCCTGAGCTTGCCAGCCAGCAGCTTGTTTGTTTTCCTTCCTTCTTTCTCCCCCAAAACCAGTCAAACACAGCTGGTTTTGCTTGCCCAAAGACCATGAGTGTTGCCCTGTTTCAGCAGCCTTTCCTTCCTCCTCACACCAGCCCACATGTTCCTTTTGCTCCTCCCAACCTCTGCACATGGCAGTGCACGTTTTCCTTGCTTGACCCCTCAAGATTACAAAGACCAATCCCAAAGAACAGCCCAATTGCAAGCTGCCCTGTTTTTCTCACTTTTTCATCATCATTGCTATCAAAGATCAGCTGCTTGGATGGCTGGATTTGGTCCAAGGTTACAAGGCAATGTCACCTCTTCCCTTTTGCATTAAGTGCAAAGCAATTAGCCTGGTTTTTAGCCCACAAAACAGCTTGGCTCTATAGATTTTCCATCACTGCAATTGATTTCATTTTTGCCTATAAAAGGAATGCAATGCATAAGGAGCCAACACACTTACAACCAATTGAATACACAGCAAAATATAGAATTTGTAGAGCAGAAACACACTACTTCCAGCAAGAAAAAAACCATTTCAAAAGCATTGAATCATCAACACTTCCAACCTTTGCAAAGTGAAATTCTGGCCAGGCAATACTAAAGAGAAATCAGGTTCTGAACCAAACAGGTTCTGAACAACACACAGGACACAATAATTTGCAAAACAGAGCACAAATACAAACACACACAGGCAGCAAATTAAAGTGCAGGAAAGTAAAAAGGCACAGAGGTTTGTTAACCCAGTTCGGAGTAAACACCTCCTACTCTGGGGGATACCAATCCAGGAAGGAATTCCACTATAGGAATTAATCCTTATGACTCAAGACACTGACTCCCAGTTCCCAGCCTAAGCAATTAACTTCCTCCTAGTCTTGAATTCTACCCAACACGTTGAGTATTAGAGACCACTAACTTCCTATTCAAGTAACAAACCTGTTACTGAAACCCTTAGACAAAAACACTCTGTTTTTCAGAAAAACTTCAAAAACACAACTTCATTCGTACCTAGAGGCTTAGAATGAATTACAACTCAATAACAATCCTAAACCAACTCAAAGCATATGAGTGGCGTACAAAAATAAAGCAAAAGCTTAAAAACAACTAAGACTCAATTTTCTGAACTTAAACTCTAAAATCCGTATCTCTTGAATAGCAGCAGCCCTCCTCCTTATATAGCTTTCAGCAAGTCTCTTAATTATGCTCCAAATCTTCTGAATTGATTTGTTACTGGAATAAGATTAAACCAATAATGTAACAAATAAAACTGCATCCAATCTTTGAAAGATTTAAAACAGAAAATATGAATTTTCATAACTTTGAACTAAATCTTCAAAGATATCTTCTCCAATTTAAACCAGTCTTCTAGAAGCAATTAAACAAACATAATTCGTAGCTCAATCTCCCAAGATACGTGCAAAAACAATCCAGCAAACCCAGCTTCTGATGTTGTCAACAGAAGTCAACGCTGGCTTCAGAACCTGAATCAGCTTCTGAAGTGCTACAGTGCTTCTGATGAGCAGTCAGCTTCTGATGTAATTTTGAGCTTCTGAACAGCTTCAAAATGAAAGACTTCCAACTGAAGAAATGTTCTACATATGAAGATGCTTCTATTCAATACCTTGGTTTTGCCAAACAATGCAGCCAACACTTAAAGACTCAACAATCTCCCCCTTTGGCAAATTTTTGGCTAAAACCATCCAAGTCCTTCAATCTCCCTTATAATCAACTCAGCAATGAAGAACTCCATACTAATACATCATAGCAATCAGTTTAGGCAGCGGATTCAGCTATGTTAAACAACAGCTTCAGCTTCTGACTCTTGAAGCACACAAAACCAAGTACTGATCAACTCCTGATCTTCACAATCATGGTATCAGAGCTACTAACTCCTGATCTTCACAATCATGGTATCAGAGCTACTCCAAGGTATCAGAGCTACTGATCAACTCCTGATCATCACACATACTCCCCCTGCAACTCAGCATACACTCAGCATACATCAAACTCCCCCTTACTTCTGAATTTATGTTATCAGAGCATATCAGAGCCAACACTTCAGGAGCTGAACACATTTGTTCTTCAGGACCATATCTCAGGATCACAGAAACACTCAGGACCATAACAGTCTTGTACTCCCCCTGAGACACGTACTCCCCCTCAATGACATCTTGACAGCTCTTGTTATATTTGTTCTGAACTCTAAGCTTCACAAATAACTTCTGAACCACACTGAAAACTGAACATCTGAAATTTGAACTTCTGAGCAACACTTTGTATAAGACTTTTGGTATCAGAGCCAACACATTACATAAGATTTTTTCCCCCTTTTTAGCCACAAAATTCTGACAAAACATAGTCTTCATATAGGGAATAAAATCAAAACAAGTAACACAGATCCTGGAAAAGCTATCAGATTCAGACACAGGATCACACTTAGCATAGGCACAACTGGCAGGTACTCTATCTTCCTCACATCCAGTTTGCAGTAATTGCTATAACTCTTCATGCAAACACACACCTAACTTGCTCCTTAAGTTTTCAAACTGCTTAGCATCCAAGGCCTTTGTGAAAATGTCAGCAACTTGTTCTTCAGTAGCTACATGCTTCAGCTGAATAATCTTGTCCTCCACAAGGTTTCTGATAAAATGATGCCTGATGTCTATGTGTTTGGTTCTGCTGTGCTGAATTGGATTCTTAGAGATGTTGATGGCACTCAAATTGTCACAAAACAATGTCATAGTTCTTTGTTCAATGTTGTACTCCTCCAGCATCTGCTTCATCCACACCAATTGTGAGCAACTACTTCCAGCAGCAATATACTCAGCCTCAGCAGTTGACAATGACACACAGTTTTGCTTCTTGCTAAACCATGAAATTAAGTTATTTCCCAAAAAGAAACAACCTCCTGAGGTGCTCTTCCTGTCATCAGCACTTCCAGCCCAGTCAGCATCACAATATCCCATCAGTTCAGAAGTTGAACTATGTGAGTACATGATTCCATAGTCACTTGTGCTGTTCACATACTTCAGGATCCTTTTAACTTGTGTCAGATGACTCATCTTAGGATCAGCTTGATATCTTGCACAAACTCCTACAGCAAATGTGATATCTGGCCTGCTTGCAGTTAAGTACAATAGGCTTCCAATCATGCTTCTGTACTGACTTTGGTCTACTGAAACTCCATGTTCATCCTTAGTTAACTTCAGGTGGGTAGCAGCTGGTGTCCTCTTGTGAGCAGCAGATTCCAATCCAAATTTCTTCACTATGTTCTTAGCATACTTACTTTGAGAAATGAAGATTGTATCTTCCATTTGCTTGACTTGTAATCCAAGAAAATATGTCAGTTCACCAACTAAGCTCATTTCAAATTCTGACTGCATCTGCTGAACAAACAATTTGACCATCTTCTGAGACATCCCTCCAAACACTATATCATCCACATAAATCTGAGCAATCATCAGACTCCCATTTTCATCTTTCACAAACAAGGTCTTATCAGAACCTCCTTTTCTGTAACCTTGAGCCACAAGAAACTGAGTTAATCTTTCATACCATGCTCTTGGTGCTTGCTTCAATCCATACAAGGCCTTCTTCAGTTTGTAAACATGATTAGGAAAATTATGATCCACAAATCCTTTAGGCTGTTCAACATACACTTTGATAAGTGCCTAAATTGAGTTTAAAAGCATAGTTAATTTAAGCACTTTTCTAGCTTGTTTTACAAGTTATCATGGGAAATGATCATAATCAATGATCAAATGCCCACTATTGCTTTTACTACTTTCCCCATCCAATTGTGCAGGAAAATACAAGCCAGGACATCAACTGAGCAAAGAACATGAAGTTTTGATCAGGTGCCATCGCTACAAGCGCAAGCTTCCTCGCTACAAGCGAGGATAGGCAGGGATTTTCATGACTCCATCGCTACAAGCGCAGAATTCATCGCTTCAAGCGATCCTTTTGGGAGGTTCATCGCTACAAGCGATGGATTGGTCGCTTCAAGCGACCAAGGGCGGTTTAGTGCCAGGTGCTGACGTGGAGCTTCCTCATTGGCCAGAAGTCGGCCGTCGCTACAGCGACAGGCTGGTCGCTTGTAGCGCGCGATCATTTTCTCAGAATATAAAAGCCTTTTCAGCTCATTTTTTTATAGAGAGCTTAGCATATAGTTTTAGAATTCTCTGTAGAATATTTTAGCTTAGCTTTTAGACAAGAAATAAGGGCTAGAAGCTTTGATCTTCATTGAGCAAAGGTGATTGGATTGTGGAAATCAACCAAAAGGCTTTGGGAAATCAAGCACTTAGGTTTGTATTTTCATCTCTTCTCTTCTCTTTTGTAAAGCTATCATGAGAATGAATAGCTAAATCCCCTAGTTGGGATTGGAATGACTCTTTCTAGCTTAGTATGTAATAGTTTGATTATGCAATATATATGGTTTTAGCTATTGATGTGTTATTGAGTTTTTCTTGCCATTCACTGTCGTGTTTTGATTTAAAATGATATTGACGAATACTTTTAAATCTTTGGCGAGAATAACTTCTATCAAAATAAGAAAATCTAGAAATGGATTTGGGTTTTGATAATCGCACATAGTTTCGGAACTTAATGCTTTCGGATCGTTTGATTGATTGGGAAATCGTCGATTAAACGATACGATCGATCTCACGACGTCATTTGGGAAATCAATGACGTTGTCGAGCGACACGTGGTAATTTCGCTAAAACGCTAAAACTCATATGCACGATCTTTAGATTACATTCGACGCTCGATCGAGGAAATCCAATCTCAACGCTTTTATTCCTTAGTTTTTGTCGTCTTTATTTTCCGCATATTTTTACATTCCTTAGTTTATGTACAAACAATTTGTAAAAACCCGTTTAGCTCAAAACGATATCGGTTGTTGAACGGTTCGAAGTGTCGCACTAATCCCTGTGGAGACGATACAAAAATACTTACCTCGTTTGTTGATTTAGTTAATACTACAACCAACAAAATGGCGCCGCTGCCGGGGATTGGTGTTTAGATATTTTGAGCATCGCAATAATTTTTATTGTTTTGAGTTTTTGTATATTCTTGTTAATATTTTTCTTATCTTTTTGTACATTTTATATTTTGTGTGCATTAACCCTCTTTGCAAAGCAAAGAAAAATTTCTTGTTAGTTATTCGTGTTTCAGATTCTCAACAAAGAGGAAATCATGGCTGATCATGATTATTCCAACTTCTATACTCCATACGAGTATGAATCATATCAACAGTATCAACAATATTCGTATGAAGATGAACAAATGGCAAGAACTGAAAATACATTGCATTTGTTCATGCAACAATCCATGATAAACATGCAAAACACCAACCAAAGACTGAGGAATTTGTCAAGACAGTTGGGGATTTTGCAAGTTCAATTAAACATGCATAACACCAACCAAAGACTGAGGAGTTTGTCAAGCCAGTTGGATGTTTTGCAAGTTCAATTGAACCATCTACCAAGAGTCATGGATGTTCGGACCAACAATCAATCCGTTTTGGAATTCGGAGAGATTGTTGAAGACGATGTTGATGAGAGTGAGGAAGAGCCGATGTTTGTAGGATGTGGTATTAGGGAATTCGTGGAAGAATTAGAAATACCACACACCATAGAACTTCCTCAACCACGGTCAGAATTTGAAGAGGCCGAAGCTGTTGATAGTGAAGAAGTGACAGTTTTTGAGAAGCCGGAACAGTTTCTTAACAAGGAAGAAACTTGTGCAAAGGAGGGGGTGAGAGTGAGCAAGGCCGAAATTGATTTGGTAATAGATAGTATTTGTACCTTGCTCACCATATTCTGGATAGGGAGGTATTGGACTCCACATCAGCTATGCTTAAAGTTCATGGAATTCCTCCCGCAGCAAAGGGATACTAGAGCTGATGTGCTTTCCGTCTCGTTTTGGCCACCCTAACGAATCAGGCGTCGAGCTAACGACGTAAAACAAGCGCTTGTTGGGAGGCAACCCAACTTTGTAAGTATTTATGCTTTATTTTAATTCTCATAAAAGTTTTCACATGAAGGGAATGTGGTACATTTCAAATTTCAAAAATTCTGCTATCTGTCATGGTCGCTACAGCGATGAATCCCGTCGCTGTAGCGACGAGCTTCAGACTTTCTGTCGCTATAGCGACAGGTGGCTCGCTGTAGTGATGAAAGCAAAAACTTGTCAGTACAGATTTTCAATGCCACTAACTCCCATTAACTTCATGTGATAAACTTATGTTTAATTATGCATTTTTATTTATGTTCAATAAATGTTGAATGGGCTTTAAATTTATGAATCGCTATCAGATGCATGATAATGATAGAAATTGTATGATTGCACAAAGCCAAGTTAATTGTTTCTTGCTTTTCTATGTGTGTACTTGAATTTAATACGAGTACTTTGCATAAGATTTATCTCATACAGTTTTACGTGATAACATGCTTATAATGTGAACCACTTAGAACTAGCCAAAAATGTGAGGAATCCTCAAATCATTGTATATATGCAGGAGACCGGCATTTTAGTTTAACTCGATTGTTTTATGTTAAATCTGATAGTTGTTTTAATTTGTATGAAAGCACTGATATGATCAAGGCATTTTTTTTGAATATGAGAATAAACACTTGACCACAAAAAGCCTACCCGGTGAGAGAGCGAGTATTTGATAACCCCATTTGAGCCTAAATGAATCAGAATCGTTAACTATGACCTGCCAATATTCATAAGCATAATGCTTAGTGAATTTGCCCAAATATTTCAAAATCCAGTTCATAGTTAACTCACTAATGGATTCTGATATTCTTACATTCTTTTGAACCCTTATCCATCGTGATTATTGACCTTTGCCAAAGGAACATTCGATTAGGGTATCATTGTGATTAAGTTGGGGAGAAAAGGGAGGTTGTGAATGTCAAGTAGTGGTGAATTGTTATAATTGATCTTGACAACAAGAAAAAGAAAAAGAAAAAAAAAAAAAAAAAAGAAAGAAAAGCAAACCAAGAAAAAGAAAAGAGAAAATTAGAAAAAGGTTTGCAATAATTCAAAGAAAAAGTTGTCAAGATCAATCAAGAAAAGAAAAACAAGTATAATTCACCAAGAGTTGTATTTGAATATGGAGGAAGTTTGTAAATAGAATGAATGTTCCTCTAGCTTGGCCATTTGAATTCAATATCCTACATATGACAATTCTTTTGTAACCAAGCCAAATTACAACCCTTAAAGACCTTGTGATCATTTGCTTTTGTGCTTTTAGAAATGATAATTAGATTGACGCATAACTTGATCGGTATGTTACCAAACTTGCCGGATGAGTGTTCATAACCCTCACATCATGAGTTCAATTTGCTTATTTACTTCTAAAGATGTGTGTTAGGTGTGGTTCATAGATAATTATGTTATTACCTTGAATTGTATGATGTGAATTTTGTGTTTAGGACTTATGTTATATTCATAGTATATATTTAGATTAATGAGAAACTTAATACTTGCCCGCACAATCTGCATTTGAATTTTGTATCTGAAAACTTTTCATTTCTTTGCATGTATACTAAAAATGTCCAAAGCCTTGTTTTCCTTGTTTTTTCCATTTGTTTGAGTCCTTTGTTTGAGGACAAACAAAGATTTAAGTTGGGGAGTGTGATAAGTGCCTAAATTGAGTTTAAAAGCATAGTTAATTTAAGCACTTTTCTAGCTTGTTTTGCAAGTTATCATGGGAAATGATCATAATCAATGATCAAATGCCCACTATTGCTTTTACTACTTTCCCCATCCAATTGTGCAGGAAAATACAAGCCAGGACATCAACTGAGCAAAGAACATGAAGTTTTGATCAGGTGCCATCGCTACAAGCGCAAGCTTCCTCGCTACAAGCGAGGATAGGCAGGGATTTTCATGACTCCATCGCTACAAGCGCAGAATTCATCGCTTCAAGCGATCCTTTTGGGAGGTTCATCGCTACAAGCGATGGATTGGTCGCTTCAAGCGACCAAGGGCGGTTTAGTGCCAGGTGCTGACGTGGAGCTTCCTCATTGGCCAGAAGTCGGCCGTCGCTACAGCGACAGGCTGGTCGCTTGTAGCGCGCGATCATTTTCTCAGAATATAAAAGCCTTTTCAGCTCATTTTTTTATAGAGAGCTTAGCATATAGTTTTAGAATTCTCTGTAGAATATTTTAGCTTAGCTTTTAGACAAGAAATAAGGGCTAGAAGCTTTGATCTTCATTGAGCAAAGGTGATTGGATTGTGGAAATCAACCAAAAGGCTTTGGGAAATCAAGCACTTAGGTTTGTATTTTCATCTCTTCTCTTCTCTTTTGTAAAGCTATCATGAGAATGAATAGCTAAATCCCCTAGTTGGGATTGGAATGACTCTTTCTAGCTTAGTATGTAATAGTTTGATTATGCAATATATATGGTTTTAGCTATTGATGTGTTATTGAGTTTTTCTTGCCATTCACTGTCGTGTTTTGATTTAAAATGATATTGACGAATACTTTTAAATCTTTGGCGAGAATAACTTCTATCAAAATAAGAAAATCTAGAAATGGATTTGGGTTTTGATAATCGCACATAGTTTCGGAACTTAATGCTTTCGGATCGTTTGATTGATTGGGAAATCGTCGATTAAACGATACGATCGATCTCACGACGTCATTTGGGAAATCAATGACGTTGTCGAGCGACACGTGGTAATTTTGCTAAAACGCTAAAACTCATATGCACGATCTTTAGATTACATTCGACGCTCGATCGAGGAAATCCAATCTCAACGCTTTTATTCCTTAGTTTTTGTCGTCTTTATTTTCCGCATATTTTTACATTCCTTAGTTTATGTACAAACAATTTGTAAAAACCCGTTTAGCTCAAAACGATATCGGTTGTTGAACGGTTCGAAGTGTCGCACTAATCCCTGTGGAGACGATACAAAAATACTTACCTCGTTTGTTGATTTAGTTAATACTACAACCAACACACTTCTTCTTGCAGATATCCATTCAGAAATGCACTCTTCACATCCATCTGAAATAGCTTGAACTTGAGAATGCAGGAGACACCCAACAGCAGTCTTATGGACTCTAGTCTGGCCACTGGTGCAAAGGTCTCATCAAAATCAAGTCCCTCAACTTGAGTATAGCCTTGAGCAACCAACCTTGCCTTGTTTCTGACTACAGTACCACTTTCATCTGTTTTATTCTTGAATATCCACTTA
This sequence comes from Medicago ruthenica, assembly GCA_018208015.1. Lineage (NCBI taxonomy): Eukaryota > Viridiplantae > Streptophyta > Magnoliopsida > Fabales > Fabaceae > Medicago > Medicago ruthenica. Next base: position 15,803,137 of record CM031375.1, read on the forward strand.
GTGCCAATCACATTCAGTCCTTCTGGTCTTGGAACTAGATCCCACACTTCACTCCTTTTGAATTGATTCAACTCATCTTGCATTGCTTCAATCCAAAATTCATCAGTCAGGGCTTCTTTCACATTCTTGGGTTCAACCTTGGACACAAAACATGAATCAGTAGCAGTAACATCTGATCTCCTGGTTCTGACACCTTGATCTAAGCTTCCAATGATTAAGTCTTTAGGATGATCCTTCTGAACTCTAATTGATGGCTGATAAGTGCCTAAATTGAGTTTAAAAGCATAGTTAATTTAAGCACTTAGATAGCTTGTTTTGCAAGTTATCATAGGAAAAGCATATAAATTTATGATTTAATGCCCAATTATGCTTTTACTACTTTCCCCATCCAATTGTGCAGGAAAATACAAGCCAGGACATCATTGAGCAAAGAACATGAAGTTTTGATCAAGTCATCGCTACAAGCGCAGGATTGGTCGCTACTAGCGAGGATAGGCAGGGAAAATCAGAACTTCATCGCTAGAAGCGCAGGATGCATCGCTTCAAGCGATCCTTTTGGAAAGTTCATCGCTACAAGCGATGGATTGGTCGCTTCAAGCGACCAAGGGCGGTTTAGTGCCAGGTGCTGACGTGGAGCTTCCTCATTGGCCAGAAGTCGGCCGTCGCTACAGCGACAGGCTGGTCGCTTGTAGCGCGCGATCATTTTCTCAGAATATAAAAGCCTTTTCAGCTCATTTTTAACAGAGAGCTTAGCATTTAGTTTTAGAATTCTTTGTAGAATATTTTAGCTTAGCTTTTAGACAAGAAATAAGGGCTAGAAGCTTTGATCTTCATTGAGCAAAGGTGATTGGATTGTGGAAATCAACCAAAAGGCTTTGGGAAATCAAGAATTTAGGTTTGTATTTTCATCTTTCTCTTCTCTTTTGTAAAGCTATCATGAGAATGAATAGCTAAATCCCCTAGTTGGGATTGGAATGACTCTTTCTAGCTTAGTATGTAATAGTTTGATTATGCAATATATATGGTTTTAGCTATTGATGTGTTATTGAGTTTTTCTTGCCATTCACTGTCGTGTTTTGATTTAAAATGATATTGACGAATACTTTTAAATCTTTGGCGAGAATAACTTCTATCAAAATAAGAAAATCTAGAAATGGAAGTGGGTTTTGATAATCGCACATAGTTTCGGAACTTAAAGCTTTCGGATCGTTTGATTGATTGGGAAATCGTCGATTAAACGATACGATCGATCTCGCGATGTCATTTGGGAAATCAATGACGTTGTTGAGCGATACGTGGTAATTTCGCTAAAACGCTAAAACTCATATGCACGATCTTTAGATTACATTCGACGCTCGATCGAGGAAATCCAATCTCAACGCTTTTATTCCTTAGTTGTTGTCGTCTTTATTTTCCGCATATTTATACATTCCATAGTTTATGTACAAACAATTTGTAAAAACCCTTTTAGCTCAAAACGATAACGATTGTTGAACGGTTCGAAGTAGCGCACTAATCCCTGTGGAGACGATACAAAAATACTTACCTCGTTTGTTGAATTGTTAATACTGCAACCAACAATGGCCCTTTACCATTTGGAACTTGATCTGGTTGATCTTCTGCTTCTTCAGACTCTGAATGCTTTTCAGCTTCTGAAGTTTGTTCTTCTGAGGCTTCAGACTCTGGAACAACTTCAGGCTCATTCTCAGCAGACAAATCATCAATAACCACATTTATGGACTCCATTATAACCTTGGTTCTGGAATTAAACACCCTATAAGCTCTGCTGTTCACTGAATATCCCAAAAATATACCCTCATCAGACTTAGGATCCAGTTTTCTCCTATTTTCTCTGTCAGCCAAAATGTAACATTTACTGCCAAACACATGAAAATATTTGACTGTAGGCTTCCTTCCTTTCCATAGTTCATACAAAGTAGATGCTGTTCCTTTCTTCAGAGTGACTCTATTATGGATATAACATGCAGTGTTCATTGCTTCTGCCCAGAACATATATGGAAGTTTCTTAGCATGCAGCATCACTCTTGCACATTCTGCCAAAGTCCTATTCTTCCTCTCAACTACACCATTTTGCTGAGGTGTGATAGGTGCAGAAAACTCATGCTTTATACCTTCAGAAGCACAGAATTCTGAAAAACTCTTGTTTTCAAATTCTTTGCCATGATCACTTCTGATTCCGACAATTCCACAGTCCTTCTCTCTTTGTAATTGGGTACATAAGTCTTTAAACACTTCAAAAGTATCAGACTTCTCTTTAACAAAGTTGATCCATGTGAATCTTGAGTAGTCATCTACCATTACAAACGCATACCTCTTTCCTCCAATACTTTCAACTTGCATAGGCCCCATCAAATCCATATGAACAAGTTCTAGTACTTTGGTAGTTACCTGGTGAACTAATCTGGGATGAGACTTTCTTGTTTGTTTCCCAATTTGACAATCACCACAAACATTGTCCTCATTGATCTTCAGATTAGGTACACCTCTGATAGCTTCAGTACTTAGGATTTTCTTCATGCCTTTCAAGTGCAAATGTCCCAGTTTCTGGTGCCAGAGTTTGACTTCCTCTTCTGAGCTCATAAGACAAGAAGTCAGACTTCTTTCTTCTTCAGAAACCCACAAGTAACAATTGTCTTTGGATCTGCAGCCTCTCATCTGAATCTTATCTTCCTGATCAGTAACAATACACTCTTGCTTGTTGAAATTAACCTTTAAGTCTTGATCACAAAGTTGGCTAATGCTGATCAGATTAGAGGTTAAACCCTTCACTAATAGCACATCATTCAGTCTAGGTAAGCCTTCACAGTTTAAGTCACCAATACCCAGGATCTCTCCTTTTGCTCCATCTCCAAATGTCACATAGCTTCTGGAATATTGTCTGATATTGCTAAGTAGCTTCTTTACACCAGTCATGTGCCTTGAACACCCACTATCAAAATACCAGTCTTCTTTAGAGGTGGCTCTCAATGAAGTATGAGCAATCAGGCCTACATTCTGAACCTTAGGTTTCCACACCTTCTGAACACTGTGTCTGGGTGCAGCTGGTTGCACTCTTCTATATTGAAAGTGTTCAGGATATCCATACAGTTTAAAGCAAAAAGGTTTGATATGTCCCTTCTTACCACAATAATGACAGGTCCAAGTATGATTCCTCCTTCTTCTGTTGTACTTCTGGGGTTGCATCTGAATATGTTTCTGAGATTGCATCTGAGTATGCTTCTGAGGTCTCAACTGAATATGCTTCTGACCTTGCAACTGGGCTACCTTCTGAGGTTTCATCTGAGATGTTCCAATCATAGAATCATGTGTCTGAGTAGCAGGAACAAACTGTTTAACTGGATTTTTCTGCTTGAGATTCAGACTCTCATCAACAAAACCTAAACCAGTTTTTCCTTGTTTCTGACTTTCTAAAATTTCCTCCAACACATCAGTAGCAGTATTCATCATTCTAACCTGCTTTTTCATATGCTCAAGTTGGGAATTTAGCTGGTTCACTTCTTCTGTTAATTCAGAATTCTGCACAAGAAGTCTTCCTTTTTCAGCCTCCAGTTGAAAAATAGTTTCCTTCTGATCCAGAACTTCCTTGCACACATCTGCACTTCTAATGTACAACTTTCTGTAAGTGTCAGCCAGTTCATCATAAGAGAGTTTTTCAGCTCTGGTTTCAGACACTAGTGAACCTTCAGAATCAGAGTCAGACACAGACAAGGTTTCAGTCTCTAAGTACTCTTGAGACTTTGTAAGAACTTCTGATTTCTAAGACTGCAGCTTAACCATCAGACTTGTGTCACCCTTAGCAGATTCATTCTCAAAATCTTCTTCTGAATCTTCATCAGACCAGGACACAGCTAGGCTTTTCTTCTGCTTCTTAAGAAAAGTAGGACATTCAGATTTGATGTGACCATAACCTTCACATTCAAAGCACTGCACACCTTTGGCTTGGTTACTTTTCTCTTCAGGCTTGGTCTTTTTCTCATCAGTTTGTTGCTTCTTGAATCTGAAATTCTGACCTTTTGTCTTGGATTTTCTGTCAACCTTCTTCAGAATTCTGTTGAATTGTTTTCCAAGGAACACAAGAGCTTCTGATAAATCATCCTCATCAGACTCTTGTTGATCATCAGCTTCAGAATTCACACTAAAAGCTACACCTTTTCGTTTCTTATCAGTCTGTTTACAAAAGGCAGTTTCAAAATTGAGCAAAGACCCAATCAGTTCTTCAAGCTTCATGGCAGAAATATCATGAGCCTCCTCAATTGCAGTGACCTTCATGTCAAATCTTCTGGGTAGGGACCTGAGGATTTTTCTCACCAACTTCTGATCAGACATCTTCTCCCCAAGTGAATCAAAAGAATTTGCCATGTCCAGCACATTCATGTAAAAATCCTGAATGGATTCATCCTCCTTCATCTTCAGGTTCTCAAACTTGGTGGTCAGTAACTGAAGTCTGGACATCTTCACCTTAGAAGTTCCTTCATGAGTTGTCTTTAAAATTTCCCAGGCCTCCTTTGCAACAGTACACTGTTTGATAAGTCTGAACATGTTCTGGTCAACACCATTGAAAATAGCATTCAAAGCTTTTGAATTTCCCAGAGACAAGTCATCTTCAGCTTTGGTCCACTCCTCTTCAGGCTTCAAAACCTCAGTCTTGTTACCATCTTTGTCTGTATACACAGGATGATCCCAGCCTTTAATCACAGCTTTCCAAGTCCTGCTGTCAATAGATTTTAAGAATGCACACATCCTAGACTTCCAATACTCATAGTTTGTGCCATCTAGTAGGGGTGGTCTATTGACATAGCCTCCTTCTCTATCCATGCTTGCTAGATATTAAGTCCTCTGGATCTCACCCAAATTACAGGCAGGGTGCCTGCTCTGATGCCAATTGAAATTCTGGCCAGGCAATACTAAAGAGAAATCAGGTTCTGAACCAAACAGGTTCTGAACAACACACAGGACACAATAATTTGCAAAACAGAGCACAAATACAAACACATACAGGCAGCAAATTAAAGTGCAGGAAAGTAAAAAGGCACAGAGGTTTGTTAACCCAGTTCGGAGTAAACACCTCCTACTCTGGGGGATACCAATCCAGGAAGGAATTCCACTATAGGAATTAATCCTTATGACTCAAGACACTGACTCCCAGTTCCCAGCCTAAGCAATTAACTTCCTCCTAGTCTTGAATTCTACCCAACACGTTGAGTATTAGAGACCACTAACTTCCTATTCAAGTAACAAACCTGTTACTGAAACCCTTAGACAAAAACACTCTGTTTTTCAGAAAAACTTCAAAAACACAACTTCATTCGTACCTAGAGGCTTAGAATGAATTACAACTCAATAACAATCCTAAACCAACTCAAAGCATATGAGTGGCGTACAAAAATAAAGCAAAAGCTTAAAAACAACTAAGACTCAATTTTCTGAACTTAAACTCTAAAATCCGTATCTCTTGAATAGCAGCAGCCCTCCTCCTTATATAGCTTTCAGCAAGTCTCTTAATTATGCTCCAAATCTTCTGAATTGATTTGTTACTGGAATAAGATTAAACCAATAATGTAACAAATAAAACTGCATCCAATCTTTGAAAGATTTAAAACAGAAAATATGAATTTTCATAACTTTGAACTAAATCTTCAAAGATATCTTCTCCAATTTAAACCAGTCTTCTAGAAGCAATTAAACAAACATAATTCCTAGCTCAATCTTCCAAGATACGTGCAAAAACAATCCAGCAAACCCAGCTTCTGATGTGGTCAACAGAAGTCAACGCTGGCTTCAGAACCTGAATCAGCTTCTGAAGTGCTACAGTGCTTCTGATGAGCATTCAGCTTCTGATGTAATTTTGAGCTTCTGAACAGCTTCAAAATGAAAGACTTCCAACTGAAGAAATGTTCTACATATGAAGATGCTTCTATTCAATACCTTGGTTTTGCCAAACAATGCAGCCAACACTTAAAGACTCAACACAAAGTTACAATCAACCAAGTCCTTTCCTATCTCTTGCACAACAAGCATTGGCTAGGAGCTTTGTAAGTCATTCTGAACTTATCACCTTGCATTTACATCACTGCTTGCATTTGTTTTTGGTTCTTGCTTAATCCAATCTCAGTTTTGCATTTTTAACTTATTTTGTCAAAAAACCCCTTTTTGAAACTTCAAAGGAATCTCAATTGTGCAAAACACCAATCTGAGTTGTTGTACCCCTTTTCTTGTCAAATTCCAAAGCTTTTTAATCCCCTTAAGGTTCTGAAGCTTGCTCAGAAGCAGCTTCTGAACAGAAGTTCAGAAGCAGCTTCTGAGTTCAATTTTTCGCAAAGTTCGCTGAGCAAAGTCATGGTCGCTCTGCGACCATGACAGAACTTGGGTTCGCAGAGCCAAGTTCAGGTTGCTCTGCGAAAGTTGCAGAACTCAGAATCTGAGTTCAGGCTCCTAAAAAGCCATTTTTTGAGGTTCTAACTTAAAAACTCAGAACCTAAGAGGATTGAAACCCATTTTGTTCAAAACATAACAAGAATTTTGCATACTATTGAAAATTTCACAAGTTTGAGCAATAATTTTTGGATAACTTGCGAAACAAGTTATGTTCATTAAACTTTCAAAATCAAATTCGAGCAAATAGCCATGTTCATTATTTTCAAAACTAAACTTGAACAACAACCTTGTTCATGATTTTCAATCAAACGTGAGCTTGAGCCGAACTTGCTCATTTTTCAAAACCAAACTCAAATTTGAGCCGAACTTGTGCATTTTCCAAACTTATGCATCTTTTCATAAATTTGTTCATTTTTCAAACTTGAATAGCACTTGTTCTTGAGTTCCAATAACTTAAGCAACAAGCTGTGTTCATTATTTTCAACAAAACTTGAACAACAAATTTGTTCATGATTTTCAACAACTTTGTTCTTAAAGTTCCAACACATTTGAACCCAAGCTTGTTCATTTTTGCATCATAAATTTGGAACAAGCTTGTTCATCATTTTAAAACTTGAAACAACATTCGCTCATAGGTTGCAACAACTAATTTGAGCAACAAACTTTTCCTTAAACTTTTTCACCAAGTATTTTGCTCTTTGAGATTTCTTTAAGTTTCAACAAAAACTTGAATGAAAAAGGAATGGTTTGACGTATGTCTCTCCATTCCCCGGTTGCACGAATGCTTGACGTATGTCTCGTCGTTCGGGCAATCGTCATTCCTTTTTTCAACGCGTCCTACGCACTTTGACCTTTCTTGGTCCCTCGCGACCAATTTGAACCTTTCTTGGTCTCTCGCGACCATTTTAACTTTTCTTGGCCCTCGTGGTCAATTCAAACCTTTTTACGCCTTTGCGCGTTTTCCAACGGATACCATCGCCCTAGCGCGAGTCCGTCCCTTTTTCATTCAAACCTTTTTACGCCCGTGCGCGTTTCCCAACGGATACCATCACCCGAGCGCGAGTCTGTCCTTTAATCAAATCGTTTTTACCTTCATTAAGCTACCCTCATAACGGTAGTAGGTAAAAACTTTTTATCGGTCTTCATTAAGCTGTCCTCACAACGACAGTAGACCATGTTTTTCTTTGCATTTAAAAAGTAAACTTTTTTCGCTCAAGCGCGATCAAATCATTTTTCATAATTAAATCAATCAACATACAAACTTTTGCTACAAAGAACTACGTAAGCTTTGAATTCTCCATCGCACCGGGAGATACGTAGGAGCAAGATTCACATCTTGTCAAACACATTAATAAAAAATATCATTTTTCCCCTTTATATATTTTTCCTTTTTCCCTTTTATATATTCAAGCATGCAAGCAAAATTTTGAAAACATTCTAGCCTTAGCTAACTAGGAGGTTCCCGTTGAGTACAACGGATGTGAGGGGTGTTAATACCTTCCCCTCGCATAATCGACTCCCGAACCCAAAATCTTTAACATTAAGGTAATTTCGAACTTTTTCCCCTTTTTCCCCGAAAAATTAAAAGTTCAGTCGTGATTTAAAATTAGTGATTCAACGCTTGTCAATAGCTTGATATCCGAAATTCGACGCGACAAAGATGTTATTAACGAGAATGAATTTGAAATACCAGAGGAAATCATTGAAGGCAGTAGAAATGATGGTGTCAGCGGATGTAGGTTCGACGAGTCTACTGTTGTGAATTGTTTCGAAGATATTTCAAGTATTAACTTCAAAGAGTTAAGTTCAGAAGATGTTATGAGATACCATTTTGTAGATGTTGCTGTGACATTTACTTTTTATAATTGGTATGCCAGCTGTCATGGTTTTGCAGCAAGAAAAAGCAAGGTAATGAGAAGCAAAAGTGGTGAACTAACGCAACAGACATTTGTTTGTTATCGACAAGGGTCTACAAAGGAAAAAAGTTGCAGCTCATCAACTAAAAAACGAGTACCGAAAGTTCGTGTGAGATGTGGTTGTGAAGCAAAATGTCGTGTTCACATTGATTAAAAAATATATCAAAATCAAAGTCCTGAAAAATTTCATAATAGTTTTTTTAAGGACATAATCGTTCTAATTAAAACTCATGATCTCCTTAATTTTATAATCGTCCATCAAACATTGAATGATGTTTTGCATATAAAATAAAAATTTATTTAACAAAAAAACACTACATTTATGTTTATATATTGAAAATAATCATGAGTTCCAATATTTTATCATATCGACTTTCTCATATATGCATATAAAATTTGTTTATGCAGATATAAACATTTAAAATCTGCAACGGGAATAGTACAAACATTGAACAATGTTTTGCATATAAATTTTATGTGCATAATGGTCATTTTACAAAATTTAATTTATTTGTTTTTTTTAAAAATTAATTACGGATAAAACTCATCACATCACAAGTGTAATTAATTTTCACGGATAACTATGAAACTAATTTATTTGTTTTTTAAAAAATTAATTACGGATAATGGTCATCACAAGTGTAACAAAATTTTTCTTTAAAAAAAAAGAGGCAAACTTTCATAATCGTTCTTATTAAAACTCATGATCTCCTTAGTTTTATGCGCATAATGATTATTTTGCAAAATTTAATTTATTTATTTTTTCACGGATAACTATGAAACTAATTTATTTGTTTTTTAAAAAGTAATTACGAGTTTTATCAAATCGACTTTGTCATATATGTATATAAGAAGTTGTTTATGCATAAATAAGTATATAAAATCTGCAACGAGTGCGGTGCAAATATTGAACAATGTTTTGCATATAAAGTAAAAATTTATTTAATAGAAACACTACATTGATTTTGATTTTGAAAATAGTCATGAGTTTTCAAAATTTTGTCATATCAACTTTCTCATATATCTACATAAATATTTTTCCGCATATATAAACACAAAAAATCAATAATTGGTGTGAATAAACTATTTAACAAATTTTTGTATATATAAGAGAAAAATATTTAATAGAAACATTACAATAACTCATAATTTTCATTTAATATCTACAAACATTCTACAATATTAACAATCTAATTATTTTGTATATAATTATCGCAATGTTATGTGACCCGTGCGAAAGCACGGGTCTTTTAATTACTAGTTATTAACAATTTGTCAAAAAATAGTTTATAATACATATTAATGATGAATTACATGAAAAAAACTCTTTTACGGTATTAAGTAGACTGAATTCTTGGTCGGTCTTATAAACTGAACACTTTATTATGAATACAAATAATTTAATTATGAATTACATAGCATAAAAATTTCAGTTAAGTTATTATCTTAGACCACTCAAATTGTTTTCAATGCTACCGGGCCATATGTTACCCATCGTGTATCTTGAGGCCATGACCTTTTTTTCTTCAATATAAAGTTGGTCCATTAAGCTTTGAAAACAAAAAGCAATTACTGAAAAGTTTCATGCCACTAAATACGTTAGAGTTAAACCATCCACCTAAATGACAGGTTGCCTGTATTCAATCCTGGCCGTTGGCTATATTAAACTTTGCCTTTTTTCGTAAGAGAAGGCATGCTGAAAACAAAATGTAAAAGGAAGCAATGAATAGCAACAATTTAAGTTCTTGAAACCTGCATTGTAAGTCACAACCTTTACTTTGGAAGCAAATGAATACATAAAACCTGAAGAGAAAACATCCATAAAAAATAGGCTTAAATGTATTTTTGGCCTCTTAACTTTCTAAATGTTGTGATTTTGGCCCATATTAAAAAATGATAAATTTAGTCCCCTATGAATTAGTCCCTGTAACATCCCGCTTAAGACTTAGATATTTATCAAAGTTGGGACAATGTATCAGAGATATTTTGAGAAAAGGGCATTTTGGTAAATGCTGCACATTGGCCTTATAAATGGTTCAAAACCCGTTTATCCTTCATTTTCCTTCCCACTTCTCTTTCTAGAATTTTTCCTCTCCATTCTCTCTACTCTCTCCCACGATTTTCCTCCCCTTACCATTTCAATCTTCATCTAATCACCATCCCTTTTGGTTTAGCCCACTTGCAAGCACAAACCTTGTGATTCTTAAGCCAATTGAAGCTAAGGAAACAAGGAAAGAAAGAGGGATTTGAAGCCATGGTTTTGATAAGAGCTTGGCAAAGATCAATCAAGTTGTTCAGGTGAGTTCCTTAGATTAGAACCCACCTTGGGTGAGTTTTGGGTGAAACCCCTTTATTTAGAAAAGTTAACAATTTGTGCCCTAATTCCTTAATGCATGCTAAATCCTTGTTAATCCATGAATTAAGTCATCAATTTGTAGTTTAAAATCATTCCTAAAGCTGTTGGGAAGCTTGGGTAAGTTTGGATAAGTCAAAATGGAGGAAAAAACACGTTTTGAGCATTTTATGTACTGTCATGCTCGCCACAACGACCTGGAGCTCGCTGCAGCGAGCACAACGTTTTTAGGTTCTGGACCACCTCGCCATGGCGAGATATAGCTCGCTGGGCGAGTTATGACAGCTCCCTCCTGAGCTGTTGTGCTTCGTACAGCGCGCGCAGGCTTTGCGCGCGTTAGGCGAGGCATTTTGCAACCGTTTTATATGAAAACCCTAATTTCTAAGAAAATACCATTTTGACATATCCGAAAGGTCTTCAACAGATAAAGAATAAGTGAACAAGGATTCAACAATGCATTAGAGGTACGAGAGTAAAGGTTAGATGAGCAGGGTAGTTATTACAATGAGATAATAAACCCCTAAGTACGACATATGACAACGATATGTCTAGAACCTATGATAGGTTAGCAAGAATAAGAATGTATTTCAACATTCAAGACCAGAAAGTTCAGATAAGACTAAGCTAAGTCGTGCCTCTTAATGGACCACAAGTTGGTACTTTGAGGGTCGCGTTCAAGTTAAGAAATTAATTAATTAAAAAGTTAAGTTGTGTCTCCTGTATTCTCGTTAGTTAGAACACAGGGGGTTCCGGATACAGCTGGAACGATGGAGTTACCATCCGTGAGGAAAGCCGCACAAAAGCAAGTTAATTAAAAAGTTAAATTGTGTCTCCTGTATTCTCGTCAATTAGAACACAGGGGGTTCCAGATACAACTGGAACGGTGGAGTTACCATCTGCAAGGATAGCCGCACCACACAAAAGCAAGAGGAGTCCGGTGTTAGCCTGACATGATATGAGTCTCACCGGTAGCAGGGAGTGTATCCGGGGTTACTCCACTCGGGTCCATTCCATAAAATGAACCAAGATAATTATTGTTTGTTTCACGCTAACGCTCTAACTTAATAATGATAGAAAGATGATTATAAATACAATGAGAGTATGTTAGTTATCAGATAGTGATCTTAGTTTCCCCTTGATCACTAAGTTATCAGATAGTAATCTAGTTCCCTGATTACTCAGTAAAGTAAATAAGAACATGTATAAACCCAAAATGGGTTGAGATTAGAATATGACAATCGTAGGTTTCCCCGAGGTTGCCATACAACCTAGGATAGGTGGAGCTCACTGAGACATTATGTCTCATTCCAATCCATTTGATTCAGTTTCAGGTAAGCAAGAGGTTCATGATGGAGCTTACTGATGGCGATTTTCGCAAGTGTACGAAATCGTTCAAGTAGTAAAGTTTAAAACGGTAAACCGAGTGTCGAACACAAGGACTGCGTTAACGAATCGAATGTAATTTTGAATACTTAATTGAACAAAAGGGTACGAAGTTTGTTTAATTGCTAATAAAAGTAAAGTGCGTAAAGTAAATTGGTTTTGAATTTCAGAGATAAAAGCTTGTCAGGGATGAGCTTCACTAGACTACGAACTCAAGTTAATTACCTAACCAACGATCACTGAACTTGTTCAATGAATCACGACCTAATTCTCTTAAATAATCTTGCCCTAATTCCTTAGCGACAGAAACTTTAATTCTAACGTAAACCCTAATTCCTTAGCAAGTTTTACAAATTAGAATTAAGCATGAATGAACTTGAATTACTGAATGGTTTCAAGGGTTTGTATCTATTCCTAGATTACAAAGGCGAGAATTTCTTATCTTAAGCATTCATACATTCCACTTCCGTTTCACAATATGAATCATACATCAATTTAAAGATGATCAATCAATAAAAGCATTAAGCACAAAGATAAGAAAACATGATTCAATAAATTCATTCAATGATCAGATTAGGGTTACACATCAAGAGTCATCATCTAGCTAATCTCATCCCTAACAATAGAGAATTTAGCTACTCATAATTGAATTATAAAATAGCTTAATCAATAAGAACATAAGAACATACAAAAACTGACTGTGAGTTGGATGGAGTGGCCACCGCTTCAGTTCTTTGCTCTCAAAATCGCGCTTCTATTCTTCCAATTTCCGAACCCTTGTTTCTGAAAACGAATCAGCTAAAATAGGCAACCTGATCACAAAATCGTGACACGATGCAAGCAATCGTGACACGATCCTTCATTAAAACTCCCAAGGATTGCGCAAACTGGTCTCCTAATCGTGACACGATTATGAAATCGTGACACGATTTTGTAGGCAGAATTTCATCTCTTCTCTGGTTAGGAAATCGTGACACGATTCCCAAATCGTGTCACGATGCAGTCACTTCAGGCTCTGATGATTTCTTGCTCTTTTGTACCTCAAACTGTCTCAAAATGCTAACGAAAGTAGATAAAACTAACAAAAACTCTTAACAAATTACGTAATGACAAGGTTGTCATACCCCATTTTTGACCCGTTTTTATTTCTTTTTTTTCGTCGCTTAGGCCAGAAATTTTCGTCGTTCCAGACGAAATTTCGGCAGGGAGGTATTTTAAAATACCTCATTTTTGTTCCGAAGGCAACCGTTGTATTATTTTTATTTTCTGTTGTTTTATTATTATTTTTATTTTTTATTATTATTGTTTATTTCTTTTCTTTTATTTTTTTTCTTTTTATTAGTTTTTATTTTTATTGTGTATTTTCATTTTTTTAATTATTGTGTTTTATTATTTTGATTTTATTCTTTTTAAGTCCATTTTCAGTCTGATTTTTGTCCAAGGCCCAGAGGGGTATTTCAGTCTTTTTTCGTTTTTACCCATTATTTTACTATAAATAGCACTGTTCACGAAAAGTACATAGTCAGCCAATCAGTACAGAATAGTCAGTCACCAAACCACCATACACCACCAACACAACCACCACTATTTCATTTCCGGCCAACCACCACAAACCACCATAAAATTCTCACAAAAATACCACAAAAATCACAGATCCATACACGGCCAGGCCAAAAACACCACAAACTAAAACGAAACCAACATCAAAATACACCACAATCAGACCATAACTACTCGGCCAGAATCACATATCCATCATCACATAAACTCGCACAATCACACATCACTCACGCAAATCACCACCATAACACACACACAAACACAAAACCGAATCTGCCCAAACAAACAAATCAAACTCAGAAGCATAACAAGATCAGAACCGTAATAACAACAACGAAGTTCACAGAAACAGGGATCAAGAGGTAGATTTTCGAAAGCTCTAAACTGTAGATCTAGCTTCTCCTTTTTTTTTTCTTTCGCAAATCCGAACACGGTGTTGGAGAAGAGTGTAAAGAAGAGTGTGGATTAGTGTTGTTAGTTTAAAAAAGAAGGAAGAGAGCATGGAGAGGATGTGAGAAAATGGAGAGGATTTGAAAAAAAAATGAGGAAGACGTGAGAAGAGAAAGAGAGAACGTGAGGTCTGAGAGAGAATGTGAAAAGATAAGGAGAGGAAAGAGAAAGAAAGATGAAAAATGAATTAAAAAACCAGGTTTAGACTTATGTAGACTGCTGAACCGGTCTGGTTCTTTCGGACCGAACCAGACCGGTTCTCTCTGGACTCAGCCTTCTGGACTGTCCCTTGGCCCATTTCTCCTTCTTCCTTTTTTTCTGATTTCTACTCTTTTATTTTCTGCACTCCCCTTATTACTTCTGCACCCCTTTTCTTCCTCTCTATTCTTTTATTTTCTTTATTTATTTCTTGCACTTTTTTTTTTATTTCTTTTATTTTTATGCACTTTATTTATTGCTTTTATTTTCCAGTACCATGCATTTTTTATTTTATTTTATTGCATCATATTTATTTTTTTTGTCTTGCATTTTCTATTTTCTTTTATTTTATGCATCATATTTAATTTTATGCTTTGCTTTTTTTTATTTTCTTTATTTATTTTTCCAGCACCATATTTAATATTCAGTCTTGCATTTTATTTTCCAGCTCCATATTTATTTTTTTGCCTTGCATTTTTTTTATTTTCTTTTATTTTACGCATCATATTTATTTTATTGTCTTGCATTTTTATTTTCTTTTAGCATCATGTTTATTTTTATTGTCTTGCATTTTTATTTTTATTTTTAGCATCATATTTATTTTATGTCTTGCATTTTTATTTTCTTTATTTATTTTATGCATCATATTTAGCTATTTGTTTTGCATTTCATGCATTATTTTTATTTCCTTTAGCATATTTACTTTAATGCAATTTTTATTATTCTTGTCATTTATTTTATTGCTATTAGAATGTATCTAGGTCCAATGTAAATAATAATAAATGAGAATATGCACCGACACCACATTTATTTCTTTTATGCTTTATGTCGAGGACGATATCGTAATTTGGACCGTATCCGAGGAAAAGGACCCTCACTTGATCCAACGTCATTTTGAGGGATCCGGTGCGTTTAGATATCTCAGCATAACTTAGTCTCAGGACCTTAGGACTTAATCAAAGTTTTCATAAAAAGTCAAAAAAGTCAAAATTCAAAAACATTTTATAATCAAAGTCTTCAAAAAGTCAATCTTTTATCTTTTCTTTCTTAATCAAATTTTTAATCAATCTTTAATCAATCAAACTTGTTTTCTTCAAATTAAAATCAATCAAACTCACTTCTTTTTATCCTTCTATGCCTTTACGGCCTCTCATCTTTCTTAAAACCTTTTTCAAACTTTAAAATCAACCAAAACCAATCACTCATCTTTTTACCCCGAACTACGAGATTTTGATCCCGCTCGGGTACGTAGGCAAAAGACTTTGTCTTTCCAAATCAATAAAAATAACAAAAATATTTTCTTTTCTTTTACTCTCACCATCCTTTAATCTCTTCACACTTAAGCATTTATTTTACAAACAAATAATAATTTAGCATAAAGATAAAATAAAAGCAAGAGGTTCCTATAGAGTACTATAGACGTTTAGGGTGCTAATACCTTCCCTTTGCGTAACCAACCCCCGGACCTTGATCTCTCTAATAAATAGGGTTTTCGAACTTTCTCCCTTTTCCTCGGAAAAATAAAAGATCGGTGGTGAGCTTAAAATTGCGAGTCAATGCTAATTAATAGCTTGATGTCCAAAAATCACCGCGACAGAAAAATGGCGACTTCACTGGGGACCAAAATCCTAAGTGGGTTAAACCTATCTTGCTTTTCTTTATCTTTATGCTTTGTTATTATTTGTAATTGTAAATATGTGCTTAAGTGTTTACCTTTTTACGTGAGTGGTGAGATAAGTCCTACACCCGGACTTGAGGGAAACATAAGATAGGACGGTGGTATAATCATAGTGGCTTTCCGAGGGTAAATTTCGGATGTGGCACATGTGATAACCCCACTCAATGGAGGAATCTTGGAAGTATTACGATGTTGACATGAGTAAGTCGTGTTCAGCATTGGTATTTTCAAGTGACCTATGAAGTTGAGGACCTTTAGTTACCTTTAACCCATCTTGGCCTTTTAGGACGTAGTGCGGTGGCTAACCAAGAGTAATCTTGAATTAGTTGATACGCGATACTACACTCAAACGAGACTTTCTTACAAATATTATCGGATCGGGAGTCAATCTCGTAACCCGACGATATTTGGAAGGGGTTGAGGACTTTGGGAACTTGGTAGAACCCGTAATACAGGTACATGTGAAACCATAGTCCTTACCAAATGGCGTGTTTACCCTTGACTCCAACATTATGGACTTAACCTCACCATGTTTTCTCCGCTCCTTAGCATAATCATGCATACATGCATTCATTCATAAACATTTCTTTCATCAAGTATCAAAGGACTTAGACAAGTTTTGTTGTAAACATCGTCGGAATGAACTTCACAAAGAGAAACACTCAGAAATACATTTTCAAAAGCCCAAATATGACAAGCTTAAGGAATATGATCTTTAGTGACTCGTCCGGAGAATTTTTCAAACTCGTTATGGGAGATCATTCGGCATCCTCAAGTTTGAAATATCGGGACTTTTTCAAGATTTCTACTGATGAAATTTCTGAGCATATCCCTTGGCTTTGTTCCTAAAAAAGGGATTGTTTGTAAAATTTTAAATGAAACGTTCAAAACTATGATGTTTACAATTACTTCGACAAGTCCATCGATAACAAAACTTTTTTTGCATAAGCATAATCATGCATCATGTTGCATTCATAGTTTCCAAATCGAGTCTTACTTTTTGTTCACCAATAAAAGGTCAATCTGCCGCAGTCAAAGAAAGTGGCCCGGCGTATTCATTACAAACCGACTCGCACCTACAACACTCGTGCAAACAGAAGAGAGATGTGGTCGTGCAAACACATGGCAGAGTTTACCGCAATTAGGTCACTGTTGACATTCCCTCAAGTTACTCATTGGTCCAAGTAATGTGTTTTGTTGTCTCGTCTTTTTCAAAAAAATTCCTTTCGTTCCGCCCGAGACGGAAGTGAACCTTGTTTAGGGCTTTTGTTTCATGCATTCCCATCATCAAATAAGAAGTTGTTTTGTTCCTGACTATGTTTTTATTATTCTTAGCTTTTTCTGGAAAATGGTAACACAAAAAACCCAAAAATATTTCATTTTTTACTTTTATTTCCAATCAATTTAAAAAAAAAAATCTGCATTGTTCACTCATCTTCTAAAATCAATCATCAATCATATGCAGACTAAGCATCAATAAACCCGTTGAACACTTTAACCCTATGCTCTCTCCCGACTTTGAGTTCTCTGTTTACGAAGCTGAAGAGGAAGAGGATGAAGGGATTCTTCGAAAAGATCTCTCTGCTACAGAAATATGAAAAAGAACATCATTCAGTCTCATGAAGAAGCACTGAAAGTGATTAACGTGGACACTACAGTATTCCTGATCAAATCCCAGATGAATGGTGCCATCTAAGCTGCATAAAAAAAAAAAACAAACAAAAAATAATAGCAAAAGCCAAAAATCAAAAGCAAAAAAACAACAAAAGTAAAAAAAAAATCAAACAAAAAAAAAATCAGAAGAAAAAGAAAACAAAAAGAAAAAAGAAAAAATATATCAAAAGATGGTGCAGAAGATGGTAACCACCTACAAGGACTTGCATGAGATGTTACCATATGCTTTACATGGATATCGTACTTCAGTGCGTACCTCAACAGGGGCAACCCCTTTTCCCTTTGGTATACAGTATGAAAGTCTTAATGGAAGCTAAGTTGTCAGAGGCTGAATGATGTCAAAACAAATATGATCAGTTCAAACTTGATTAAAGAGAAACGCATGAATGCTTTGTGTCACGGGCAGTCCTCGTGTGCTCCAAGAAGGAGGTCTTGTGCTCAAGAAGATCCAATCTTTTCAACCCGATTCCAGGGGCAAGTGGACGCCTAACTACGAAGGCCCATATGTCGTCAAGAGAGCTTTCTCCGGTGGTGTTTTGACTCTTACGACTATGGATGGTGATGAGCTCCTTCGTCCTGTGAATGCCGATGCAGTCAAGAAATACTTTGTCAAAAAATAAAAGAACAGCTCGGTAAGTCGAAAACCCGAAAGGGCGGCTTAGGCAAAAAAGAGCGTCTCGGTGGATCGAAAACCCGAAAGGGCGGTCCAGGCAAAAATTAGAGACATCAAACAGAAAAATAATCATCCTGATAGGTCGAAAACCTGAAAGGGCGATCTATGCAAAAGTTAAGGATCAAAAGACAAAGTAACTGCATTGGTCTGATCTCTACTCACTAGGGGGCACAATCAAATGTCAAAGAAGCTCTGAATCGGAAGCGTCCAAACAGTGGAATTCAAAGTTGTCAGGGAGAATAGTGGTTATTGTGTTCAATGTACCTTCCCCTTATATTTACCATTTTCCAAACTTTTTAAGATCCGTGGATCCATGCCATTGGCGGGTCGCCACTCTTTTAAATAAATTTGAGCCTATTGCCTTTCATTTGGAATTCCCATTTATTCAGTTTATAAAAACTTCTTCTATTTTTGATGGTAGTGTTTGAAACAAAATATTTTTTTCAAAATCATAAATATTTTTCATCTCTTTTTGAAAAGCATAAACGACAAAACACATTTTCTTTGAACTCGTGAATAAGTGAAGGAAGCGTCAACAGCTATCCTGAGAACGGATAAACGTCGCAGGCTGAACATGGTCAATTGCTAAAAAAAAAAAGAAAAGAAATATATACAAAAAAAAGAAGAACAAAAAGAAATATATATACAAAAAAAAAGAGAAAAAAGAAAAGAAATGAGCTCGGTAAGTCGAAAACCCGAAAGGGCGGCTTAGGCAAAAATGAGCTTCCCGGTGGACTGAAAACCTGAAAAGGCGGTCCAGGCAAAAATTAGGGATTCAAAAAAAAGAAGAAAAGCAAAAAAACAAAATAAGCATGACTACAGAAGCACCAGTTCTTCTATCATGATTTTCGGATTAGCACTCTCCCCAGGAAGTGGTTACTCCCCATCAGTTGTTGCATATGCCGGGCTTTACCCCGTCTTTGTTTTGATATGTCCCCAGTGGCATCATCCCCGTTGAAGATTACCGAGTGTTTGTGACGCGACGTCGGGTCACTTTCCATCTTATCCGTCCAATCTTGTCTCATCAAGTCAATCCTTCATACAATCATACAAGTCAGTCTTTCATACAATCATACAAGTCAATTCCCCATATAATCACAAGTTAATCAGTCATACGGTCATACAAGTCGTGTCGTTATTCATGCATTCATACATTCATGCATATACACATTCATGCAAATATAACATACAAACAACATCATGGTTGCATTAACCACCCTGAGTCTTGCCTCAAATATCTTTCCATATCGATCAATCATAAAAATTTGTAACTTTCTCTTTCCCCAAGTGTCATCCCCAGTGTGTCTGGTCTCGAGATGTCACTCCCTTCTTGTCGTCAATGGCAGTTCGGCAATAACCCGGACAGTTGACATTTACCTTGCTTCTTGTCGTCAATGGCAGTTCGGCAATAACCCGGACAGTTGGCATTTACCTTTACTTCTTGTCGTCAATGGCAGTTCGGCAACAACCCGGACAGTTGACATTCATCTTTGTTTCTTGTCGTCAATGGCAGTTCGGCAATAACCCGGACAGTTGGCATTTACCTTTACTTCTTGTCGTCAATGGCAGTTCGGCAATAACCCGGACAGTTGGCATTTACCTTTACTTCTTGTCGTCAATGGCAGTTCGGCAATAACCCGGACAGTTGGCATTTACCTTTGTTTCTTGTCGTCAGTGGCAGTTCGGCACCGAACAGCTGACATTTACATTCTACCTTCTTTAAGCTACCCTCACAATGGTAGTAGGTAAAAAATTTTTTGTTTGCCTTTTTCAAGCTATCCGCACACCGATAGTAGGCAAGGTCAATCTCCTTTTATATTACCTTTTTCAAGCTATCAGTTCACGATAGTAGGTAATACATGTCATCTGTCTTCTTTAAGCTATCCATACAACGATAGTAGACGATGTCTCCTTTTATATTACCTTTTTCAAGCTATCAGTTCACGATAGTAGGTAATACTTGTCATCTGTCTTTTTCAAGCTATCCATACAACGATAGTAGACGATGTCTCCTTTTATATTACCTTTTTCAAGCTATCAGTTCACGATAGTAGGTAATACATGTCATCTGTCTTTTTCAAGCTATCCATACAACGATAGTAGACGATGTCTCCTTTTATATTACCTTTTTCAAGCTATCAGTTCACGATAGTAGGTAATACTTGTCATCTGTCTTTTTCAAGCTATCCATACAACGATAGTAGACGATGTCTCCTTTTATATTACCTTTTTCAAGCTATCAGTTCACGATAGTAGGTAATACTTGTCATCTGTCTTTTTCAAGCTATCCATACAACGATAGTAGACGATGTCTCCTTTTATATTACCTTTTTCAAGCTATCAGTTCACGATAGTAGGTAATACATGTCATCTGTCTTCTTTAAGCTATCCATACAACGATAGTAGACGATGTCTCCTTTTATATTACCTTTTTCAAGCTATCAGTTCACGATAGTAGGTAATACTTGTCATCTGTCTTTTTCAAGCTATCCATACAACGATAGTAGACGATGTCTCCTTTTATATTACCTTTTTCAAGCTATCAGTTCACGATAGTAGGTAATACATGTCATCTGTCTTTTTCAAGCTATCCATACAACGATAGTAGACGATGTCTCCTTTTATATTACCTTTCTCAAGCTATCAGTTCACGATAGTAGGTAATACATGTCATCTGTCTTTTTCAAGCTATCCATACAACGATAGTAGACGATGTCTCCTTTTATATTACCTTTTTCAAGCTATCAGTTCACGATAGTAGGTAATACATGTCATATCCCCCAATGATGTCATATGTCTTCTTTAAGCTACCATCTTTGTTGATAGTAGACAATGTCTCTTTCTATTACCTTTTTTGTTAGGCTATCGTTCTGAATTAGTGCGATAGTAGACAACTTACATTTATCCCCAGTAAAACCATGTGATCCCCTCAGTGGAGTCGGACCCCGTTTCCTTTAGCAGGCTCGGGTATCCTTTTGTTTTGTTATCCCCAGTCGAGTCATCTTCGCTGTCTTGCATTCATACTTGCATTGCGAACATTCACAGCATTACATGCATAACTTTACATGCATAACATTGCATTCACAACAGTTTGCATTTGAAACTGGTCAAAAATGGTGTACTCTGTATTTAAGTCTCTTCGACCCGTCGATCTAAAAATTTCACTTTTAAATCTCCGTAACGAAGAAACTTAAATAGGGGCATCTGTCATACCCCATTTTTGACCCGTTTTTATTTCTTTTTTTTCGTCGCTTAGGCCAGAAATTTTCGTCGTTCCAGACGAAATTTCGGCAGGGAGGTATTTTAAAATACCTCATTTTTGTTCCGAAGGCAACCGTTTTATTATTTTTATTTTCTGTTGTTTTATTATTATTTTTATTTTTTATTATTATTGTTTATTTCTTTTCTTTTATTTTTTTTCTTTTTATTAGTTTTTATTTTTATTGTGTATTTTCGTTTTTTTAATTATTGTGTTTTATTATTTTGATTTTATTCTTTTTAAGTCCATTTTCAGTCTGATTTTTGTCCAAGGCCCAGAGGGGTATTTCAGTCTTTTTTCGTTTTTACCCATTATTTTACTATAAATAGCACTGTTCACGAAAAGTACATAGTCAGCCAATCAGTACAGAATAGTCAGTCACCAAACCACCATACACCACCAACACAACCACCACTATTTCATTTCCGG
The DNA here is from genome assembly GCA_018208015.1 of Medicago ruthenica. NCBI lineage: Eukaryota > Viridiplantae > Streptophyta > Magnoliopsida > Fabales > Fabaceae > Medicago > Medicago ruthenica. The sequence continues at coordinate 15,825,106 of CM031375.1, forward strand.
CCAACCACCACAAACCACCATAAAATTCTCACAAAAATACCACAAAAATCACAGATCCATACACGGCCAGGCCAAAAACACCACAAACTAAAACGAAACCAACATCAAAATACACCACAATCAGACCATAACTACTCGGCCAGAATCACATATCCATCATCACATAAACTCGCACAATCACACATCACTCACGCAAATCACCACCATAACACACACACAAACACAAAACCGAATCTGCCCAAACAAACAAATCAAACTCAGAAGCATAACAAGATCAGAACCGTAATAACAACAACGAAGTTCACAGAAACAGGGATCAAGAGGTAGATTTTCGAAAGCTCTAAACCGTAGATCTAGCTTCTCCTTTTTTTTTCTTTCGCAAATCCGAACACGGTGTTGGAGAAGAGTGTAAAGAAGAGTGTGGATTAGTGTTGTTAGTTTAAAAAAGAAGGAAGAGAGCATGGAGAGGATGTGAGAAAATGGAGAGGATTTGAAAAAAAAATGAGGAAGACGTGAGAAGAGAAAGAGAGAACGTGAGGTCTGAGAGAGAATGTGAAAAGATAAGGAGAGGAAAGAGAAAGAAAGATGAAAAATGAATTAAAAAACCAGGTTTAGACTTATGTAGACTGCTGAACCGGTCTGGTTCTTTCGGACCGAACCAGACCGGTTCTCTCTGGACTCAGCCTTCTGGACTGTCCCTTGGCCCATTTCTCCTTCTTCCTTTTTTTTCTGATTTCTACTCTTTTATTTTCTGCACTCCCCTTATTACTTCTGCACCCCTTTTCTTCCTCTCTATTCTTTTATTTTCTTTATTTATTTCTTGCACTTTTTTTTATTTCTTTTATTTTTATGCACTTTATTTATTGCTTTTATTTTCCAGTACCATGCATTTTTTATTTTATTTTATTGCATCATATTTATTTTTTTTGTCTTGCATTTTCTATTTTCTTTTATTTTATGCATCATATTTAATTTTATGCTTTGCTTTTTTTTATTTTCTTTATTTATTTTTCCAGCACCATATTTAATATTCAGTCTTGCATTTTATTTTCCAGCTCCATATTTATTTTTTTGCCTTGCATTTTTTTTTATTTTCTTTTATTTTACGCATCATATTTATTTTATTGTCTTGCATTTTTATTTTCTTTTAGCATCATGTTTATTTTTATTGTCTTGCATTTTTATTTTTATTTTTAGCATCATATTTATTTTATGTCTTGCATTTTTATTTTCTTTATTTATTTTATGCATCATATTTAGCTATTTGTTTTGCATTTCATGCATTATTTTTATTTCCTTTAGCATATTTACTTTAATGCAATTTTTATTATTCTTGTCATTTATTTTATTGCTATTAGAATGTATCTAGGTCCAATGTAAATAATAATAAATGAGAATATGCACCGACACCACATTTATATCTTTTATGCTTTATGTCGAGGACGATATCGTAATTTGGACCGTATCCGAGGAAAAGGACCCTCACTTGATCCAACGTCATTTTGAGGGATCCGGTGCGTTTAGATATCTCAGCATAACTTAGTCTCAGGACCTTAGGACTTAATCAAAGTTTTCATAAAAAGTCAAAAAAGTCAAAATTCAAAAACATTTTATAATCAAAGTCTTCAAAAAGTCAATCTTTTATCTTTTCTTTCTTAATCAAATTTTTAATCAATCTTTAATCAATCAAACTTGTTTTCTTCAAATTAAAATCAATCAAACTCACTTCTTTTTATCCTTCTATGCCTTTACGGCCTCTCATCTTTCTTAAAACCTTTTTCAAACTTTAAAATCAACCAAAACCAATCACTCATCTTTTTACCCCGAACTACGAGATTTTGATCCCGCTCGGGTACGTAGGCAAAAGACTTTGTCTTTCCAAATCAATAAAAATAACAAAAATATTTTCTTTTCTTTTACTCTCACCATCCTTTAATCTCTTCACACTTAAGCATTTATTTTACAAACAAATAATAATTTAGCATAAAGATAAAATAAAAGCAAGAGGTTCCTATAGAGTACTATAGACGTTTAGGGTGCTAATACCTTCCCTTTGCGTAACCAACCCCCGGACCTTGATCTCTCTAATAAATAGGGTTTTCGAACTTTCTCCCTTTTCCTCGGAAAAATAAAAGATCGGTGGTGAGCTTAAAATTGCGAGTCAATGCTAATTAATAGCTTGATGTCCAAAAATCACCGCGACAAAGGTGTCATCACTTACCAGGGAGAAGCTGAGTGGAGTGCAATTGCTCGTCATGTACCAGTTCAGGATTTTATCAGTATTTTTGTATATGTACACATTAGTGGTACTTTGTTAGTTGTATAAAATGAGCAAATTTGTATTCATTCAGTAGAATCTTCTTAGCATTGAAAAATTTAATGTATCCAGTATCAAGCTTTAATATACATGCTAAATATTCTAGATAAATTTAGTATGGGTGTTACAGTCCCTTTGCAATATTAGTCCTTTTGTCCAATTTTGATCCATTCAAAGCCTATGTGGCATGCCACATGTGTAATTACTAATTTTTAAAGAAATTAAAATGCCACATGTATATATTGAATTAAAAAAATGAAAAAAGGAAAGGAAATTGGAAAAAAGGAACGCCATTTTTTCTCTCTTCTTCTCTCCTCTATCCATTAAAAATTCTCCTTTTCTTTTTCTTCTCTCTTCTTCATACATACCCAGACCCAAAATTTATTCATACATACCCATAAATTTTAGAATGTTCCCATAACCCAAAAATTGGTGAAGGATGAAAAGCATTACAGGAGGATTGTGTGAAGAAGAAGAGAGAGAAGGATTTGGATTTGGATTTGGTATTGGAAGAGGAATTGATTGTTCTTGCTACTCACAAGAATGAAGGTTGAATATTGAAGAAGAACATGATGAAGATATATATAACACCATTTTGAGAGATGTGTTGAGGGAAAATTTACTTGTGCTTGCTTGCTCTTGCATTGTATAATACCATGCTTAAATCCAACGTTGATCCTAATTTTTATACTTATAATATGTTGATTCATGGCTTTTATAAAAGTGGTAATGTTAAGGGTGCACATGAGATGCTCGATGAAATGTAGAGAGTTGGTATTGTTCCTAGCGTTGTATCCACTACTTCGATTCTTTTTGGGTTGTGTCGGGCAGAGAATGTGGATGAGGCACATATGTTGTTTAATGTGATGAAAGAAAAAGGGTCGCCCGATATGATTTCTTGTAATATTGTTCTTAATGGATTTTGAATATTGATGAAGAACATGAAGATTATGAACATGATGAAGAAAGTGAAAGATTTAGATTCAATATGAATGTGTCTAATTTTGAATATTGCTAATGTATATTTGACTATGTTTCTTTGTATAAATTGGTTTCAATTTAACTAAAAAATTGCTAAACTAAACTAAAAAAATATAAATATATTTTTAGTGAATAAGGTTAACCAATAACAACCTTGAAGAATGTTGCTAATATATTATTTTTCAGAAGTGAAAAAGGTTTAGACAAAATACTTGAAGGTTGAATATTTAAGGTTTAAACATGCATTTTTTTGGTTTGTGTTTGCTTTGTAACTATGAATAAATGACTAAATCAACAATAGATCATGATTCATGAAGATTTCTAAAATTAAAAGTAAATAGTAATTAGAGACAATTAGAAAAAATAATAAAACAAAAATAAATAGGAACTTAATTTGGAAGTTGAAAGTGCCTCTGAAGGTCAAAAATTTTACTTGGCGTGTGTGCCGCAGATGCTTTCCAACACGTGCTCGACTTAGTAGTAGAGGAATATCATGCCCAATTGATTATGTTCTTTGTGATAGCAATTACGAGGATAACATCCATGTTCTTATAGAATGTCCTAAAGCTGTTCAGGCGTGGTGTGATGTTAATATTTAGGGTAACATAAATAGGGTTCTGCGTCAAGACTATAATATTAATGTACTTATTTTTACTCTTTTGCAACAACTCTCTTCAGCCCAAAGCAAATTGCTGGTTACAGTCATGTGGAGCTTATGGAAAAGTCGTAACCTGCATCTTTGGCAGCAGCAAAACGAATTAAGCTCGCAAGTTGTTCAGCGTGCAAGCCACTTATTGGATGAATGGAGAGCGACCCAATGCATTAGATCCCGTTGAGCGGAAAGGGCAGGCACAACGCAACTTGTTTCCATAGTTCAAGACGAGGATGAGTGAAAAAAACCGGCAGCTGACAAGTATAAATGTAATATTGACGTATCCTTTTCTTCATCGCTCAACATGGTAGGCTTGGGAATGTGTATCGGAAATGATGCTGGTGAGTTTGTTCTTGCTAAAACGGATTTGTTTGCTCCTCTGTGTGATTTGGTTGTATTATAGCTGCTTGTAGACGATTGTTACATAATAGTTTTCAACACTCACGAAACATTGATTTAATTTTTCAAAAAAAACTTACTCTCCTTTCATCCGATCACATTACATATAAAGTGAATAAAAAAATGGTCATATACCGCGGCATGAACATTCGCCACACCTTTTACCTTCTCCCCGTTTACTAAACATAACTGTATGTATTTTTTATTTTCAATAACAATAAAATCTCACATTACCTCTCAATAAACTAAATAAAATAACACTAATATTATTGTTAAAATAAAAAATTTATATTAGAATGATTAAAATTATGTTTTTAAAAATTAGCTTGAACTACTTAAAAATTATATTTCTTGAACAAAAGATACCATGCAATACCATATGTATAACTATAATGTAACCAACTACAAGCTCAAATTCTTATCACGCTACATATATAGGAATTGAAGTAGTACAAAATAACACAACTAAAAACAAGATTTGTCCATCAGAGTAGTAATAGTTCCTAGCAGGGCAATTTCCGTTTTATTTCAAGCAACTTCACTATAACATCTTTTGTGAGCATTCTCTGAGTAGGAGATTCTTCAGAACATGCAACTCCTATTTTAGCAAACATCACTAGACACTCCTTTATGTTGTTTTCCACATGTGTTTGATCTTGAGCAAATGACATAAGCAAGCATGGATCCACTATATCAAGAATTCCTTCTGGAATTTTCATCTTACAAAATTTGTGTAAGCTTAGATTCTCACAAAAGATGTTATCTGTTGGTCTCTTTCCAGTAAGCATCTCTAACAGAAGAATTCCATAGCTATAGATATCTCCCTGTGGTGATACCAAACCACCTGATCCATACTCTATTCAAACAACAACAATTCTTTAGAAAAGAAATTAAGGAATGGAGTATATATCAAATACTGATGCATAATGACTAAAAGAAAATCAATTTTTAATATAATGAGAAGGCTAATAAAATTGAGTGAGAGGTAGAGATAAAGGTAAGTCATCAGCACATGAAAAATATTTTAAAGGATAGTAACAAAAAATGATCATAGAAATAACTTTACCAGGAGGAACATATCCTATAGTTCCCTTAATTGTGGAGGAATTAACTTGATCTTTACTTGAATGTTCTGTAGCTCCATGAATGAGCCTAGCTAAGCCAAAGTCTCCCAAGTGGGCTACCATGTCATCATCAAGAAGAACATTGCTTGGTTTAACATCACAGTGAACTACAACTTGCTCTGTATCATTGTGAAGATAATCCAATGCATGAGCTACGTCGAGAGCAATGTCTAACCTTTGCGTGAAATTGAGGTTCAGATTTCTAGACTCAAGTTCTTCGTTGCAATGCAACAGGTTTTCCAGACTCCCATTTGACATGAACTCGAAAACAATAGCCATGAAATCTTCACCATTATAATCAACACTTGAACAACAAGTTCGGATCTTGACTAGATTCCGATGCTTCATCATTCCTAGAGATTTGCATTCAGCCATGAAACTCTTTGCTGCTCCATGTGTTTCAAGATTCAAAACCTTTACAGCAATAGGTCTTTCTAAATAGAGAAGAGATCCTTTGTAAACAGAACCAAAGCTTCCTGTACCGACCAAATTTGATGAAGAAAATCCATTGGTTGCTTCATGTAGCTCTCCATAAGTAACCCTCAAGAGTCCGTTCTTTAGAGATGGTGAAGAAGGTAACTTCACAGAATTTCTCTTGAGATAATATATAAACATAAAAGCCATGAAAGATATAAACCCCTCACAAATTACACAGATGAAGATAATTTTTTTGATAGGCACTCTAAAGCATGCAGGCAACTTCAATTGTGGTATCCCTCCACATAGGTTGTTGTTTCCCATAAGTGAAACTGCAGTGACATTGCTAAAGACACCACTTTTGGGAACCTCACCATAGAGATTGTTAAAAGACAAGTTTAAAGAATTCAATGATGTTAGATTCTCTAGTTCACGAGGGATAACACTCGTGAAGTTATTGCTAGAAAGGTCTAAGATTTCAAGGGACTTTAAAGAGGAGGCCAAGAACAAAGGTATACTTCCATGGAAAAAGTTTCTCTGCAACATAAGCTCAATTAGTGTAAAACCACCAGCAAGTTCATTGGGAATTTCACCGGACAACTTGTTTGTGTATAGATACAATATGGAAAGATGCTTCAAGTTACCAAAATCTGAAGGAATGGGACCGGTCAAGGAGTTGTTGGACAAGTCAAGATTTATTAAACCTTCTAGATTGCCAAATGTTTGATCAGGTATATGGCCACTCAAGTTGTTGTCAGAAACACCAAATGATTGCAACTTGGTGCAATATCTGAGAGTCAATGGAATGTTTCCTTCTAATTTATTAGTATGCAGATAAAACTCGGACAACTTGGTAAGATTGCCAATAACAATAGGAATCTTACCAGATAATTTGTTTTCTTGCAAGACCAATATTACTATATTCTTCAACATTCCAATTGAATCTGGAATTGTTCCCTCAAAGAAATTCTTCTTCATATTTAAACCTGTTAGACCTATCAATTGTCCAATTCTTTCAGGTATTCTTCCATATATTTGATTACCCGCCATACTAAGCCAAGTTAGATGGGTAGAAAAGTTGCCTATATGATCTTGCAATACACCACCAAATCTATTGTTATCCAAAAATAGTTCTTGCAATAGTGTACAATTGGTTAACGAGGAAAGAAAATCCAAATCGTTAGCTCCTCCACTCCCGAAATTGTTATTACCAATATGAAGAATACGAAGTTTGTTTAAGGATCCCAAAGTTGGAGGTATTGGTCCATTGAAACCGTTCCATGATATATCAAAATATCGCAATTCTGTGAGGTTGGATATTGAACATGGAAACTTTCCGACTATGTGGTTCCCTCCTACCGAGAAGGCTTTAAGATTAGGGAAATCAAGAGGTAAATTTGATGGAAGAGAACCGAACAACTGGTTTTCTCCAAGGACAAAAACATGAATATTTGATAGGTTGTAAAGAGAATTAGGGATTTCACCTGACAAATTATTTAAACCCAAATTTAGCTCTTTCAAATTTGACAACTTACCCAAGACATGTGGTATATTTCCTTCCAATTGATTTCTTGCAAGTGTTATATTTTGGAGTGATGAAATATTTCCCAAAGAAGGTGGTATTGTACCCGCTAGATTATTAGCTCCAAGAAGCAACTTATTTAGCTGCATCATGGAACCAAACCATGAGGGAACATTTCCAGTGAGTTGATTGTACAACAAGATAATTTCTTGAAGATTGGTGCAGTTAGTAAGCTCAAAAGGAATCTTACCATGAAAATTGTTCTTGCTCAAGTCAAGAACTTGCAACCTCTTCAAAAGACCAACTTCTTTTGGAATTTCACCATGCAAATTGATGTTGGAAAGTTTGAGTATTCTCAGAAATGATAGATTTCCCAAGGATGGTCCAAGAGTACCACCCCAATTTTGATTTTCCAAATGCAAAACAGAGACTCTCATGTGGCGTCGACCACATGTAACACCCTCCCATTCACAGAAATGAAGAGATTCATTCCATGATGGAAGACCATCAGATACACTATTGGTGAGCTTTTCTTTCAAAGAAAGCAAAGCATGTTTATCGGTCACTGAACTCAAACTCAAAGCAAGAGCAACTGTTATTGACAGCATGTAATACAGCAGCAACTGGGAATGTGTCTTCATTTTGCAGTTAGTGAATGTGTATTAATGGAAACCAAATATATAATCTAGTGTTTGTGTTGTCAAAAAAAAAAAAATCTAGTGTTTGTTTAGACCTATAATATATTCATATAGAAAAAAGTTGATGTAATATTAATTGAATTGAAAATAAATATATAAAAATTACGATCTTTTCAGAAACCACGATATCATTATTTTTTTATACAAAATCAGCATGTGATTATTGAATAGACGATTTTTGACCACAAAATACTCCCTTAATTTCTATTTTATCATCACATGAAGATATTCTTCATTCTAATAGTACCACACATTTAGCCCAATCGGAAAGTTGGGGAGTCGTTTGGACCATAGCATATTGTTGGTTTGACTGACTTGGAATGAAAGACTAATTAACCGTGGTGTTTATTATTATTAGTCTTTCTCGTTTTCCATTAGGGCGAGTTTATGCTAATAGAAAGTTAGATGATTTTTTGGTGTTGTTTCAATTTTCGCTCTTGTTTTATTGTGGAAGAGCTCCTTTGACTTTGTTATTGATTGACTTGGATATTTCTTGTATTCACGATTTGTATATGTTTGTATACTTGTATGAGATTTCTCCTTTTTATTATTTATATATATTTATTTGCCATTAAAAAAAGTTTAACTTGGATGTGATACTCCATCTCATTGATAAGTTATATTTTTTTAAGGGATACTGATAGACTTTTAGCAAGTGTACTAAAATGCATCGAAGTAATAAAATTTATAAGTTCGTCTCCACAGGGATTGTTTCAATCTCAACTTGACAATTTAATTATAATAAGGATTTAACAAATAGGGGGTATGTAGTGCATATATTTGATTTCAACAGAAAATAAAAATAAAAATAAAATATTTTGGAAAATATCATATATTAAGGTGATAAGGTCTTTCGAATCAATTAATTCTTACTGTTTGGTAAATTGCACTTATTCTCTATAATCATTCTCCTAGTCTCACCAAAAATTAACAAAATAACCCAGATCAATCCCTTGACTCAGAGCTCTCTTTTCAAATTACAATACCATAATCCCTTAGGTGAATCCATAATTCTCGAAGGTTTGAGTGAACGTTAATTCTAAAAATCACAACTTAACAACTTTCTATCATTTGATTGTCCGTTAAGTTGAACAGTATAATTAGTTCTAAGTCATAAGCTGGTGTCAGCAGTCATATCATCTCTTAGTTCAATTTACATTTTATCAGAACATAAAAGCATTAAACACAAATTATACTGAATAATACTAGAATTGTAATTGCATTGATTAAAGTTTATAGAAAAACATGTTCAAACAACTCAAATTAAAATCATTTAAAAGACCTAATCAAATTGAATTAGTTAAACATGATCAAAAGAATAAACAACATAAAAAGAAACTAAACCGAAAGAATGCCGCCGTTCCGGTGGTGCTCTTCCTCGTGTGTTTCCCTTCAATCCATGTTGCTCCCTAAAACCTCTCGTGATCCGTGAATCTCCATTCTTTTCCAAAATGTGAATCATGTACACCAAAACGTGAATCATGTCCAAGCCGTAATGTTTTCTTTCGTGTGGCTTTCTCTTGCTTTTATATCTCCTCCCCTCTGTTGTTAAGTGCCGTTTTCCCTTTTTTTTTTTACCAAAAGTGGCCTCAGGTCAACCAGCAATCTTGGGTCAAAGCCCAATTTCCTTGTTTCCAGCCTCACGTTGTGCTTCCCCTTTTGTTACAACTTGTTATCCTTATATGCTAATGGACCAATAGTAATCATTATATACACTATTTGACTCAATAAATATAAAATGATACTTTATTTAAAATAAATCTAGATGAAGTACTAGTTAATAAAAATAGACTAAAAACATAATTAAAATGACTCAAAATATAATATGACAGACTGTTATCGGATACAATTATAATTATTCACTATTGGATGTTATTAATCATCATATATAAATATTTAATGAAGAATAACAATTTTAGAGATAAAATTAGACATCTATTCATTTATCAAATACTATCTCTGATCTTTAACACAAACAAAAGTTACATGTGTTTAGTCTATATTTCAAACAAATACGTTTAACTTTTTACTTATTTTTAAAGTCAGATGGTGTAAGTTAGTTACCAACATGCAGTTGGTATGAGCATTAAGGTGCTCATACACCTTAAATAAATGGTTAGAAGTTTGATTTCTGCCTCTTGTACACAGAAAAATTTAATTGGGCGAATACAATCCACTTTGAGTATCCAACAAATCGACTTTTTAATAAAGATTAATCATTGCAAAAGACTAATTAAATATTTAATTCTACTCACGCATTTGGAAATAAATATCACGTTTGTATGATTTGATGTTAGGGGTACAAAAAATATGATGAATTTGAAGAAAAATATTCTACTTTCGTTTATTTTCAATCTTAGTTTTAAAGTTACTTTTATACAATTATTTATCTTTTTCATATAATGTACGTCTTTAACTATTCATCATATGATAACACTATTTCTTTCTTTGAAATAAACAATTATAGATAATTTTGACAAAACAATGATTACTACAATTTTCGTTAAAAAAATAATTAATACTACGACAAATTTAAAAGAAAGATTTATTTCTTAAAAAACAAGCTAGACAGCTCATCTCAAGACCATGTGTAGGGTCGTAAATAGGCTAGACCAACTTACACGGTTTAACTTACGACATGACATACCCGATCGACTTTTTTCTTAACAAAGAAGATTTAGGCTTTTTTAGAAGCATATTTAGCTAATTATAGAGATGGTCACATGCCATAAAAAAAGTCTCGTAGGCCTATTCGATCAACTTACTTAAGTAAATTTGAATTATAATATTACTATAAAGTATAATTGAAATATGATATAATAGATAGTCAAATTCTCTAAAACTTCATGTTAAATATCAAAAAGGAGTTTAATCTCATTGATATATTTGTTCGTTAATCTACTCAAACTTGGATCATATTACTTATTTAAAGATGTTCATATGAAATAGACTTTTAAACAGTCTAGCAGACAATATCAGACTTTCAAAAGACCTAAAAAATTAGCGAATAACAGGTCTATGTCAGACTTAGACCTTGCAATTTTTTACTGTAGATCAGACTTAGGGTTTACAAATCCAAGCTCGGTCTAGCCTATTCCCACCCTGTAACCCCATGCAAGTCAAATTTTTTTAACAACATTAGTCAAAATAGTTAGTTGCCAAATTCTTCCATTGTTGCCTTATTTTTCTCACAATGATACAATTCCATATTTTATGCAAACAATTTTTTGTTCCTTTCACGAAAGTAACTGAAAAGACAATGGAAATAGTCCATCTCCCTTTAATATATGCGAAGTCTGAAAAAAATGACATAATAAAAAGAAAACACAGATTTTACCTCTGTAATTTGATATTCTACCTATTTTTGCCGTTCTATTTTTTCATGTATACATAATGTTGATTAAGGATTTCCCACACAATTTCAATGACAATAATAATAAAAAATTAAGCTCTCACTGCATTTTTTTGACAAAAAAATAGTTTAAGTTAGCCTATGAAAATAAATAAAAGACGCAACTTTTAGTCTCTTAACAAAAATAAATGAATCATAGTAGTCGTTGAGTTACCTTTTTTTTCATAACAATTTTATTTAAGACGAATGCCAGATACATTTAGGTTTTTTCGACAAAAATATTTGGTGACAATTTGATCACCAAATTTTTTAAAAATTTCTAGATCATAAAATTCAATTTTCATCCACTTTCATTTCTCCTTTTCCTCTTTCTCAACTAAATGATCAAAATCACATATACTTTTGTCTATAAACAAGATGAATAAGTGATGTCATTAGCTTATTTATTTTGAGAAGTAAAATAGTTTTTTCTTACTTTGTAAAGGACTTAAATGTGCCTTGAGGGAAGATTGATATTCATTTATTTAAAAACATAATTGTACATGTATTTTTATTTTTAATAACAATAAAATATCGCATTATTTTATTTTTAAAAATTTTATATTAAAATGATAAAAAATATGTTTTTAAAATTATCTTGAACTACACTCAAAAGGATATATTTCTTGAACAAAAGATAGCATGCAATCCCTTGCATAACTAACAGCATTTCCAAACTACAAGCACAAATTTCTTATCCCACACTACATGTATATAGAAATTGAAGTAGTAAAAAAATAACTCAATTAAAAACACACGTGAGTAATAGCTTCTAGGAAGGGAACTTATGTTTAATTTCAAGCAACTTCACTATAACATCTTTTGTGAGCATTCTCTGAGTAGGAAATTCTTCAGAACATGCAACTCCTATTTTAGCAAACATCACTAGACACTCCTTTATGCTACTTTCCACAACATGTGTCTGATCTTCAACAAATGGAATGAGCCAACGAGAATCCACTATCTCAAGAATTCCTTCTGGAATTTTCATCTTACAGAATTTGTGTAAACTTAGATTCTCATAAAACATGTTATTTGTTGGTCTCTTTCCGGTCAGAATTTCCAATAGAAGAATCCAATAGCTGTAGATATCTCCCTCTGGTGATACCGGACCACTTGCTGCTCCATACTCTTTTCAAACAACAACAATTCTTTAAGGAAAGGAGTATATATCAAATACTAATGATGCACGATGATTATGATCAAATCATTTTTTGATATAATGAGAATGATAAAGAGAGAAATTACTTTGAATTAGTAAGATATGTAAAGGTAAGGCATAAATATATAACTAAAACATTTTGAACGATAGAAATAAATAAGTGATAAAAAGAACTTTACCGGGAGGAACATATCCTATAGTTCCCTTAATTGTGGAGGAATTAACTTGATCTTTACTTGAATGTTCTGTAGCTCCATGAATGAGCCTAGCTAAGCCAAAGTCTCCTAAGTGGGCTACATTGTCACCATCAAGAAGAACATTGCTCGGCTTAACGTCACAATGAACTACAACTTGCTCTGCATCATTGTGAAGATAATCCAATGCATGAGCTACATCGAGAGCAATGTGTAACCTTTGTGTGAAATTGAGATTCAGATTTCTAGACTCATGTTCTTCGTTACCATGCAACAGGTTTTCTAGACTCCCATTAGGCATGAACTCAAAAACAATAGCCTTGAAATCTTCACCATTATAATCAACACTTGAACAACAAGTTAGGATCTTAACAAGATTCCGGTGCTTAATCTTTCCTAGAGCTTTACATTCAGCCATGAAACTCTTTGCTGCTCCACGTGTTTCAAGATTCAACACCTTTACAGCAGTAGGTCTTTCAAAGTAGAGAAGAGATCCTTTGTAAACAGAACCAAAGCTTCCTGTACCTACCAAATTGGATGAAGAAAATCCATTGGTTGCTTCATGTAGCTCTCCATAAGTAACCCTCAAGCTCCCATTTATCAAAGATGGTGAAGAAGGTAACCTTTTGGGCTTTCTCGTGAGAAAATGAACAATTATAAAAGCTATGACAGAGATCACAACCCCACCAATTACGCTGATGAGGATATGTTTCTTTTTTAGAGATCTTTTGTGTTTCTTGGCAGGTACCTTAAGACATGGAGGAAGTTTCAATTGAGGTATTCCTCCACAAAGGTTCTTGTTTCCAGTTAGTGAAATTGCTGAGACGTTGCTAAAGACACCTCTTGTGGGAACCTCACCATAGAGATTGTTAAAAGACAAGTTCAACTTGTTCAAAAATGTTAGATTTTCTAGGTCAAAGGGGATTATGCTTGAGAAATTATTGACAGAAAGGTCTAAGACTTCGAGGGACCTTAATGACGAGCCCAAGAACAAAGGTATATCTCCGTAGAAGAAGTTTCTACCGAGCCATAGTTCTGTCAAATCTAGGCAAGAAGCTAAATCCGTAGGAATTTCACCAGACAATTTATTCAAGTTTAGATACAACGCTGAAAGATGTTTCAATTTACCAAACTCTGAAGGAATGGGACCGGTAAAGGAATTATTGGCTAAGTCAAGATATATTAAACCATCTAGATAGCCAAATGTTTGATTGGGAATATCACCACTCAAGTTGTTAGTAAAAAAAAATAATTTCTGCAATTTGGTGCAATTTCTTATGGTAAATGGAATGCTTCCTTCCAATTTATTACTAGATAGAGATAGTTCAGACAACACAGTAAGATTGCCAATGACTATAGGAATGTTACCAGAGAATTTGTTATTCTTCAAGTACAATACTCCTAGATTCTTAAGCTTTCCAATTGAATCTGGAATTGTTCCATCAAGGAAATTGTTATTAATATATAAGACAGTTAAACCAATCAGTTGTCCAATTCTTTCCGGTATCACTCCATATATTTGATTATACTCCATATTAAGCAAACAAAGATGAATGGAAAAGTTTCCTATAAGACTCGGCAACACACCACCAAAATTATTGCCAAAAGCATAGATATATGACAACTGGGTACAGTTGGTTAACGATGAAAGAAAATCCAAATCATGAGCTCCTCCACTCCCAAAATTATTGTCTCCAATATTAAACCATTCAAGTTTATTTAATCGACCCAAAGAAAGAGGTATTGACCCATTAAAATTATTATATGGTATATCAAACACTTGCAATTCCGTGAGGTTGGATAATGAAGACGGAAATGTTCCGCTTATTTGGTTATTTCCTATTGCGATTTTTTCAAGATTGGGAAAGGCGAGATTTATATTTGATGGAATACTACCAAATAACTTGTTACCCGCAATATAAAAAACATGAATATTGGATAGATTGTACAGAGAATGAGGGATTTCACCTGACAGATTATTTGCACTTAGAAACAGAAATGTCAAACCTGACAACCTACCCAAAGAATAAGGTATGCTTCCATCCAAGTGATTTTGTCTAAGTGATAGCATTTGGAGTGATGAAACATTTGCTAAGGAAGATGGAATAGTACCAACTAGATTATTTGACCCGAGAATCAATTCAGTTAGCTGCATCATTGATCCAAAGCATGTGGGAACTCTTCCGATGAGTTGATTGAAAGCTAGACAAATAACCTTGATATTGGTGCAGTTAGTGAGCTCTATGGGGATCTCTCCTTGAAATTTGTTGTTTCTTAAGTCAAGAGCTCGCAATCGCTTCAAACGACCAACTTGTGTTGGAATTTCACCATGCAAGTTGACATTTGAAAGGTTGAGCATTCTAAGAAATGTTAGATTTCCCAAGGATGGTCCAAGAGTACCACCCAAGTTTTGATTTTCCAAATGCAAGACAGAGACTCTCATGTGTCGATGACCGCATGCAACTCCCTGCCATTCACAGAAATGTAGAGACTCATTCCATGATGGCAAAGAATCTGGTACACCATTTGTAAGCTTTTCCTTCAGAGCAAGCAAAGCATGCTTATCAATCTCTGAACTCAAAGCAAGAGTAACAGTAGTTGATGGCATGTAATACAACACGAACATTTGGATAGCAAAGCAGAGAGGTAATGTCATAAAAATTCTCATTTTGCTATTTGGAATATGTAATATGGATAACCAAATTATAGTTCTAGTGCATATACTGCTTTGATATATGATATGACTATATATAAAGAGAAAGTATCTACAATAGATAAGTGATTAATGGTCACATTTAGCCCAATCGGCAATTAAGGGTGCCGTATGGATAATGTCACATTATAGATAAGTGATTAATGGTCACACTATTCTGCTTGATTTGGAAAATAGTTACCTGCTTAATACGATATTTTTTTGAAAGAGTAGATATTTCATTTCGAATGTGATATTTATTGCAAGAGAGGACAATTATATATAGAAAATTTTGTTTCTTTTATGATTCAAATTATTATTAAATGCTGATTATAAAAAATTACTTAAATGCCAGAGGACAATTATTGGGTGGACATTTGGACACTCTATTTTGTCACACTAAAAAAATACTACATCCGTTCCTTTTTAATTGTCACTTTTTGACATTTTACACAAACCAAGACAATTCATAAATGTTACTACTTTTGATACAATAAGTTATACTTTTACTATAACGACCTTATTCATTTAATATTTCATTTCATATATTTCTCTCTCTGCAATAAATAACTAAGGGTAATATTGATAAAACAACATTTAATGTTGCATTGAACTTTGAAAGTGACAGTTAAATAGAAACAAAAATTTTCTTCAAAAGAGACACTTAAAAAGGAACGGAGGGAGTAAAAAAATACAAATGTTATAATCATTTAACTATTGATTATCTTTTTTTGTCAAACAACTTAATGGTTAGAATTCACCTTTTATGCTTAATAAATGAGAAATCTGGGTTCGAACTCCGATCTCTCCATATATAACGTAATGTCCCTGCCAACTGAGCTATGGTTACGAGACAAAACTAATGATTATTTGTAAAATTGTGGCACGTGATTTGGGCATTGTGGCACGATTTCATGCTGAGCATTATGGGTGAGCCACTGGAAATATCATGGCACGTGAGCATGAATCGTGGTCCGATTTGTTGATAACAATCAGTTTATACTGTGTACGAACTGGCAATCATGGCATTTGGGATCTGAGTTGTATATAAGGTTTCATTCTTCATTTTTTTAGAGAGCTTCAAGAGAGAGAAATTTGGGAAATCAAAGGAGGTAACTTTAGGGTTGAGTGTCTTTGGTGAGAAGTTCTCTACCAATTTTGAGCCAAATTTCAACACTAACCAAAGTGAAAGATAAAAATATGACAGCTTATAACAAATTGGCGAAAAGAAATTTAAATATTTTGTTACCATTCGTTGAAAGATGTAGATGCTAAGAAAAAAAAATACTTAGTGTGGCTTATGTGTTTGCTTATGAAAACATTTTCTAATTTTCTGTTTTAAAAATAAATGTTTACATAAAAGGGAATGGAAGAATTTTGTTTTTTTTTTCAGAAGTAGTCTAGCAGTTAGAGAAATTTACACTTAAGGTGAATAAGTGGGGTGTCTGGGTTCGATCCCCGACCCCTGAATATATTATGTATTATCCTTACCAAGTGAGCTAAGTTCACGGAGACCAGAAGAGTTGAAAATAGTAATAAAAGGGAAATCGTTATATGTGAGTCTAATACCTTCAAAATAAAATAGTAATTTCCTAAAAGAAACTTAGACTGCCCACACGCACCACACTGAATCCATCCTCTTGCTCAATCTCCTCTCCCATTTATCCACCTTCTTTGGGATGTAGACCTCACCTACCCTCCCATATTTTGAAAAAAATCTTCCATAAATCCAGTCTTCAACCCTTCCGGATAGTTGGTGATAAAGAAGGAAGTTGTTTCCTGGGTCAAATTGTGAATATGCCTCGATGCCTCCCTCCTGCATTACTAGTTTGATGGCGATCAGGGGCCTAGTTTCAACTCAACCTTTCACACTGTGACTCTCTGGCGGAGCCCTTTATGGGCTGGGGTGGGCCACGATCCACTCGAAAAAATAAAAAAATTAACAATTATAGGTTTATTTTGTGAGATTTTAAATAATTTTACGATGGTTTTAGTTTTCGGCACATTGAAATCCCCGTAAAGTGGTGTAGTGGGTCACAGAAAAATAAAAAAAATTAAAATTATAGGTCCATTTTGCAAGATTTTAAACAATTTTTCAATGATTTTAGTTTTTGACGGTTCGAAAAGTGACATACGTGATTTTTGTTATGTTTATACTTGGCTGGTTAGCGAATGTTTACATATACCTTGTAATTTGCGGGGGTTTCAAACCTCATTTACATTGTATGTCAATTGAAAATTGCTCAAGTTAACAATTGTACCGTAAAAAAAAGCTTCGTAATTTAGCTGGCCACCCGAGCTTTTTTTTCTGGCTCTGCCATTGGTGTCAATACTAAGAAGGGATAAGCTTGTCGATAGATTTTCTGGCTCTGCCATTGGTGTCAATACTAAGAAGGGAAGTTGTTTGTGTTGTCTCTAACACCCATAGCGACGCTAAATTTGTTATGATCCTTGAAAATAGATGCGTCAATATTGCATTTTAGCTCCCCGAGTCGGAGCAGCCCACTGCTCTGTTGTCGTGTCCCTCTGGTTTTGCTCCACTCGTTATGTTGTCCTTCTCCCGGCTGCTTCACTTCTTTCTGGTACGTCTACATGTTGGTACTGCTGCTATCTTTGTTCTAGCCCACCATTCCCACCCTCTCCTTGATCGTTTGCTGCCATTGATGTAAGTTTTCATGTGTTAAATGGAGCGTTATGTGCGCACCTCGTTTAAAAAACGCGCAATCCTCCGAGGACGTCCTCGAACGCTCAGAGGGCCTTGTGAAGTCGCCACCAAAGTTTTTGTGTAAAGGGAACGTTGATAAACCCTTAAGTTTTTTATTTGAAAGGGAAACGATAATAAAACCCTTGACGATGAGGAAAAGGACTGGTCATCGCAACCATTGTCGGGTTCGGGAGTCGGTTACGCAAGGGGAAGGTATTAGCACCCCTCACGTCCATTGTACTCAACGGGAACCTTCTATTTGGCTAAAACTTAAATTTTTTTTAAATGCTTTGCGCGCATGCTTATCTATGTCAAAAGAAAATATACTAAAAAGGGGGAAAAAGAGATTAAAACAAACGAAAGGAAAAAGAAAAAGTTTTTATTATTGCGCTTGACAAGATGTCGATCTTGCTCCTACGTATCTCCCGGTAGTCGGAGAATTCAAAGCGTACGTAGTTCTTTGGTAAAGAACTTAAAGGTTGGTTAAATGGACGATATTTTGACCGTATTCTTGCGATTAAACGTAGCTTGTATGCTCGCGTATGGGAGACTTAAGCGTATTAGCTTGTATGCTCGCGCATGGGAGGCTTAAGCGTTTGTTTACGAATCGCGCTTAGAATAGGTAAAACACGTCCGTTGGGTAAGAGGGTTCGATTTGGTCGCGTTGGGACCAAAAGAGGTACAATGGACTCAATCGAGTCGATCATTGACCGGGGTGACTCCAATGAGTCGGGGGATTGAATCTAATGGCCACGGGGGACCAAAAGGTTCGGATTGACCACAAAGGGCCAAGATTTGGTTTGGTATGGTCGGGGTTGAAAAAGGAATGACGATTGCCCGAACGACGAGACATACGTCACGCATTCGTACAATCGGGGCAATGGAGAGACATACGTCACACCATCCCTTTTTCATTCAAGTTTTTGGTAGAATTTCTTAGAAATCCCAAAGTATATCAAAACGTTTGGTTTGAAAACCCAAAATGGAAAGATCTTAGCAATTTTGCTAGAAAACGCACAAGTTCGGCTCGTTTTGCGAACGGTTTTAAAAAGCGAACAAATTCGGCGTATGTTCATGCTTGGGTTTTAAAAATCATGAACAATGTTTATTGTTCAAGTTTTAATTTGAAATGATGAACATAGCTTATTTGTTCAAGTTGTTTTGAAAGTTTGGGGACATAACTTGTTTTGCAAGTTACCCAAAAAAGTGTTACCCGAACTTGCGAATTTTCCAATATTATGCAAAATCCTTGACATGGTTTGGATAAAATGAGTTTTAAAACTCCTAGGTTCTGAGCTCTTGGGCTAGAACCTCAAAAATTGGCCCTTTGGGCACCTAAACTCAGATTCTGAGTTCTGTCATGGTCGCTCTGCGACCATGACTTCGCACTGCGAACAATGCGAATTTTTGAGTTCAGAAGCTGTTTCTGAACTTTTGTTCAGAAACAACTTCTGAACACACTCAGGACCTTTTAGGTGAGTGAAGAGCTTTGAGTT
This sequence comes from Medicago ruthenica, assembly GCA_018208015.1. Lineage (NCBI taxonomy): Eukaryota > Viridiplantae > Streptophyta > Magnoliopsida > Fabales > Fabaceae > Medicago > Medicago ruthenica. Next base: position 15,844,855 of record CM031375.1, read on the forward strand.
TTTGCAATGAAAAGAGCTGGACCAACCAGTTTTGATGTTTTGAAAACCTTGGGATTTCTTTTGAAATTCAAAAGGGGTTTTTTATAACAAAGAGTTTTGGACCAAAATGGCTATGCAAGCACAATTGTAAATACAAAACAAAGGCTCAGAAACTTACAAAGATCCTTAGCAAAGCTCCAGCTGCAATGGATTTGAATTGGTTGAAGATTCTTGCAAAGGTTTTTGGATATTGGATGAACTTTGAACTTGGCAAGGCTTTGTGTTTGATTGGTTTTTTCTGATTGTTTGAGTAGTGTTTCTTTGTGTATAATGCTCTTTGAATTGCTATATTTTCTGCTCTTTCTTATGATATGCAATGCTGCATTTCCCCTTGCCTTGCATCTCTATTTATAGGCCAAAATGCAATCTCAAGTAATGATGGAAAATCCATAGGACCTAGCTGACTTGTGGGCTAAATTCAGGCTATTTGGCTTTGCATTTAATGCTAATGGATAGAGGCAACCCTGCCTTGTGCCAAGGGTTAAGTCTTTGACTGATTTCAGCCACAAAATCAAAGGTTTTAGGATAGAAATGATGAGAAACATGGCTGAATTGCAATTGGCCAAGCTTGGGGATCAATCCTTGCAATCTCAATGGTTGATCAATAAAAACGTGCACTGTGATGTGCAGAGATTGGGGGATGCAAAAGGCTACATATGGCTGGTGTGAGGGGTGAAAAGTTGTTGCCAAAACAGGGTAGGCACTCATGGCTTTTTCAAGTGAAAAATCCAGCTGGTTTTGACTGGTTTTGGGGAAGCAAGCAGGAAGAAAGACTTCAAGCAGGTGGCTGGCAACCTTGGGGTGGTTCACAGGTCACTTGGGAGGGACAAGAGCTGCCCAAGGGCAAGCCCACTTGCTTGTCACATGCTAGGTTGGAAGAAAAAGCTTCTAACCTTGGCATTAATGGCAAGTCTCTCATTTCTGGTTTTGCTTGGCCCAATTAGCCATGAATGCTGATTAAAATAAATATGTAAATGATATGCAACAAAATCTGGAATTAAATCAAAGAAACCAAAAATCTGCAGAAAAATCGCAGACTTCGCAGTGCGAAGTGACCTTCGCAGTGCGAAGTCATCATTTTTGAAATGTTGACTTTTTTGTTGACTTTGGTTGACTTTTGACTTTTTCCCCTCTTTGATTTTTTTTTGATTTTTTTTTTTGTTTTTAAAAGGCTTAGGACAAAATTGGGGTACTACACGTTATTGCTGGACTTACCTCTTTGTTCTCCCACACTTTCTTGTTTCTACACTCCCAAATACACCAGAGAACTATCACAAATTTAATTACTTTGTTATGTTGTAGCTTGTTGAAATATGCCTTGAATTAGTGTTGGGAAAAAGTCCCACATCAGATAATAAGAAGAAATATGCAAAGACTTGGCCATATAAATAAAGGCCTTGTGTGTTAGTATTTCTTGCACCAATAGTTAATGGTTTTGCTATAGGTGATATTACCTCTATTATTCAGTACTTGTAATCTGTAATCATCGATTATAGTGGAATTCTTTTCAGTGGCTCTGCTCGTGGATTAGTAAGCACATTGTTGGATACCACGTTAAATCTTATGTCGTTTTCATTCTATCTTTTACTATTATTGTCATTATTCTCGCATCCTGTTATAACAAACTGGTATCAGAGTTGGTTCGGGCGGAAACTATGGTTGGAGGTAAAAGTTTGAAAGTCGACAAGTTCACTGGAAGGAATAATTTCCGTTTGTGGAAGATCAAGATTCGGGTGTTGCTTAAATAGCAGGGTCAATGGACACCTTTGTTAAAGCCTGCTGATGTTGAGTCAAAAGTAAGTATTTTTTTATATCGTCTCCACAGGGACTAGTGCGATACCGTAAGCCATTCAACAGTTGGTATCATTTTGAGTTTGGGTTTATAAATTGTTTGTTATAAACTATTGGAATTTAAAAGCGGTAATAAAGACGACAAGTAATAGGACGTAAAAGCGTTGAGATCGGAGTTCGTCAATCTAGCCTCGAATATATTCTAATGATCATGCATATGGATTCTAGCTTTTTTGCGAAATTATCACGTATCACTCAACAACATCATTCGTGTCCAAATGACGTCGTGAGATCGATCGTATCGTTTAATCGATGATTTCCCAATCTATTAAACGATCCGAAAGCTTTACGTTCCAACACTTTATGTGATTATCAAAACCCAATTCCATGTCTAGAATTTCTTATTTTGATAGAAGATTATTCTAAACCTAGATTCGAAAGTATTTGTCAATAACAATTAAATCAAGCATAAGAATGAAAAGCAAGAATAACTTCAATATCACATAAGTTACTGGAATCATATATTTGCAAGATCAAAAGATTACATCTAAGCTATATTAAGTACCTCCAATCCCAACAAGGGAAGGTTAGTTGGTCATTGTCATGACAACAATACAAAAGTGGAAAGAAAGATGAAGATCCAAAGCTAAGTCTTGATTTCCCAAAGAATCTTAGTTAATCCACACTCCCTTCATCTTTTGCTCCATGAAGATCACCTCTTTTAGCCCTATTTTATGTCTAAAAATATAACCTAATCCAAATCTAATTAATTTACAACTTTGTGCTGAATGGCTATAAATATGATCTGGTTTTTTTCTTGCTCGCTGTAGCGACGGGTTTGGTCGCTGTAGCGATCAAAGCTTTCATGGCCATTGAGTTTCCTCCACGTCAGCCAAACGGGGTTCAAACCGCCTTTGGTCGCTATAGCGACCAGTTTCCTCGCTGAAGCGACGAAAGCTTGATTTCTCCATGCCTAGGCGCGCTATAGCAACCAATCCTCCGCTGTAGCGAGCAAGCCTTAACCTTTCTTCATGTTTCTTTTCTCAATTTCATGTCCTAGCTTGTTATTTCCTGCACAAATGGATGGGGTGAGACATAGGATCAATATTTTGGCATTCGATTAATAATTCTGAGTTTTTCCTATGATAACTTGCAAAACAATCAACTAAAGTGCTTAAATTAAATATGCATTTTAACTAATTTCTGGCACTTATCACCTGCACCAATTCCTCTACCTGCTGATATCGCTACTCTGGAGGAGAAGGCACATTCTACGTTGCTCCTTGCTTTGGAAGATCATATCACCACTGAGGTTGCTGAATAGGATAGCGCTGCCGGTCTGTAGTGTAAGCTAGAGAGTCTATACATGACGAAAAGTTTAACCAACAATTGAATTCAATATTATTAGATCTGTGTTATATTGATATTAAGATTGATGGTGAGGATGTTGTCTTGATTCTTTTAAATAAATAAATATAAAAATATAATATGACATTGAATAATTGAATGATGTGTACATATCAAACCAGACTTCAAGATACCATTGTTTTCACCTTAACTTTTATGTATTGATGGTGTAAATTTTTTAGGAACTGTCGCGTCGAATTTCGGATGTCAAGCTATTGGGGAAGCTTTGAATCACTAATTCTAAATTACGACTGAACTTTTAATTTTTCGGGGAAAAAAGGAAAAAAGTTCTAAATTACCTTGAGAAAAGATTTTAGGTTCGAAAGTCGATTATGTGAGGGGAAGGTATTAGCACCCCTCACATCCGTTGTACTCAACGGGAACCTCTTAGTCGGCTTAGGCTTAAAATGGTTCGATGTTTTACTTACGTGTTTAAATATGTATAAAAAAGGAAATATATAAAAGACATAATGCGGGATAAAGAAAGAGATAAAAACAAACGAAAAGGGAAAAACAAGTTTTTTATTAATGGGCTTGACAAGATGTCGATCTTGCTCCTACGTATCTCCCGGTAGTCGGAGAATTCAAAGCGTACGTAGTTCTTTGGTAGAAAAACGTTTGTATGTTGATTCGTTTTAGTTAAAAAAGATTGATCGCGTCCGAGCGAAAAAGTTTGAAAATAAAGAAAAATGTAATGAAAGTAAATGTCAACTGCTCGGGTTGCTGCCGAGCTGGCCATTGACGACAAGAAAGTAAAAGTCAGCTGCTCGGGTTGTTGCCGAGCTGGCCACTGACGACAATGCATGAAAATAAATGATTTGATGAAAAAGTTTTACGCTCGGACGTGAGCAAAGGTTTTTAAAAACGTACGAGAACGTACAAAGTTTTAAAATGGTGAAGGATGGACGCTAGGCGATAGGCTCGCGCAAGGCGTGAATGTTTTAAAATAAAAGACAAACGCACTGAGGCGAAAAGTTCGCGCAAGGCGTAAAGAATAAAATATAACGCGCAAGGCGCGAAAGGTTCGGATTGACCACGAGGGCCAAGAAAAGGGTAAAAAATGGCCACAAGGGGGCCAAGGGAAGGTTGAGCGTGCTAGACGCGTCAAGGGTGGAATGACGATTGCCCGAGCGACGAGACATACGTCACGCATTCGTGCAATCGAGGTTTGGGGAGACATACGTCAAGCCATTCCCGTTTCATTCAAGTTTGGTTTTGTTATGCTAAGGAATCTCAAAAGGAACCAAAGCTTTAAAAGGAAAGTTAAAGAAAAGAAAAACAACACGAACAAATTTGTTGTTCGGTTTTGTTAAAAATCATGAACGTGACTTGTTACTTAAGTTATTGGAACTCAAGAACAAGTTTGATTCAAGTTTGAATGGCAAACACAATCATAAAACATGCAAAAATGTTGGAAAGTTCACAAGTTCGGCTCAATTCGAGCTTGGTTTTAAGAAGGAGCAAACTCGGCTTAAGTTCGCGTTTGGGTTGAAAATTATGAACAACGTGGTTGTTCAAGTTTGTTTTTGAAATAGACGAACTTAGCTTGTTGCTCAAACTTGTTTTGAAAATGTTAAGAACATAACTTGTTTCACAAGTTATTCAAATTTTGTCGCACGAACTTGTAAAATCTTCAAAGTTTGTGCAAGATTATGAGTTGGGTTTGGACCAAAATGGTTTTAACCCTCTTTAGGTTCTGAATCAAGGGCTAGAATCCCAAAAATTTTGACATTTGAATGCCTGATTCATGTTCTGAATTTCACATACTTCGCAGAGCAACCAGAACTTGGCTCTGCGAAGTCAGGTTCTGGTGTGTTCGCAGTGCGAGCAAGGCTTGGCTCTGCGAAGTATGCGAATTTCCCACTCAGAAGCTGTTTCTGAACATGAGTTCAGAAACTGCTTCTAAGCAAGATTCAGAACCTAAAGGAGGTTAAGAAACTTTGACAAAAGGAAGAAAAAAGGGTGAAAAAACACAGTTTTAAAGCTTGGCCCCTTTGAGGTCCTTTTTGGGGTTCAAAGGAGGTTTTGGTTCACAAAACAAAATTGGACAAAGCAAGATATGTAAATAGCATATACAATAAAAAAGAAAGGTTATAGGAGACTTACAGAACTCCTAGCAATGCTTGATTAAGACTGGAAGCAGCTTGCTTACTTTGTAAAAGGTTATGAACAAGGTTCAAAGTGTTTGTGATGAACTGGTTTTGTGTTGTGATGCAAGGGATTTTTGGTGTGAATTTCGTGTGTGTTAGCTCTCTGAAATGGTCTGTTTTTGACTGGCTTTCAATGTGTTTCAGTTGTTCAATTGTTGTTTTTCAATCCTAATGCCTTGCATTCCCTTTTATAGGCAAAAATGCAATCTATGTAATGATGAACAATGATGAACAAAATCCTAAAACACTAGCTGATCATGAGCTAAACTCAGGCTAGATCACTTTGCATTTAATGCTAATGGATAGGAATTGCTTTGCCTTGTGCCAAGGGGCAAGGTCTTGACTGATCTCAGCCACAAAAGCCATTGATTCTAGAAGGTAATGATGGCAAAATCTGTAAAAACAGGGCAGCTGCAAAAGGGATGATTCTTGGGATCAAACCTTGCAATCTTGGAAGGTCAAACAATCAAAACGTGTACTGCCATGTACAGGGAGATTGGGGGAATCAAAATCAGCATGTGGGCTTATGTGTGGGGGGAGAAATTCAGGTCAAAACAGGGCATGTCACACAGCTTTTTTGCAACATAAACCACTTGGGATTGACTGGTTTTGGCAGGGAAAAAGGGAAGGAAATGGATCAAGCAGCTGGCTGGCATGTTTAGGTTGGGTGAGAGGTCAATTTGAGGGGACAAAAACTGACCAAGGATAGCCAATTTGTTTGATCATATGAGAGGTTGGAAGAAAGTTCTTCTTTCCTTTCACCTTTAATGCCACACATTAATTTTTGCCTTGCTGCACCAAATCAGTCACAAAGTAGCAAGAATACAAGTAATAATGCTAATAATAATAATTGTAGTTGAAAGCAAAAAGGATAAACAACTGCATAAAAATCTGCAGAATTTTCGCAGAGGTCGCAGTGCGAAGGTGAGTTCGCACTGCGAACTTCACTTTTTTTGATTTTTGTATTTAAATAATAAAAGGTGAAAAATGAGTAAAAATAAATAATAATAACAATAAGGATAATAGTGGAAATGCATAAATGTAAATGATAATAAAAATAAAAAAATGGCAAATGACAATAATAAAGAAAATGATGATAAAAGATAATAATAATAATAAAAATGATAATAACTTAATAATATATTAATTAAAAATAAAAAACCCTAATAGTAGTAAAATAATAATGATATTATTAAAGAAAAAATAGTAAGGATAATGATGATGATAATAGTAATGCTTAATAATGAAAATGATAAAATGCAAATAAAAATACTATAGCAATAATAATATAACATAACAAAAGGTAAAAATAAATAATGAGATAAACAAAAAATACAAGTCAAAAAATGGGGTATGACAGATGCCCCTATTTAAGTTTCTTCGTCCCGGAGGTTGAAAATGTGATTTGAAATGGACGGGCCGAAGAGACTTAAATATAGAGTACGCCATTTTTTGACTAAATATTTTCCGAGTTATAAATGTTATAAATGCATGCAATGCGAATGTTATGAATGCTTGTAATGTAACTATGGATGCAAAGGATGATAAAAAAGAAGACCACACTGGGGATAGGTGTCAGCTAGTCGGGTGGTTACCGAACTGTCACTGACAACAAAGAATGAAAAGGTAAATGCCAGCTGTTCGGGTTGTTGCCGAACTGGCCACTGGCGACAAAAGAAAGAAAAGAATGTCAACTGTTCGGATGCTGCCGAACTTGCCATTGACGACAGGAAAATAAAATGTCAACTGTTCGGATGTTGCCGAACTTGCCATTGACGACAGGAAAATAAAATGTCAACTGTTCGGATGTTGCCGAACTTGCCATTGACGACAGGAAAATAACATGTCAACTGTTCGGATGTTGCCGAACTTGCCATTGACGACATGAAACTAAAATGAAAGATGTCAGCTGTTCGGATGTTGCCGAACTTGCCACTGACGACATGAAACTAAAATGAAAGCTGTCAGCTGTTCGGATGTTGCCGAACTTGCCACTGACGATACTGGGGATGCGGCTGACAAGCCGTTCCTTACAAAAAATGCCCCTTCAATCGGGGAGAAAGAATGCACAAGCTGTTCATTGAAGAACTTGCCACTTGGCACAATACTGGGGAGTACGCACAAGCTGTTCATTAAAGAACTGCCACTTGGCGTAAAGACTTGACAAAAAAAGCCGCGCAAGCTGTTCGTTTGAACTGCCACTTGGCGTGAAAGGATGACATCTCTGAACCAGAAGGACTGGGGATGACACTGGAAAAAAAGAATTCACGAATTGCTCGCGATTTGTTTGGTGAGACTCATGATGGTTAGAAATAACCATGTATGACATGCTGTATGCATATGTATGAATGCATGAATGTATGACTGTCACTGAGGACGTCATGTGAGGGATGAATTTGTACTGGGGATACCCAACTTGTTTGTTAAGGAATTGCCCCTTGATGTGAGATGCATGCTAATGAATGCTTATGATATGCTGCATGAATTATGCTGACCTGAGGGATGACAGACACCACGTGGGACGCTGGGGAACTATGGTTTGAATGCCGAGCAAAGTCGGGCTTGGATAATGTAAGACTCCACTGGGGGGTATGCCAATAAGATTGGGCTTCGCTCGTGAATTCACTGGGGATATAAAGATCATTTTGGAAGCATGATCGATATCCAGCTTTTGATGCCAATGGTAATTGGGCTTGCGAGAATAGAACAAGTATTGACTTCCTGGGGAATTGGTAGTCCACCGGGGACTGTACTAATCCGCTGGAGGAGAGAAGAACTGGCGATTCCGTCGGGAATGCTCATGCTCTGGTTGGTCCTTGCCTGAAGGGTCCCTTCGGGCTCTTAACTCACTGGGGAATTTTTGACTAATTCACCAAGGATTCTGTTGGGGGATTCCCTTCTTACGATTGACCATGCTTGGCCTGCGAAGCGTTATCTGCTTTAAGGATAGACATTGATGTTCACTCCGAGTATTCGCACGTTCGAAAAGGAATGTGTTTGTCATTGGATAAAAAAAATAAAAGACTCATGTAATAAATTTTGAAAAAGTTTTTTTTTTTGTTTTTAAAATATTATCATCAAGAATAAAAATGAGTGAAAGAAACATGACAAAAGATGTAAAGAAATGTTGGGAAATGAAATTGATTAAAGGGGTGGTAGCCTGCCACAGGCGTGGCTCCACAAATCTTGTTAGGTGGTTGATGGCGACTGGGCCCTTTGTAGGGGACCAACAAATGATGATTGGGCTTTTTGTGAATTGTGGGGAGAGCACTAAGCATGGTTGGGCCCTTTGAATAATCGTGCACTGGGCACAGTTAGGTTTTATGGGTGTCAAAGAGAATTGAGCTCTTGTTTTGTTTGAATGCCGAGCAAGGCCGAGCATTGATATGTGGGTGCCGAGCGAGGTCGGGCTTTGATATGTGGGTGCCGAGCGAGGTCGGGCTTTGATATGTGGGTGCCGAGCGAGGTCGGGCTTTGATATGTGGGTGCCGAGCGAGGTCGGGCTTTGATATGTGGGTGCCGAGCGAGGTCGGGCTTTGATATGTGGGTGCCGAGCGAGGTCGGGCTTGATATGTGGGTGTGATTCATGTGAAATTTGCGCATGCTGTTTTAATGCCCCCATTGTTCCGAGATTGCTCTGAAAAATTTGAAATAAATACCACACAAAAGTTTATATTATACATTTCAAGTTGATAACATGTACATTAATGAACCAATCTACCACTCATTTAAGTAGACGAACAAATTGAATATCATGTAGGGGGTATTGAACGCTCATCCGGTAAGTTTGTTAACATTCCGATCGAGTTATGTGTCCATCCGATCATTGTTTCTAAAAGTACAAAAGCATTGATCACAAGGTCTTTAAGGGTTGTAATTTGGCTGGGCTACAAAAGAAATGTCATATGTGGGGAACTTGAATTCAAAAGGTTAAGCAAGAAGGAACATTCTTTCTGGATTAAACACCTCTCTTCTTATTAGATCACAAACTCTGATGTGTTCACAAATATTTATCTTTGATCCTGACATCCTTTTGATGTACTGATTTTCTTTTTCTTTCTCCTTTGAGATTTCTTGATTTGTTTTTCTTTCTTTTTCTCGATTGGTTTGCCAAGATCTTTTATGAAATTCACTATTCCCTGGCTTTCACAAACTCCCTTTTTTTTCTTTTCAATTGAATCAAAGGCGAAGCCCTAATTGAATGTTCCTTCTTCCTTTGGCAAGGGATGATGATCACGATGGTTGAGGGTTCAAAAATAATGAAAAAATATCAGAATTTAGTGACAATTTAACCACGAATAGAAAGAGTTTTTTTCTTTCTTCTTCTTTCTCCTTTTTTACAAACTCCGGCAATCATGTTAAGCAATTGAGCTTTATGAGAGTTGGCAGCTTGCAGTCAAAAATTCTGCTTCATTAGGCTCAAAGGGTTGACAGATGCTCACTGCTCACAGGGTGGGCTATTTGTGGTCAAAGGTTTTCACTCATATTCAAGAAATGCCTCGATCATGCCAATGCTTTTTATACAGTTTAAAACAACATTTAGATTTAACATAAAAAGCTCGAGTTAACAAAATGCCGGTCTCCTGCATTTGTAAAATAAATTTGAGGTTTCCTCACATTTGGGCTGGTTCTAAATGGTTCATCGACTAAACATGCTAACCACGCAAATTGCATAATATAGCTTCTATGTTAAGTATGTATTTTCATTTTGAGTTTAATCATACAAGAACAGGAAGCATGCATTTAGCTTTGCGTAAATTGATCAAAAATATCAATACCAATTATCTGTGGCTAAATTAACTGACTTTGGCTTAATCCGTGGTTAAGAGAAAAATGTTAATCTCAAATCACCAACAATTCATAGCAAACAATGACATTCAACACACATTAAAACTGAACATGCATAAATAACGATAATTAAAAGGCCAGATATTAAGAGAAAAAGTACGTAGTACAAATAGGGATACAAAGTGTTAAACATAGTGTGAATGTATGAGAAAAATAACATAAAACATAAAACATGAGAAAACATCAAAAAGGGGGGGTCACTCAAGGAGTGAGAGCCTCATCATCCTCCGTCTCCTCGTCCTCGTCCTCCTTATCCTCATCCTCCTCCTCATCCTCATCCTCCTGGCCTCCTGCCGCTGTGCCACTGCCTCCAGCCTCTGAATGCTCCGGCCTATCCCCGGGCCAACGACCGTGAGCCGCGAACATCTGGGGTGTCGGTATCTGATCATCAGGATCTGTCGGCCTCCCTAACTGCCTCTGAAGACGATACATGGAATCATGCATCATAGTCATGTATCGATGGGAGGAGGCATTCTGCTCCAAAATAAAAGTGCAAGTGCGACAATCCCCTGATGCCGGTGGAGGCCTAGGCCGTGGCTGCTGTACCCTCGCTCTCCTACCCGTGCAATGTCTAGAAATATACTCGTCCGTGATAGGGTTCTTAATGGTTTCGGACACGTGGGGAGGAATGGCGACTCGGGCTTCCCGGCAGAGTCCCATGATAAGACCCGGGAAAGCAAGCGGGCACATCTTTTTGGCCGGTGGCTTGATGCCACTCTCGACCACTATCTTAATCTCCTGACAAAATAGCCCTGGCCACATCTACTTGTTTACCGGTGAGGATATAGTAGATAAGGGGGGTGACATCCATGGTGGTGGAGGAGGTATGGCTTTTGGGCTTTATGTTGTGGATTATGAGGTGAAAAATGACTTGGGCGTAAGTGGTAAGGTTGCCTTTGAGGGCTCTAGTGGGTTGCCCTGCTGCGTTAAGCTCATATCCCTTTCCGGATTGGAAAATGGTTTGAGCATAAAGATCGTGGTTCCAATTACCACGATTTTGGTGCTTATGGAAAGCACACAGCTCGTCATTTTCTAATTGAAAAGGGTTGTGGAGGTATGCATTGATGGCGTCGCGATCGAATCTAATGACCCGACCGCGCACCATAGTCCGATATGTGAATTCCCCCTCCGGATCCACGGGGATGGCATTCGCGTAAAACTCCCGGATTATGTCGTAGTTAAGGTTAAGGGGAGGGTTCACCAAGACTCCCCACCGGCGATGGTTTATCAATCGGGCCAACTCCCGCCAAGTGCCCTGCTCGCTTATGGTGAACTGTCTCTCCGGCCAGAAGGTTCTGCCGAGAAGTTCTTCGTATCTTTCCTGTTTCCGCAGACTTAGGAAGCGAGAGGCATCGAATCCCCCTTGGGGTCTGGATCCGGATGCCTCACCCCTCGAGCGTTTTCCCATTGGTTTTGGGGCCATCTGCAAGAAAAAGGCAAAGTCAGTGGATAGCATACATGATTAAAAGTGATATGAGGTGAAACAAATGGAATTGGAAGGCATAAATAAGGAAAACATGTGTTCTGTTTCTGCTACAGTCGCACTGCGAACATATGGTCGCAGTGCGAAGCCATGCGAAAATTCTGGGCTGCCCAGAAGGATGGGTCGCAGTGCGAAGTTCATCGTTGCTCTGCGACCTTGACAGAACAAATCCAAGAAACCTTGGACAACTACCCTATACTCTTAAACTAAACTCTAAACAAAGCATATTAGATGAATGATTAAGGATAAATGCATGGGTAATGGTTACAACTAACATGGCAACTTGTTTTGATCTAATTTCTATAAAATGGGTAGAGTGGATTTCGTATAAGATTACTCACAGACGGGAAAGGAAATGAGCTTACTTTAACTACCCATAACATACATTTACTAGATTATAACTTATTCCTAGCATGGCAAAAAAAACAGGAACTAATTACAATCCTTAAACCCTAAAAATGGAAGTTTAAAGGTTTAGCAAAAAAACCTAAGACCCATAACACGCATCAGAAGTAAAGCAGGATAGAGAAGAGGAATCGTACCTTACTGCTTGCAGAGAAAGAGTGATTCTTACTTGGATTAGGAAAGAAGAAGAAAAAAAATGGAGAAATGGGTATGATTTTTGTTTTTTTTTTTTGAAGAGTTGTTTTTGTGAGAAAAGAAAAACTGTTTGTTTTTTAGTTATACAAGTTAAATAATAAAATAACAGTTTGATAAGATAGTGGAAAAAAGTGGTTGGAGGGAGTTAATGCTGATTAGTGAATTTTGAAATCTGGGCTGACAAAATTCGCAGGGTTCGCACTGCGAAGTAAGTTTGCTCTGCGAACCTTAAAATCAACTTCGCAGTGCGAATATACCTTTGCTCTGCGAAGTGCTCGAATTTTTGAAAAAAGAAACCCCCTCTCAACACAATGGTCATTATTATTTCAACTATAATTATGCATATAAAATAACAAGTAAATAAATGCTGATTGCCCCTGATGGAAAAACAAAACACAAAGTAACAAGCATGAGTGAATGAATGGGTGGTGCGTAAAGGTGTTATATGTAGGTTCAAAATTTCCCCCCATCCTCACGTGTAGGCTCTAATAGGTAAGATTCCTAAGAAGAGGTCCTTAGAGTCATTAACCTCATATGGAATTAGGGTTGTCTATGGACATACGTCGACATGACTTCAATTAATTCCATATGAGAATCTCGTCTAAGCGGAGTTGGGCATCCTACCTCACGGACATACGTCAACGCGGGCTTCCGCACACAACTTCCTGCTAACTTAGTTTTTTTTCTCGAGCTCGGGTAGAGAGCCTCACACGTCCGGCATTAACCCGAAACAATGTGGAGTAACATCGCTCAAGTAACCCCCACAATTTTGAGATATATATGAATATGAAGCACAAATGATATATATATATATATGCAAAGTATAAGAATAAACAAAACAAATAATGACAAGAAGTCATAAACACGTAGGTAAAATGAACCAAATTAGCCTAAAAACCGACTGAGATAGGCTTTGACTCGTTTATGCAAAAACAAAGTGTTTTATGCATGTCCCCAGTGAAGTCGCCATTCTGTCGCGTCGAATTTCGGATGTCAAGCTATTGGGGAAGCTTTGAATCACTAATTCTAAATTACGACTGAACTTTTAATTTTTCGGGGAAAAAAAAGGAAAAAAGTTCTAAATTACCTTGAGAAAAGATTTTAGGTTCGAAAGTCGATTATGTGAGGGGAAGGTATTAGCACCCCTCACATCGTTGTACTCAACGGGAACCTCTTAGTCGGCTTATTGCTTAAAATGGTTCGATGTTTTACTTACGTGTTTAAATATGTATTAAAAAAGGAAAATATACTAAAAGACATTAATGCGGGATAAAGAAAGAGATAAAAACAAACGAAAAGGGAAAAACAAGTTTTTTATTAATGGGCTTGACAAGATGTCGATCTTGCTCCTACGTATCTCCCGGTAGTCGGAGAATTCAAAGCGTACGTAGTTCTTTGGTAGAAAAACGTTTGTATGTTGATTCGTTTTAGTTAAAAAAGATTGATCGCGTCCGAGCGAAA